>JASDQU010102383.1:62105-134399 GCA_032191745.1 Picea mariana
TATATATAGATATATATATGGGTTTTGTATCGACTAATTATTTTTAAATGATTTGTTGTTTTATTTATTTATTTATGCTTTATGATTTTGAATATTCATCTGTGTGTGAGATGTCAATCCAACATATAATTTTCTAATGAATCTATAATGACATTAAGTTACCTCGATATGTGTCAGTATTCTATGTAAGAAAAAAAACTCTTGAGACGAAGAACCCTCAAATAGATATGTAGCAATAATGGATTGCAGATAGTATAAACGCGATTAAGTTGACAAACCACAAGTTGGGAATCAAGACTAATAATTAGATGAGATACGTCAAGAGATGCAGCCTCGGTTAAAATTCCAATTATGGTTTAATATTCTGCAACATTATTGGTTGCAGGTCCAAGACATATCCCTCCTGAACTTACCAACTAGCCAGAATGGTAAATGGTCCAAGCTGCAGAAGCTAAGTTTTGGGTATGTCAGCTAGTGTCATCTGCAAATCCAAAATGTATTGGGAAATATGATGGCATCTGCGCATTCAAGCATAAAGAAGGGTACAAGCAGCTAAGGATGAAACAAAACTCTTACACGCAAAAGTAAAGACACACCAAACCAAACATATGGTACAATAATGTACAAAGCACACATGAAAGATTTTCTAAGCATAGTATTTTTTCAGATAGAGACCATTGTGAGGCTTGTTGAGAGGGATTCCATCATAGTCGACTAACTCATAGGAACCTATCTGTAGAACATGTTTTACGATGTAGGGTCTATGCCACATAGGTTCTAATTTTCCTACTCCAAGGTTAACATGGTCTTGGTCATAGATCAGGAATAGATCTCCTTATGCAAAAATGCGAGGTCGGGTAGACTTATCATATTGGGTTTTGATATGTTTTTGATATGTTTCATTAATAAGAGAAGCATCACGATGGGTCTCATCCATCTTCGTTAGATACAAGAAACGTTCCTCCTCGGCAGAGGTGTTGGGCAGGAGTTATACAGCTAGTTTCAGAGATGGAATTTCACATTCAAATGGAAACACCACTTCTAAACCATATACCAACTAGAAAGGTGTGAAACTAGTGGCAGTTTTGACGGAAGTTCGATAGGCCTAGAGTTATGAGAAGAGTTGTAAATACCAATTAGCTTTGTTGACCCCCACCATGCGTTGAAACATGGTTTTCAAGACTTTGTTGATGGCTTCAACTTGTCCATTGGCTTGAGGATAATATGGGGATGAGTTTTCATGTCGAAAACCCAATTTTGTAATCAACTTAATCATCATCTGATTTTGGAAATGAGATCTGTTATTAGTTACGATATCTCATGGGATTCTAAATCTAGCAATGATGGGATTAAATATGAAAATATCAATGGTTCGGCCATCGTTTAGAAATGTAGGCCTAGCCTTAGCCTATTTAGTAAAATAATCAACTGCAATAATAATATAGACATGCCCCCCGACTGAGGTAGGATTACATTGCATGAAATCAATGACCCATTTTGAAAAGAGGCCGATGGCGACGAATGGATGTAATGAAGTAGGGTGGGTACATGCTTTCTTTTGAAATATTTGACAGGGTGGGCATTTTTTTACGGACTCAATACAGTCTTTGAAAATGGATGGACAAAAATAACCTACACATAATATTTTCTGGGATGTAGCCATTCTAGAGAGATGACCACCACAAGCTCCTAAGTGACATTCATTTAAGACACGCTCAACCTCTTCATGATTCAAACAACATCGCAAAATAGTATCAATACCAAGATGATATAAAGTGTCATCAACAATAAGGTAATATTTTGAATGATGTCGAATATGACGTCGTTCCTCATGCGAAATATATGGGCATAAGTGTTTGGTCTAGAGATATAAGAGAATATCTCCATACTAGGATCATAAGTACTGATTAGGAACAATGACTCATCTGGAAGGGAATCACTGGGCTCCGTTTCCTCATCGTTATCGGGAATATCGCAAATCAACTCAGAAATAACCAATGATTTCTTTGCTTTAGATTTGGTAAACTCAAGAACGAATTCATGAAGAATGATGATCCATTTTGAATATTTTCCCCCAAGTACTTGACGAGTCAAGAGGTGGTACATGGGGTTGAAGTCAAAAATAATCGTGGTAGTGCTAAGTAATATGTAGTGTCGAAATATTTGGACAACGATGACTGCTTCCAAAGCCAACTTCTCAACATGTGAATATCGAAGTTTGGGACCTAAAAGGCTCTTACTTAAATAATATATCACATGTTCTACACTGTTGTCGTCCTCTTGAACTAACACCATCGAAATAATGGAAGTAGAGGCGTCCAAGTAAAGGATATAATATCTCGTGTATTTAAGGGGGTGTAACAATGGTGTATGTGTTAAAGCATGTTTGAGAGCGTCAAATGAGCATTGAAAAAGTTCATCCCAGATGAAAGGGACATCCTTCTACAACAATCTCATGAATCCTTTCATGATTTCTACGTAATTGCAAACGAAACGACGTAGAAAGTTTTCCTTCCCTTACAAACTTTGGAGTTGGGTAAGTTTGTTTGGATGAGGTAAAGCCAGGATAGCTTTCACTTTTAAGGGATCCACCCTAATCCCGTCGTTGGATACCAAAAATCCTAGGAGCCTCCATCATTCGGCAACAAAAATAAATTTGTGGGGATTCAAGCATATGTTGTAATGATGACATCTAAGAAATATTGCTCTTAGATGATCAATATGATCCTTTCGATGAGTCGAATGAGTTGGAAATTCATAGAGGTAGGGCTCGACAATATGTTTGATATCATGGAAAGCGTATGACATAGCCCGTTGGAAAGTGGCTCAAACATTTTTAAGGCCAAAGGGTAATTTACGATATGAAAAGGTTCCCCATGGGGAGATGAAGGTTGTCTCGTGTTTTTCAGCCAGTAAAATATCTATCTAGCTATAGCCTGAGAAGCCATCCATAAAAGAGAAAATTACGCTTCTGGTGCAATTATCGATAATTTGGTCGATGAAGGTGTTAGCACATAGAATTGTAGGGGTCAAAAAGAATCACTTGGTTTTGTTTTTGAGTCACATATTTGATCCTTACATCATTACCATGGCATGTCACTCCTCCAAGTTGTACAAAATATCCTCTTTGTTATAGTCCATCTGCTTAAATTTCAAATCAAAGACAGTTGTATGTGCTGCCAACTCACTAGGAGAGTTTGCAACATACTCATAAGTACCTCATGCATTCAATTGTTATCATTGCAGTTAAAGAATCATGAAAAAGGAGATTTCATTGTTTTCAGCACCATATTTAACCAAATTTTTTAGGGGTTATTTCATAGAGCTCATAATAGTTTCCTCGAAGTGTGCAGTTCATGTTTGAATCAGGCATTGCGAACTATTACTCTGGCGCTGCAAACTGGTAGAAAAGCGTTGGGAACTGGCATTGCAGATTGGATGAAGAGAAGGGTTGGAGGTTTGATAGCTTGCAGGCATCCTTGTTCAAATACCTAATTATCTACATCAAGCTCAGGACTACTAGGTACTTCATGAGGGTTATCATGCTATTTGAAGTTTGAGAGGAGGTCCTTTGAATTCCTTTGACAATTACTTCTACCGGAACTGTTCCTCGAACCGTTCCCATAACACGAATTTGATGGCCATGCTTAGCTTAGGTAGGAGCATCTTCCACTATAGAAGAGTGCTCCCCTTTAGCTCAAGACCTCCATGTGGACCTTTGTGCTGGAGATCGTAACCGTGAAGCACGAAAAACATCACCTTGTTCTCCAGCCACGCCTTGGCAGCTGAGCTGTCTGTGGCCCTCGTGAACACGGGAACTTAATCTTTTATAGTTCTCCGTGAATTCTACCAGTACTGGCTGGGGCACGTTGTCAACCCTCAGGGGTACAGGCGCCCTGGCCTTATCTCTATCCATACAGATAATCAAGGCCTTTGACATCCTTTGAAAGGAACTCATCAGACCAACTACATCTTGTACAACAATCCGCTCACGCCCAAGGAATTGTTCTCCTCCTTAGGGGTTAGACCCCCCTGGCGTGGGTGTTGCTGGAGGCGTCATACCTCCTCCCTTAGCACCACATTTTGAACCTTCACCTCATCCTCTAACCATGATTACCGCATGGACAAGTTAAAATTTGAATTAGCATTGAGTCATTATTCGATGGTTTCATACACTGGAAGGAATGACAATCCACAGTTGCAGGGTTGAACCCTCTTTGATACCATATGTAATAGCCTCGCCGTTAGGACAACAAAAACGATGTACAATAGGTAAAAAAAAATTGTGTTCGAAGATTTATACATCATAATTAACAACAACATCATCGACACATCATCCAATAAATTAACGAAACCATATTAACACATTAACAATCAATCACGACACAAGCTAACACATCATCACCATGAGTAATGATACGCATATTGACGCATCCAACCTCATTGCATTCTATAATTAATAATGATGCATAAACAGTATGAATCATAATCGCTCAACTCTTCTCATAAGGAAAATCATCAAATAACACCAAGATAGCATGAGATAACGTAATGACAACATAAGGATCATAAAGATAATCGCAAGAAACACATGATATACTACCCGACCAGCCTACCCTGCAAGGTTAGGACCTCTAGGACACATAAGAAACGCTCAAGCCCAGGTTCCAATTGATTTTAACCATTCAAGGTCTCAAGTCTGGAGATTGTTCTGAGGAACAGGGAGTTGTCTACATCCCACTAACACAATCAATCCCAAGAAACTAGCTAAATCAAATGATAACGATAATCAAATCCATCAATTCATCAATCCTGAACCGAAATTAAACAAGGTACAAGGGGAATCATTGTTGATATTATGGTAGCTGTGGGAGGTATTTACCTCCACGTGTAAACCTAACAAGAATAGAATAATCCAAAAATCAAGAAGAAACCCTAATGAGTTGGCTAATAACCCTAGAAGACATGGCGACTCAAGAGGATAATTTATATTAGGTTATTATTCTCCAAGAGAAGAAGTCGGCCAGAAGAATTAATATATACTGAACAAACAGATACCAAGAATGAGAAGTCGGCCCAGGCAGTTAACCAGAATTAGTATAAATATAGGAGGTCAGTTCTCATTCTGGCAGGCAGTCTCAGAATTGCAGAGCAACAACTTGTGCGCACTGCAGTGCTTGGTCTTGTGCGCAGGTTTGAGGAGAGCTGCCATTGCAGCTCCTGTAGCTAGCAGATCACATTTGGCTTGGAATATCTCTTTGTTAGGGTTTGTACTATCTGATCAGCTCTTGTTGGTCCGCTATCCTTGGGGAAAGGTGTGCTACCCTTTTTTTGGCTATCTAGCCTAGGGTTTTCTTCCGGAGTGATTCTCTATCAAGGTTAAGGTGCTCAGAGGCTAGCTTCGGCCTATGGTTGGGTGACAATAGTGATATTGTCAATGGTAAAATGAGCACATCCATTATATTCTAAAAAGTTATGGGCCCACACTTCCTTCATTCAGTCTAACCATTGGAAGGAAACATAGCCATAAGGATATTAAGCTCATTGAAGAACTGTCCCTAGGGTTTCTAGTAGGCACAGTCACCATAGCACTGTCGCTAGGGTTACTAGCAGGTGCAGTTGCAGAAACCCTAATCCTCTTGTTGAGGCACCTTAAATGAAGGGATTGACCTAATCTCTGGATAGATCAGTCTGCCCTAGCATAGTGCATCTCTTGATACTCTCAGAAAGCCAAGACATGAAGTTTGAGCTTTTGATCAAATCTAGGGTTGACCAAGTCAAAGCATCCATGACTTACTCTATGAAGTCAGAGAACAAGTTATATGGAGCTTATAACTTCAGAGCGTGGAAGACAAGGATTGATCTCATCCTTTCCAAGAATAAAGTGTTGGATATCGTCAAAGGAAAGATCGTGAAACTAGAGTTTGAAGAAGGGAAAGAGAAGGAACAATAGAACGTTACAGCTATGGAGAAGTTCAAAGACGGTGACATCAATGCCATGAGTATCATAGTGGATTCTATAAAATACCACTTGATACGCTACATCTCCCATCTTGACTCATCGAAGAATATGTACGATGCCCTATCAAACCTCTTCCCAGTCAGAAACATTGGACAAGTAATGAGTCTGAAGAATGAACTCCGTGACATGAAGATGAATGATGATGACAGCATAACATCACACTTTGTGGGAATCTCTTAGTTAAGAGATCAACTACAAGCTATTGAAGAAATCATTTCTGAGAAGAAATTGGTAAACATAGTACTCAATGGTCTTCCCAAGACGTGGGATGCATTTGTCGCAAGCATGAACACAAGGAAGGAGTATCCTACTTTTGAAGAACTTTGGACTTGTTGTGCTCAAGAAGAATCTAGGATCAGTGCAAAAGAGAAACCCCAAAATAAGTACGATGATCAAGCCTTCACACTAAGGTTCAAGAATTTCAAGAACAAAAGGAAGTTTGGTTCAAGGAGGAAGCCAAATCAAGAGAAAGATATTTCAGAAGTACAATGCTTTAACTATCGAAAGTATGGTCACTACAAGAATCATTGTCCCGAGCTAAAGAAAAGGAAGGGGATACACGAAGCATCAGTTGTCGAAGAAAAGGAACCTACAAAGAAGACCAAGCAGGATGAAAGAGACTTCATCTTCTGAAGGTAACAATACTCTTCTTAGTTCTTTTACATATCTTGTTTGCATAATCTCTATACATATCTTGTATATTTATCTCTTATAAGATAATATGTTCCAAGAAGAACTATATCTATGAAAGAACAACAAGATAAGGATTGCTATCATTATACAAGTCAGGCAATACACATGCAAGGATGAAATACATCAAACAAGTCATGTGGAAGCTATTACAAGATAAGATGAAATCAGAATCAATCATGAAGAGACTTAGAAGAAGCAAAGACAGAAAGAAGTCAACAATCAAGAGAAAATTGGAGAAAGACTTATGACATTTTGCAGAAGACAATAAGATGGAAGCGTGAACTCTGTTTGATGGAGAGAGCCGATTATATATTGCAGAAGACAATAAGGATGCAGACAGAAGCATGGACTCTGTTAGATAGAGAGAGTCGATTATATGCACTCATACATGAATAAAGGATTAGGAGGGAGCTCATCCTATGATCCATTGAAGATGATGAAGTATATATCCATGGTAGCAGCTATAAAAGACAGTACATGTTCAGTTCAACCGCAGAAGAAGACATCTTTGAAGAAAATCCTTAAAGTATCCCTGGTTGTCCATTCACATCTGTGATCCTATGATGAAAGGAAAAAGTGGAATCTTTAGGGCATGGAATCTATAAGAAACTCCATGGAACCAAGAGCTAAAGAAAAACATGAAGAAGAACATGAATATTCCAAGAAATAAAGAGAATCCAAAACAACCAGTCATTGCATTGAGAATCACAAGATTACCAGCCTGATATGAACTCACTAAAAGAAATCAAGCAGAGGAACTGAAAGTCGTGATGAAGAACAGTGTATGGAAGACTTATGAATGAAAGAATTGTGAGATCTAGAACTAGAGGTTCTTCTAGATGGAGGGAGAAGACTATGATGATTACTTGTTCCAGTAAACTAGACATATCTCTACATGAGTCATTATATCATCCACAACACCCATGAGTTGGAATTCTACATCAGATAAATACAAAGATTGTTCTCCAGAGCAATTGAACAAAGAGTGTATGAAGAGCAACCTCAAGACTTTGAGGCATACCAGAAAGAGACCCTTGTATGCAGATGGAAAAAGATAACCTGGTGGAGAACCTCCAGTGCACGGCAGAAGCGTGGTGAATATTTTCTATAACAGAGATATTGTATCAAGATGATTACTCAATAGATTAGATCTCATGATGACAGAGGAAGTGCCACATGGATATGTTCCAGTGTTCCAAACAATGATATACTTTATTGATCAGAGATACATGAAGCCTTCAGAGAAAAACTAGTGTTCCAGACCAAAGTACATTTGAAATCAAGCATTACATTATCTGTGATGAAGTCCAGAAAGGAGAAAGAGGTTCTCCAGTACATATCTCCACAGTCGAGCAGATAAGCAAACATTTTGGTAAAGCTTCTGTCCAAGATGAAAAAGTTTGTGTACTCAACTTGGAGATCGTGGAGACGACCTCCTTATTGAAAAAGGAAGACTCCCAGGTTGGGAGGGAGCACTGATGTATTATTGGACAATAAATTTTTAGTTCGAAAAATGGTTCAGGATGAGCAAATTCTTTCCATTTCGAAAAGTGGATTTAGATTTCTGATAGACAAACATTTTCCAGTTCGGAAAATGGTCCAGATTGTTGATGTACCATAGACAACGACTTCCCATTGTGGTTAGCATGCAGAGTGATCTAGGGCAGTCTCTCTTCTTGAAGGTTACTCAAGAATAATGGCCCACCTCGCCGGAAAGCGATTTCTCATTATGGTTAACATGAGGAATGGTCCATTTTGGAGGTTGGTACAGGACAGTCTTTTCCTCTTGTGGTTAACAGGGGAAGTGGTCTGGACAGTCATTCCTTAGGGTGTATTCATTCTCTCCAGGTTTCACTTTGTTTAGTGTCAGAGGAATGGCCCAGGGTGGGGAATGGTCCAAGCTCAACAATCAGGGACAGACATTCCATGCCAAGTACGCATGGGAAAGGGTATAATGCACGATATCTTGGTTGCAGAAAAAAACCGAGAGATAAATAAAAAGTAGAGCGAGAAATAGTGTGGGGTTACCATCTCCTATTCAAACTTAAGGAGCATATATTGAGCACTCATGTCCACACCCAAACCAAGCAGAGGATTGCTTGGATAACCACGCAGAGGATACACTGGGTTACATGCTGGGAAAAGGGGAAAAACGTCGAGGGTAAAGAAACTGAGAGAATACACCATCTACAATTGCTGAGTGAAAAATCTTAGAAGACTCACCATGTACAAATCGCTGAGGGTATATCACAGGGGATGCGACGGGGAGAAAACATGCTGAGCGAAAATCCTTTCAAAGGGGGTAGAGGACATCAAGGAACCAATCGCCCGGAGAATCACATAGCTAGCGGAAGTTGTGCAAGAGATAAATCATAGCGCAACTTCACATGGAACAACGAAGAAGTAATAATCGCAGAGAATGCAAGGGATAAAATTTGCAGAGGAAGCAATTGGCAGCCACCCAGCTTCGCCAGAGCATCAACTAATGTACTAATTCTGAAACATGTACACAATAAAAACTGGATATAATTCAAATACAAATGAAAATACTATGACCGAAGGCAAGAAGTCGAAGATGTTCTCCAACGATTGTGCTTCATCCAGCTCCCCGTTTGCTAACCATGATGAATTCACTGATACCTCCCAGCCAACGCTAGGGGTACTCTTATTCCCCCTTATCTCTTCGAGCCGCAAAGGAACCATGCACACAACTAGAGATAAACTAGCTCTCAACTTGCTTCGCAAGGTCGAGCTATCACTCTCTATTCGAGTTGGGTATCCCAACTCCCACAAGAAAAATTATTCAAGAACAATCTAACCGCATAACCTTATGCATACCAATCATGATCCATTCCTCTCCTCGGTAATTTCCTTTATAGAAATTTTTCTTAGTGACACATTGCATTTGCTCATTTAATTTGTTTATTTAATAATTTAATTATGAATTATTTCCCCCATCCACTTGTCACTTGTTCCCCTAGTTGCACTAATAAATCCATAATTTAATTAATTTAAATGTCAATTTCCCTCACCCCTCTTAAAATCACTCTTATAATTACTCGTAGTTGTCCCTTTATTCCCTCTATTTCCCATTATGACTGACACCTTTCTAAAAAGGAGTTGAGTTAAGATAGGGAACATTTCCTAGTTAGACTAGACTCTAGATTCCGTTCAAGCCTACACATTCTTTTATGCTTTATTCCCTTCTTAAATTTATTTTCTAATTTGGTATTTTATGCACACATGTGTATTGAATTACTCTTTAGGTTTATTTTAATTTCATTGATTTCCTAGATTGATTTAATTCACCCCTCATTAGTTATTTTATACTATTTGTTTTTGTCCTCCCAACAACCTAGACTTAGTCTTAGTTAGATTTTTTTTTTAAAGAAAAAACTTAGACCATTAGAGACTATGATTAATAAACTCAGTCTATAATTAATTAATCAATAAATTGATTCAGCCATGTTCAAGATTTTACAAGGTTTAACATTCACTCAGTTTTCTAGGCCACCTAGATTCATTGACTCACCTATGTTTAAAATCATGTTGTGCCCTTCAAGATGCACTATGTGCTCCAAGGGTGCCACTCGTCTTTATTCATGTTTCATTTATGTGACGTGCCCTTCAAGATGCACTACGTGCTCCAAGGGTGCCACTCGCCTTTTGACTGATTTTGGTAGTTGTCCAACCCTTGGAGTCAATACTCCATCGGATGACCTTGTGGGAGACTAAGGGCCTCTAAGGAATAATGACTCTACCTTATTGTGTGCCCCTTATAATCTTTGTGAGTGACTACCTCAGTCTTCCCTCACGACATCGTGGATCTCTCGAACTAGGTAATCGTTAAATTACAGTTCGAGACACGGTGGAAGTGATAGTAGGTTGTGGCAGGGCTACTGCAACACCTCTCCCTCAATATCTCTGGTTGTTGTGCATGGGCCCTTTACTCCTAATGTGAGTCTGATTAGCAAGAAATCGTCAACCTGCATCCATCAATGAAACATGTCAACGATCCATAAACAACATCATAATATACCTAGTCACATGTCACATATGCAATAACAGAAATACCCAAACCATATACAGTCCACTCCCTGACTCGATATGGAGTCCAAGGAGGTCCATCGATTCCATCGAAATCCTCAATCTGTCAAGAGTCCTGCACACTTAGGAGAAGCCCGTCAATAACACCTTTCTATACATAAATAACATAACATAACATCATAATCCACAATCTCATCATCATAATCCATAAGAGAAAAATACAATCATATAATGAACTGGATCACCTGCATGCAAGTGTCCTCAAAGAATAAGTCACATCAGGTGCACGCAAGAGAGGGATGTTGCATAACATGACTTTAACCATATATGTATGTATATATATTATGCACGTACATCACTTGCACATATGTATATCATTCATTCACATTTATTTGATCTTAATATTGGCCTTCTCTCATGAGAACTTACAGTCAATCACATGAAAAGTATCACAAGCATATTCATAATTTTGTTGTCGTCTCTTCATGGAAACAATAAACAAGAAACCATTATTTTCCTTCTACTACAAAAGCATTCCACAGTTCAGAAAATATAAGTAGGTAATTAGAACATTACCCAGGGAAATAAAACACCAATCTCTATCTCTTTTCATGCCTCAATTCACTTTTGGTCAACAGACCTTTATCAAGGGAATCCTTTCTTATATTCCCTCTTATTAGTACTTTTCCTTCTTACTATTACTTGAGCATACTAAGCCATACCTATATGCCTATCATCCACCTCTGGATTTCAATATGATCCATGGTCATATGGAAGTGCCCTAGCACTTCCTTTACCCGACTTTAGATCAACATTTCCTTAATTGTACTACCTTATCCTCATAAGATCACATACGATCAACATCATCATCATTTTATTTATGTTGTTAGTTCCCCTACTAATATCAGGTCATCATTTTCCAAAATGACCATTAGCGCACTATACTTTACAACCAATCATAGGTCATAATACATCTTTACGCATGTTATATACATGCTTAATCATCACCATATGCATTACAACATATCATGTGTACCAAACATTTTATCCATGCGTACAATGAAAATGTATTCAAACTCTCTTCCTTTTGCATTCACATGCACATGCATGCCCTTAGGTTAATAGGTATATACATTTTATTGATACATCCATGAGCTTATAAATTTCTCATATGCCCATATCTCTCTACCTATTTTATAAAGGTTAGCTTCAGTCCAAAGGACTCCTCTTTCATTTGATTAAACAGGCTATCCCAACTACAGAATTCATTTATTATAGGTCAAGTAAACTGAACTTACAATTTTCCATCAGTCCTCTAATCATGAGGAGTTATATATACAGGTTTTAGTCTTTAGTTTAAGTAACAATTATTATTGCCAAGGATTCTATCAATCCATACTCAATTCCTTTAACCACAAGGATTTTTCCATAATGGTCTTAGCCCTTATACAAACAACCATCATAAATGCAAGAGGCTATGTCTATCCAAGAGGATAGACAACAGTACACTTAAATGAAACAACTCAGCTCATTCATTCTTTGGACTCATGCATCTCTATAACAAAATTCTTCCACTTCTTCCATTCACATTCAGGTCATACCAATAATGTCTACCATCATATTCCCACTCCTGTAGTAATAACCATCAATCCAGCAAAGCAACAATATAATCCTTTTGCTACAGTCATCATGGTAAAATTTTCTGTTGTGAGGAATTTTAAAACAAAATTTTCAATCTGCAATCCTTTTTCTTAAGGAGCTAGTTTAGATAACAAAGAAACTTTTTAAGGAAGAAAAAAAATTTCAACAAGCTCATCTTATCCTTGATACACCAACCTCGTGACCATTATTTGGCTCATCCAGGCCTAGTGTTTGAAGCTCTTCTCTGATACAAATTTGTAACCTACCTTCTCCCTAAATACTTTTTAAGGGATGGGGTATCAAAATTTTTTCTTTTCCTCATCCATATTGAATCCTTTTTCCAAGGTTACCATTGTCTTCTTCTCATCAAGAGCTTTCCAACGATATCAAAATTTCCTCGATCCCAGACTCTAGATCAACAACTATGCCCCATTAACAATTTTACTGAGCACAACAAGCTCGTACGCTGCCACGTGGCAAGTGACATGGAATCCCATGGGGCAGCTACGTGTCATCATACATGGAAAGTATGTGGCATGGTAGGGTTACGTGCCACTGGACCGGGAGAAACACCTTCCACCCTTATAGTCTTATCAAGTTAATAAATCACTACAATAAAATCCATTCCTTAGGATTTTATTTATTTAATCCATATCATTAATGATTAATCCTCATTAATTTTAATACCCCACGTATTAACATTTTTCTTATTCTATTTCACTGGACCGGTAAATACCGAGAGTTTACTTTCTACCTTGGTGTATTATAATATATCATATTATTATTAAATCAATTCCATAATATAATTGCACCACCCCCGGACATATAATTTTCTAGACACACACCATTCCATTTCTATTTCCCGGTATATGATAATCTGGGGAAGTTTTATTAACACTATTATATAAGTATATATAATGTATATATTGGTCCCTGGGCATACCAACTCTCGCAGGCACCTTACCTCTTTGTTTCTCTGATATGTGATACCGCGGTGGGATAGGTTTAATATTATATTATTATTTATTTATAACATCCCCATACTTAAGGCCTATCATACGCCTCGTTACCTAACTCATTTATCACATATCATCCCCAGAGTATATTTCCTTCATGTGCATTCACTTTTCATTCTCCAGATACACGATACCCTGGTGGGGTGTATTAATATTATAATATATTTCCATATCGCCCCTGCACATATCGCTTGCCAAGCATACCTTGGTTTCACAATTACCATCCATACAATATCCGTTACTCCGTTGAGGTGTTTCAAATATAATAATAATATATTTTATTTAGCAGTCTTATTATGTGATATCTCCCCCGATTAAATCACATAGCTCATACGCCTTGCATTTTTATTATCCCAATAAGCGATGCTCCAGGGAGAATTAAATATTAATATATAGTGGTTGTTTCTTATGGTATCACCCTTGGGTATAACACATGGATTATACGCCTTACCTCCTCTCCATCTCCAAGTTTCGATATCAAATAATCTTGTAGGAGTTTAAATATTAATAAAAAAAATGATGAGAATAAGGGAAAAAATATGCCTAGTCACAAATAAGTAAAAAATACATTATCAGAGATTTATCCCAAGTGACAGAGTTGACCTCTGTATAGCACAAATTTATATGACTTGTAATTTAACAAATTATTTATTTTCCCATAAGAAGAAATTCTGAGCTTTTCCACTTCTTGTGCAAATAATAGAATTATATGGTTTATAACACAAGGCTTCCTCTTGTTAATTTCAACTCATTAAGAAAATAAATGGTAATATTGAACAATTACCAGGAGTTATCAAACTTCATTTACCATACAAATTTCACTCATGAAACATATTAAAATGGGTAAACATGTATATTTATTTATTTGAGTTTCCTTCCATAAAATTAAATCTCTTGGAAATAAAATTCCCCACAGTAAAATTTATGTGTTTACCAAGATTTACTACCCACCTAAAATCATGCAAATATTTACTACCTTTTAGGATGAAGCCACCATTTCCAATTCTTTACCTTTGGACATGATTTTACTAAGTAAATCTAGGTAAGAATTCTATTCTTACCATGCCTTAATAAGGAATAAATTAAATACAAAACGCATAATTTTGTATTTCTTTTTATTTCACACATTCCTCATGTTAAATACTTTGTTCTTTCAACTATATAACTAAATTTATGAGACCATAATTATAGTACATCTTTCATTTAAGAGAAATTATACCTCTTTATTTTCAGATTCTCTGTGAAGACTTTAATGGCTTAGTTTTCACTACTAACATATGGAAATTATTCTTATAAATTACTGTAAATTCCCAACCAACACTCTGTCCTTACTCATAGTTACAAATAATTACTTATAGCAGCCTTTAAAAACAAGACAATCAGAGGGAAAACAACATAAAATATTTTTCACGGATCTCTTAAGATTTTATAATCATCCAGACACATAGAGCAATAATTTCACTACTTGAACAGACAATCAAATTCTTCAAATAACCAATATAAATTACATAGCATCAGGGAAACTTATCATGACATATACAAAACATAGAAAATAATTATCTGAGAATTTCAAATTGATTGGCAATTGCTGATGGGTGAGCCTCTTTCTAACCAACCATAGGCACAATTGTCTTTGTCTATGCTTTCAGCTGGCTACCCCCGAGCCAGAAGATGATGCAATGAGGGAAAACTCTCACTCAATAACAAAAATAAACAGATGAAAGCTACTCTCCTTCATCAACATAAATTAGAAATATAAATTTCTAATTTCACCAAGCAAGGGGGCTTGCTCTTCACTCAGAGAGTCACAACAGTTATCTTGCACAAATAACATCCAAAAATTTGTAGTCCCTTTTATCATCTTGATTTAGAAATACTTCATCGCTATTTCTTACTCAAAAAAATAGGAAACTTAACGTCTTTTTGTTTTCTATGAACTAGAGGCGTTTTTCTCCACATTCTCTTCTCCCTTTCATCCCCAGACCCAATAATGTGTGTCCTCCTTTCTATGCCTATGATTTTTTCTCATTTTCTTCCCTTTCGCAACAAGATTGCATGGGTCAAATCCCCCAAATTCGTGGGTCAGATCAGAATTCTCTAGATGGGTACTTGTATACCCATGCTTTTGAGGCAAGGTAGTTCTGGTACAACACCCCCCATTCTTTCTTATAATTGTGGGAAGTTGGTATTTCAACTACTAACTTCCTTTATTAACTGAATTCTAGGAAAAATGACAATCTGGGTTTTTTCTTGAATATTAAATTGGCAAGGAAATTTCCTCGTTGCTTCCCTCTCATTGCATCATTTATGTGTAAGTTCTCCACCCATCAACAAATTATTTTTATTATCATCAAAATGCATTTTATCATTTTGATTATTCATCATGGTCCAAACATTAAACATATTAGCCATGATTCATGGCGACATTTGGCATATATTTACATATTGGGGAAAACAGGGTGTTACACAACCAATAGGTTTGATACTAGGCCTAGCCCAAATCACTCTAATGATTTACTAATTCCCCATGGTTAAACAAAATGTAGTCACAATGATGGCCCATTATGCCTCTAGGAACACAATGAATATGAGAGAGATGTAGTGGAAGGGGGGTCAATTAGATAGGAATTTTAGGATCCAAAAGGTCGTGAGCCCAAAGAGACATATAACTCAATATCAAGACTAGAAACTCCCTTGAGGGATATCCAAAATTCAAGGATAGAAGAACCCTTAAGAAGACATTTCCCAGTGGGAGAAAATTACTAACATATCCATAAACCAAAATTAAAATGATATGGGGAGAATGTGCCTCATTCTCCAAATCCCTTGGCATTTTAATGTTTAGATTACACACGAATGTCATGGAATTCCGAACTAAACGTTCCCCAACATCTCACCCTCAAAAACGTTTTTTGCTATGATTTTATCTTTGATTGTTACATTGCAAGTTGGTCTTTTTCCCCTTCAAAAATGAATTATTCCCCTTCACTAATTTGGGCATGATTCCCTTTGTTATTTCTGGTGAAATTTACCCTTTCTCCCTTTCAAAAGAGAAATATTCACTTCATTGTTTCAAACATGATTTATAACCATGATTTATAATTTTGTAGTTTCAAATGAAAAAATTTGCCTTCATCATTTGTGGGGAGATTTACCCTTTTTTCCTTTGTTTCTTTAGTTATTATTTACTATTTTTCTCTTTGGAAGGTAAATTACTCTTTCACTCATTTGATTGTGATGTACTATTTTTCTCTTTGGAAGTTAAATTACTCCTTCATTCATTTGATTGCAATTTACTCATGTGATTCACCCATTCATTATTTTACAAGTGAATCCCTCATTCATTATTTGGGATGTGAAATTATTTTTCTCCAAAGTCCTTCAATCCTCCAATATTCAAGCAAAAACTCTTATTTATGTTCCCTCTAAAATTTTAAAACTTGGAATTAATGGATCAAATCTTCATGCTAGGATAATTAAATTCACAAATTTAATTAAGTTCTAGTGGAAATTTGGGCTTAGGTAGCATCTTAGAGAAATTAGTAAGTACTCCATCTTTCTATAGTCTAAAAGAGGCATTTCATAGCTAATTAAAAAACCTTGAGTGTCTATTTTATTGTCAGGATTAATTTTAGTTCTTCCCCAGTCAAAATTGATGTCCACAACATGTTGAATTTTCCCACATTTTCCTTGATGGATTGTTTTCTTTAGATGTAATAAACACTACGTGATCATGATCTCAATTTTCAATAATTTGGTGTGTTCAGATCCTAGTTTGAAGTCCCATAGGGAACACATTGATATATTAGTTTTCTACTAAGCTTCTATAATAGTGTACATGGATTTCCTTTGAACAATGATTATGAGTGACAAAAATAAGTCAGCTATAAAGAAAGAAAGGAACAAAGGGATAAAGAGAAAGTGTCTCCCATAATATTGGTGCAATGGAGTGAGAGTGGAGAATTAAGACAACAGTGACATTCGAGGACTTGACTCTCACAACAGCCATGCCTCTCCATGGTTTGTATGAACAACTATCCAAGATGTACAAGCAAGAAACTTCACTTCCATCAAGACCTGCTAATTCCACAAATGAAGAAGGTATTGAAGATCATGGGATATATCACATGGTCTAGTGGCCTTATATGTACAATGTTGTTTCCCTTGCAGAAAATTGTCATATCTATGCATGACCATTGGTAGTACTAAGATCTAGTTAGGAAGACAAGCAAATAATTTTGAATACATAAAGAGTTATTGCTAAGTTTCATACTTACAACTAGTAATGCTTAGGATGACTTTGATTTCAAATCCATGCATTAAAGTATGTTCATGATATTATTTGGTTTTTATCTTCTTCCAACTTACAATTAGCCTATTCCAAGTTGAAAAAAAATGTTAACAACCATGGGGAGGTTGAAGTGTCACAGAGTAATGTGAATAGTCATAATAGTGTAACTCCCTTGTTTTCCCTCATGTATAGATATATTAAAGGAAGCCATAAAAAGGGACCTTTTTTACGTAAGAAGAACTAGGAAGGATGATTGTCTAATCCATGTTTCAAGCTCTCATTGGGAAAATATAATACAATAATGCAATTTTTTGGTAAAGTATTGTGTAATTTGTATTATACTTTCCTCCATGGTTAACATATGATTATTTTCTTGTGAATGTACATTCATTGAGTTCATATTTGCTAATATGTTTTCCCAACACACATTGGTTTCATGAATGTACAATTTTAGATTCATTGGTTTGTGTAAATATAGTGAATTTAGAACTGGATAATAATAGAAATGTGTGTTTCAATTTCTAAGTAGCTTCATTGATTCCACTGCTTGAGCTTACATTCCATTTGCATTGTTTTAATTCAGTAATTTTATTTATGCACTCAAACACCCCAACAAACCTTACTCCAAAAAACACATAAATGTCAAATAAACAAAAAAAAAACAAATGTAGTAAGTCAACACCTCAAGTTGGAGGAATCATCTCAAGGGAGGAGACTTTTATTTAGGCATATTCATCCAATGAATATCATGTGAGAGATGACTTGGAACATTTATTTACATCAATAGAAGCAAAAGGGACATTAAAGTTGTTGCAAAAAAAGTTTGTGTGTCTCATTTCTAGTGTCGTGTGCCCCATCTGATGGTCTTGCACTCCATTCCAATTTGTATATCCCATTTCCAAGGTTGTGAGTCCCATTTGCACTGTTTTAGTGTACCATGATTTGAATATATAGCCTATTATTTACTAGCCTAGTGGGTGCAAAAATGGACACAGAAGATTAAAAATGATTCTAAAATGGGCGCAAAAGGATGAAAAAGTGGATGGAATGGAGACGTTATACATTAAAAAGAGACACAAAAATGAATGTAGAAGGATACAAAATCAAATGCAAAAAAGGATGTCAAAGGATTGTCATGCTTCCCATTTTCTAATTTTCATGGAAGAAGACACAAATAAGGACACTATAAGCTTGTATTTTTTTAGTTGGGAGAGAAGGTCTCCTTATCTTCCTAGAATTAAAATCCCCACAAATAAACTGAGATCCCTATGTAAAATTATCCATTATCATGTGCCAAAAGGTTGTCCTTTCCACTGCATCATTCAAAGCATATAAATATCGACAATGCTTAGGTTGACACCATCTAAATGCATCATAATTAATATTGATTTCTTAGTAAAGTTGCTGCTTGAATCTATGGCATAGGTAAGGAGACAGATGGAACCCAAAGAATGTGCATTGACTATTGTGCCTTGAACAAGATTATGTTTAAGAATAGGTATCCATTTCCTGGCATAGATTGTTTTCTTTAAATATAAAAGCTAGAATGAAAGACAAATACCTTTGGAAAAGAACCTTTAAGACCAAGCAAGATATTTATGAGTGGTTAGTTGTGCCATTTGGTTTAACTAATGCACTTGCTACATTCATGAGGCTAATTAATGATGTGCTCAGACCTTAATTGGATGAGTGTGTTTTAATATTCGACCAAAGCCCCATGGCGAAGTGTTGCTTCTTTTATAACGTATTTATTCAGCGGGTTGGTGCCTTTCTTTGCATAGATATCATGTCACGGGACATGGAGCTCTTAAATGGACTTAATGATTCAAAGAATAATGATTTCATTTTTTCGATTGCTTCCCGGAAGAGTACTTCATTCGTTCAACCCCAATAGAATGTGTTGCGTTTGGATGGAGCTAAAAACCACATGTTCCAATTGATCCACATAAGAATCGGAAAGTAATTGATATTTGGAAACAAAAAGTTAAACATCTACTTGATCCTGATGTTTATGAAATGAAAAGAAACAAATAAAATTAAGAAAAATCTTAAGAAAAACAATATGTAAATATACCACAATTCTAAGTAATTCAATCATTAATACAATTCTTGCACAATGCCTTTGAAACCCCACACATTCTATAAGATCACTTTCATTCAAGATATGTAATGGAAATCCCAACCCCTACCATTAATAACATCTCCTATATTTATTTTATATCATTGATTCTAATATTATTATTATTCGATCATTTAATTTAAATTTACAAAATTAAAATAAACTCATTTATTTTTAAGGAAAAGATAATTTCATGAATGTATAATTACCATTTTGTAAAGATCGTTTTTTGGTCACAAGTATATAAGAGGAAATGTAATTTTATATAAAAAGGCATCTTAAAAGAGAAAATGGGAGAAAAGAGATTGGAATCACTATAATAAAATATATTGGTGGGTTAGTGAAATATTAAGTGCTTAGGGGAGAAGAGAGTGGTACTGGTGAGAGACAAACATGGATGTTTATGGTTCTACTGATTGGACATTTTGTGGGGTTGAGTTGTTGAAAACACGATGATCATCTCGTCGTATGCAATAATGCATGACTATCTAATAGTAGGCTGGTACAGATTTTACGCGCTTTCTTCGTTGTGATTATAATTTATTTATAAAATTGGTGGTGAGGTGGAACATCTAGTTGTAAGCCTGGAATTACGCGTTTTTTTCATTTTGATAACACATTTACTCATAAAAGTGGAGAACCTACCAAGTGTCACTCGCCTGAAAGTCAATAGTCTTTGTGGAGTGTTTTTGCTTTACGTAAACAACATATAATATTGTCCTTCGACTGCCTTCGTGTAAAGTTGATTTGATAAGTTTCCTTCGTCCGTATTGTATTGTAGTGTATAGGGCTTTGGCTAAACGTTTTATTTTTTGGTTTTTAGGTTAGGATCTGACTATGTAAATATGGATAAAATTGTTATTTTTTGTTATTTAAATTGTATTTTTGAATGCATCAATGAATTTAATGTATTGAAAAATCTATGAGGCACTCCATTTATACAAATCTAACCACTTAAATCTGCATATCTAATCATTCCTCACTGAATTCTAAGAAAAATCAAACAAAAAAATAGAAAAAACAAAACAAAAAGTAAAACGTTTAAACTACAGGGGAGTACAAAGTCCCATGCATCTTCACTAGTCCAATAATGCATGACCATACCATCTAGTTGTATTCCATGGAACGAGGGTCCACATTTAACGTGGTTTCCTCGTTTTGGCCAGGCATTTATTGATAAAGTGGAAAACGAGGTAAGTGAAGTAGATAGCCACTTGCCAAAGTTAATAGTCTTTGTCCACTGTCGTTGCAATGAGAGAAGCAATGTGCATTCTACAACCTATAATTGAAGATATTGTAACATGCATACCATGTAAGGTTTACCAATATACATATATATATATATATATATATATATATATATATAGCACTTGGATTTATGCTTGTAAAAGTTGATCCTACATGTGTTCAAGCTAGAATTGTTCACGTTGTGAGTTGGAGTAATGGCTCTTTCAACAACACATGTGTTGTGTCTCACATTTGTGATGGAGATGATGATTTTAGGCCATTTCCATGGCTACGAGAGATTGCTTTAGTTTTTCATATTCTCCGCATAAAGGTCTCATTGATGGTAAACATCATATTGTTGGAAGCTCCTAATTTAATTCTACTTGTTACACAATAAAAGAATATCGAAAATACAAATATATATAAACCAACCTATATCCATCTTAACTCTAAATCTATTAACTACTAAAAAAATTTACATCTCAATTGTTTTAAGGTTTACATCTCGAGTCAATAACTTTTTTATCAATGAGAGATTTGCTTATCATTTTTTTTTTTACTCTTCTTAGTGCTTAATATATTCAGAGTTCAAATGTAGGTGACAAGAATGACTTTCACAATATTGCTTCTACTTTTTTCTTTTGTAATTAATACTTTAAGAAACATTACTATACTCATTTTGGGTTTTTTCCCTATTATGGAATTGTATTTCCATTATAAACATTAAAGTTTTCATGGTGTACATCAATTGTTAGTTTCCAGAGTGTGGATCAATTGTTATGGCTAATTAAACTTTGTGATTAGTATGCTTAGTTTTTATTGAAAATTAATTTGTTAAATAATAAATGAGGTGATTTTCAATAAGTTATTAGTGTATTTATAAGTTTGTTATTCAAATTAGTTGGTGGATCAATTGTTATGGCTAATTAGTCTCTGTGTTATGGCTAATTAGACTCTGTGATTAGTATGCTTAGTTTTTACTCAACTTAATTTGTTAAATAATAAATCAAGTGATTTTCAATAAGTTATTAGTATATTTATAAAGTTGTTATTCAAATTAGTTGAAAAACTAGTATGTTGTTCGTTGGTTATTTAAAATTCAATACATCCCAAGAGAAATGTTTATGAGAAAAAAAAAATCAATTTTTAAAATAACAAAGTGTATTTTAACTTTTTATTATGATTTAATATTTTAATATATATGTAAGTTATTAGTATATTTATAAGTTTGTTATTCAAATTACTTGGAAAATTAATATGTTGTTCGTTGGTTATTTAAAACCCAATGCCTCCCCATAAAAATGTTTATGATAAAAAGTAAATTTCAATCTCTAAAATAACAAATTGTGTTTTAACATTTTGTTATGATTTAATATTTTAATATATATGTTTTAAGTAGGTTTTGATGTTTTAGAATATGTTATTCTAAATGTTTATGTAATTTATACGAGTGTTTAGTTAATAGAAAAGTGTGATTTTTTATATTTTTTAAAGTGATATGTGAAAAAAAAAATTACGAAATGATTGTAAAGAAAATCTAAGAAAAATATTTTCCTTTATCTTATATTTTTGGATTAATTATATAAAATTATTTAATATATTAAAATAAATTTTATATATTAATATTAGATAAATTTTATATATTAATATATTAATAATTATAGATATTAATGATCATAGATATTTGAGTTAAATTTTATGATTAAAACATTACTTCTCTATGTTAATACTATCTTAAAAATCAAATATGTTTATTTATTAAATCTATATAGGTCAAAATCTCAAAATTATTAATATTGTTTTCAAATTATCTAGAATCGAATTTGTTTATTTATTAAATCCAAATATCTTAAAATTCATCAAAGGAAGTTGGCAACCTCTTCATTCTTGTCGAAAGTAGCGAGACAAGGAAATATATTGTATATTTGTTAAGTTTGCCAAGGAAGTTGGCAATCTCTTCATTCTTGTCGAAAGTCTCAAGTGTTTTAAAGAGCAGAGACGAAATAATTCTTCTGGAAATGCTTCGATAGTGTCTCTCAATTCAATCTTTTCAAGTGCTTCAACTTCCCAATAGACTTTGGTAACTGTAAATGGGTTGCATCAATATGAAACTCATTCAACTACATAGGTGCCTACAATGCACTCTTAAATGTGATTACTTTAAAACAATGATCCGCCTCTACCAACCAAGGAAAAAGATAAACACAAATTTTATTTGAAAAAAATATACATTTACCTCATTTTCACTTTGCCACAATGTTTCCAATTTGTCCCTAGCCACTTGCAAAACTCTTAAATTCTTCATAGGAATCGAGGAAGGAAGCAAACAGTTCAGATAACTAAGCCAATAGAGGCATCTAAGATTCAACTGTATTAGCAGGTTGGATATACTTCCAAAACAATCACCTTCATCCCTAAGAAATTGCAACCCATTCATACCAACAAAACAATTACAAAGCTCCACAACATTCTCTGAAGACCGACTAGAGCTTTGTTGAAAAACGTTAATTCCACAAAATGTCTCCTTTTATTTTCATGAATTTGCAAAGCTTCCACATAAACTCCATTTTTTCCCGTCTACCTGAGAAATTTCAAGAATCGACCATACAATCCATCTTTTGTCACTTGTCCACCGAAGCTTGGCAGGATTGACATTGTAAAAAACTGGAATAATGGGAGACCCAATATTCAACATGAGGACAAGATCTGTTTCTATAGCACAGAGAAGATCTAGTAGTTGAGCTTGTTGTTGTTGCAACTGAGTCAGCCATGTCCAACTTTGAATCCCAATATCATACAATATTTGAAATCAAGATGGATTTCAAAAGAAGCGTGCCCATCAACTAACTTTGAAATTCAAATTTCAATACATGATGACCATATTCATGAATGGTATGGGATGAGATGATGATTGTCAGGGGATTGTGATGACATTTAGAGTACAACTGCGTTGGATAGGAGCTTTGTCCGTTTACGGAGTGAGCAATGGAACCACCTTGTCAGAATAAGTAATCGGAAACTATACCGACATACCATAGCATGTAAGGCATGCATGCGAAAATGAATTGAGTACTCATACACATATCCACCTGCACTATCCAATTATTGGCTTAGTGCATGGTGGATAGTACTTGCCCACGGGGAGGGCCACTGCAACATTTTATTTTATTGTCGAACAACTGCGCATTCATGGAGGGTGACCGATTTAAAAAAAAATTCACTCAAATATGGATCCATTGGATTTTATTAGATTTAATAGGTATTTTCATTTGATGAATTTCATGTGAAAGAACATTTATTTGCATCAATATATACAAAAGGATTATAAAAGTTGTTGGAAAAAATGTTCATGTGTCTCATTTCTAGTGTTTTATGTTCCATTTGATAGTCTTGCAGCTCATTCCAAGTTGGTATATTCCATTTTTAAGATGGTGAGTCTCATTTATATTGTTTTAGTGTACTATGATTTGAACATGACCTATAATTTACTAGTCTAACTGGTTCAAAAATGGATAGAAAAGATGAAAAATGATGCTAAGTGAATTCAAAAGGATGCAAAAATGGATGTAATGGAGACCTTAGACATTAAAAAGTGAGTAGTCTATATGTTCTCATTTTTAACTTTTTTGACGACTATCACCGGAATCTGGCAACGCGATTGTCGACGAAATAACAATTTTAAAATGCTCAAATCATGTTTTTGAATGCATAAATCGATTGAGCACCCTAAAAAAACCCACGGCACCCATTATCTGCAATCTCAACCAATGAAAGATGTAATTCCAATTATTTTTCTAAATTTGTTAATGAATATTAGATGAAACCCGTTGAAAAAAATACCTAGAAAAAGGTAAAAACGTAGAACTTTTAGACTATGTCATTAAAAAGAGATGCAAAAATGAGTGTAGAAGGATACATAAGTAGAGGCAAAAAAAGATGTTAAAGGACTATCGTGCATCCCATTTTCTAATTTTCATGGAAGAGGGCACAAATAAGGACACTATAAGCTTGTATTGTAGTAGTGGGGAGAGAAGGTCTCCCTTATATTCCTAGAACTCACCACATTAAAATCCCCACAAATAAACCAAGATCCCTATGGAAACTTCTCCATTATCAAGTGTCAAAAGGTTATCCTTTCCACTACATCATTGGAAGCATATAAATACTGGCTAGCTTAACACCATCTAAATGCATCATAATTAATATCAATTTCTTAGTGAAGTTGATACTTGAATCTATGACATAGGTAACTAGAACAAGTGTTAACAACATTCATTAGTTGTGAATCCTAACCAAATAAAATTAAGAAAAATCTTAAGAAAAATAATATGTAAACATACCACCATTTTAAGTCATTCAATCATTATTACAATTTTTGGTCAATGTCTTCCACATTTCACACATTTCACAAGAACACTTTTAATCGAGGAACGACATCACCTATATTTATCTTATATCATTGATTCATTAACAAAAAAATAAATATTAATTATTATTATTAACTAATAAACTAATTTAAAATTTACAAAATAAAAATAAAAATAGAAATAAATTCAGGATAATTCAATATGTTCAAGTGTGATTAAATGAGAGAGTCTTGCCTCTTATTTATACTTTCATGTAGCATCCTCAAGGTGTTATATTTTAACCATCTTAGCCCACTTTCCTTATTTTAGGATTAATCCACTTATAACCACTTGTCCACTTAACTTAACTACTTTCCATAATTAGTAAGTTCTTCATTAACTTTATTATTTAAATAATTTCTTTTGCATCCTATTTGACTTATAGTACACTTATCACTTCACTTTATTATTTAAATAATTTCTTCTTTGCAAACACTTTGACTACTTTGACATTTTGGGGCTTCTAGATGACTCATGAGGGTTCTCCAACTTCACATGGCCATAACTCTCTAATCGTGAGGAGTTATGTGACGTTCCACATACCACCGGAAATGGAATGACATGTACTATCCATCTAGATTAGTATTACCTACAAATTTATCAAAACAAATACCATTATCCATCAAACAGACTTGGGTCCATTACCCAAACCTTTGTGCTACCGAAATTCACTATCGGACTTTTTTCAAGGGTTGACATCAATGAAAACCAACCCAATTAATAAACAAGGTGTCAGTCATTAAGGGGATGTGAGGGAATAAAGGAACAGCGAGGAGCATTTTTAGGAATGCTTTTAGGTGGGTGAGGGAAATTGGAAACTTAATTTAATTAATTGAATGAACTTTTGGTGCAACTAAGGGAGCGGGTGACAAGTGTATAGGGGAGAATATTCCTAATAAAAATTTAATAAAAAAAATTTAATGTGCATTTTGAAAACTAGTCACTGAGAGAACTGTATAAAATAAATGGCAAAGGAAGGGAATGAATCATGTCGGGTATGCATAAGGTTATGTTGCCGGATTTTACTCTTGACTGGATTTTCTTATGGGAGTTGGGATACCCAACTCGAATAGAGAGTGGTAGCTCGACCTTGCGAGGCGAGCTGGGAGATAGCTTTCTCTGGTTTGTGTGTGTGGCCCCTTTGTGGCTCGGGGGGCTCAAGGGGAAGAAGAGTACCTCTAGCGTTGGCTGGGAGGTACCAGTGAGGTCTCAACGATTAACAAGAGGGAGCAAGGAGGATCGCCAATTGTCAAAGAACGTCTCCAATCCCAGTTTCGTTAGTGACGGTATTTTCGATAAGTTAAATGGTATTAGGTTGATAGCACATATATGGTTTAATTTTTCTCAATTATGATGTGTCTTTATTTTCGCAAAGGATCTAGTTGTAATAAGGATTATAGAAGTAATTTGATGTCACTTTATTTTCACAATGGATCTAATTGTGATAAGGATTATATATGTAATTTGATGTCGCTTTATTTTTGCAATGGAGCTAATTGTAATAGGTTGATTTTATGTGTATTGTTTTGTCTCTTCCTTTCTGCCATGGATTTAATTATAATAATCTCGATTTTATATGCATTAATGTCGTTTTATTTCACAGTGGATTCGATAGTAATAAGATTGATCACATAAGTATTTTGATGTCACTTATTTTTGAAATGGACGTAATCATAATCGGATGGTTTTCAATATGTCTACAGATGTCTCCTTTTTCACCCTGGGTTTAGTTGTAGCCAAATTGACTTTTTATGTGTGATTTTATCCTCACCGCAGCTTATCCCATCTAGTTATCGAATAATGGTAGTTCCCACGTGGAGGGCTTATTGAAGCATTGCCAGTGAAGCCTGTTAAAAGAAACTCCTTGTTCTGTGATAGCCTTTTACATTTTCGTCGCTGGGAATGACCATAGATTATCCTTGTGAAGTTTTGTTCTGTGCCTACATGATTAGCGCAACCTGCTTTTTATAACTTGAATGCCTTTTTTCTTCAGCAAAGCCTGAGAATCAATTGGCACTCTCACTGTAATTGTGTGCTTATGGTAAAAAGGTTGTGCACTATTTTTCTGAAGATCGGGGTTGGGGTGAAACTGAGTCCATCCTTGGCTAGCTTCCAGCATTTTGGGAATAAACATTTAGTTCATTGTGTAACCTCTCTTTACCTCCTGTAGCGAACCTTTCCTGGTTGACCTTACTAGACTTACTGTGCATGCCAAAACCGTTAGGAGAAATGTCCCACTCTCGTGTAGAGCATTTAGCTCCCTTGTGGGCATCCTCGTGGCCTCTCCCAGGTGGCTTGGCGCTCGTTGTTGGGTCTTCTTTCTTACCACAGGGTGCGTGACTTCTCTGCGTTTCCAGATGAGTAGTGTCAAGCCATTCCCTCGAAGACTCTGTGGTTCCGTTTTAGTTTCTATGCTTCCATGCGCAAGCACCCAACAGACTCTTAGGGAATACAACACGTCCTTACCTCAACCACCATCTCAAACTGGAATGTGTTCCCATATAATACCTCTGCTTTATTTCATCTTCGGGTGGTTGGTTCCGTAGTGGAGGTTACCAAAGTTTTCACTAGGACTTTCTTCTTATCCTTTAATGACATCGTTTTCTTCCTGAAAGACAACACATTTCTATTCTAGTTTAAAAAATAAACCTTTAATGACGACCTTACATTCCAACTAGACCACAAGTTGTTTTTCTAGTTTTAAAAACCTTTAATGACGGCCTACCTAAAATATGAGAAAACAACACACGGTGAGGCTACCCTCACTTCTCTATTGATTAATGAAGACTGATTACATTATTATATAGGAAACTAACCTACTTAGTCTATGACATGCAAACCACAAATAACTGGAATCTCTATTCAGTGAATTAGAGTTCAACTATGCTAATGACTCTTGTAAATTGAATCTTGTAACTGGCGCTTACTCCATTATTTCCAAGTCTCCCCCTTAATGAGGGTGCTCTGCTCTCTTTTCTCTGGTATAGAAATGATGCAAGTACAAAGAAAGAGACACTCTCTGTGGAGATGCCTTTGAACTACAACCAGTATGGTTGCTACAAAATCTATCCCCCTCTGTTATGCTCACGGAATACCACTCTCAAATTTTTTTCTCAGCTATCAAACAAGATACAATGCAAAAGAATAAAACCCCTTCTCCTCCTAGTGGCCCAATACTTAACATAGACCGATAGCCATATAGGGATAGGTTTTTTACTTCATCAACCTTCAATTGTGATAAGGTTTTGGACCTTCCAGAATGTTCTTAGAAAATCCACTACGTGGCAGCTAGCCTCACATGTCTAAGTAATGGAGGCTGAAGTGGCATCCAATCGCACCATGGTGATCAATATGGTAGTTCAACTTGTGGGAGACACAAATTTCTCATACAAACTCTAATTGAAAAACAGTCTACGCCATTGGAAAGGTATCGACATGTAGAATTTAGCATCTTCCTGCATAGTAAGGTTTGGACCAAAAAAAAGGTTGTTTGATGCCTCAAAATGGCTTTGTAAGATTTTTGACTTTTTTTTGGACCCAAATTTCCAAATGTATTAAAATTGTTTTTTAATAATACAAGTCATATAGTTCCTTTAGAACACCAAGCATTTTTCACCACCCATATATGACCAGTTTTGTAAGTTGCAATCCATATATGCCAATTTACGGAAGTCAACTTCCATAAATGCACATTTATGGAAGTTAGATTCTATATATGCACATTTATGGAAGTCAACTTCCATAACTGATCATTTACGAAAGTCGGCTTCCATAATACACATTTACTGAAACTAACCACTTCCATAATTGCCCATTTATGGAAGCTGGCCACTTTCGTATATGCGCATATACAGAGGTTAGATTCTGTATATGCGCACTTCCGTATATGTGTAGGTTGGGAAGTGGTTAGATTCTGTAAATACACATATATGGAATCCAACCATAAATGCACATTTATGGATGCTAACTCTCTTAAATGTGCCTTTATGGAAGCTAGCTTCCGTATATGTGCATTTACGGAGGTTGGCTTCTGTATATGTGCGCTTTCATATATATCTAGTTTTGGAAGTTGCAATCTGTATATGCGCATTTACAAAAGACGAATCCCATAAATGCACATTTATAGAAGTTGGATTTCATATATGCACATTTACAAAAGTCGACTTCCATAAATTATCATTTATGAAAGTCGGCTTCCATAATGCACATTTACGAAAGCTGACCACTTTTGTAAATGCACATTTATGGAATCTGACCACTTCCATATATGCACAAATACATAGGTTGGCTTTTGTATACGCGCGTTTTCATATATGTGCATTTTTGGAAGTGTTTAGCTTCCGTAAATTCACATATACGGAAGCACGCATATACAAAAGAAAACTTCCATAAATTGGCATATACGGAATCTAACCTCTATAAATGCACATTTACGAAAGTCAACTTCCATAAGTATACATTTACGGAAGGTGGCTTCTGTATATGTGTGCTTCCATATATGCACATTTACGAACGATGGCTCCCAAATATGCACATTTACGAAAGCTAACTACTTCCATAAATGAACATTTAAGGAAGATAACCACTTATGTATATGCACATATATGAAATTCAACTTCTGTAAATGTGCATATAGAAAATATATCTTCTACAAATGCACATATAGAGAAGCCACTTCCATAAGTGCGTATTTATGAAATTCAGCTTCTATTAATGCGCATTTGCAGAAGCTTACTTTTGTAAATGTGAATTTATGGAAGCCAACCATAAATGCACATTTATAGAAGTGGACTTCCGTAAATTTTCATTTATGGAAGCTAATTTCCATATATGTGCATTTACGGAGGTTGGATTTTGTATGTGTGTGCTCCCGTATATTTCCAGTTTTGGAAGTTACAATATGTATATACGCATTTACAAAATATGGCTTCCCTAAATGTGCATTTAAGGAATTCAACTTCCATAAATGCTCATTTACGGAAGTTGGCTTCCATAATGCACATTCACGGAGGCTGACCGCTTCTGTAAATGCACATTTATGGAAAGTGACTACTTTTGTATATGTGCATATACGAAGGTTGGCTTCTATATATGCATGCTTCTGTATATGCACAGTTTTGGAAGTGGTCAGTTTCCGTAAATGGGAATATATGGAAGCCGACTTCCATAAATGTGAATATATAGAATTTAACCTCTGTAAATGCTTATTTACAACAACCAACTTCAATAAATGCACATTTAGATAAGATGGCTTCTGTATATGCGTGCTTCCATACATGCGAATTTATAGACAAACACTTTTGTATATGTGAATTTATGGAAGCTGACCACTTCTGTAAATGCTCATTTAAGGAAGTTGATCACTTCCATATATGCACATATATGCAAGCCAACTTCTGTAAAGATTGTTTGATGCCTCAAAATGGCTTCGTAAGATTTCTGACCATTATTTGGACCCAAATTTCCAAATGTATTTAAATTATTTTTTAATAATACAATTTATATAGTTCCTTTATAACACCGAGCCTTTTGCACCACTCGTATATGACCAATTTTGGAAGTTGAAATCCGTATATGTGCATTTACAGAAGTCGGCTTCCATAAATGCGTATTTATGGAAGTTGGATTCCATACATGCGCATTTATGGAAGTCGACTTCCATAAATGCTCATTTACGGAAGTCATCTTCCATAATGCACATTTACTGAAACTAACCACTTCCGTAATTGCACATTTATGGAAGTTGACCTCTTTTCTATATGCGCATATACAGAGGTTGGCTTATGTATATGCACGTATCTATATATGTGTAGATTTGGAAGTGGTTATATTTTGTAGATGCGCATATACAGAAACACGCATATATGGAATCCATCCATAAATGTATATTTATGGAAGTTGACTCTCATAAATGTGTCTTTACGAAAGCTAGCTTCCATATATGTGCATTTACAGAGGTTGGTTTTTGTATATGGGTGCTTTTGTATATGTCCAGTTTTGGAAGTTATAATCCGTATATGCACATTTACGGAAGCCGGATTCTATAAATGTGCATTTATAGAAGTTGGATTTCATATCTACCCATTTACAAAAGTCTACTTCCATAAATTCTCATTTACGAAAGTTGGCTTCCATAATGCACATTTACGGAAGTTGGCCACTTTTGCAAATGCAGATTTATGGAAGCTGACCACTTACGTATATGTGCATATACAAAGGTTGGCTTCTTTATATGTGTGCTTCCATATATGTACAATTTTTTGAAGTGTTTAGCTTCCGTAAATTCACATATACGGAATCACACATATACAAAAGACAACTTCCATAAATGCGCATATACAAAATCCAACCTCTATAAATGTGCATTTACGAAAGCCAATTTCCATAAATGTGCATTTACGGAAGGTGGCTTCCGTATATGTGTGCTTCCATATATGTGCATTTACAGACGACGACTTCCGAATATGCACATTTACGAAAGCCAAGCACTTCCATAAATGTGCATTTAAGGAAGCTAACCACTTATGTATATGTGCATATATGAAAGAAAAATTCCGTAAATACGCATATACGAAATCTAGCTTCTGCAAAGGTGCATATACGAAATCCACTTCCATAGACTCGTATTTATGGAAGTCAGCGTCTATAAATGCGCATTTACAGAAGTTGTCTTTCGTAAATGTGCATTTATGGAAGCCAACCATAGATGCACACTTATAGAAGCAGACTTCTGTAAATGTGCATTTACAGAAGCTAGCTTCCATATATGCGCATTTACAAAAGTCTGGTTCTATTAATGTGCGCCTCTGTATATGTCCAGTTTTGGAAGTTGCAACCTGTATATATGCATTTACGAAATTTGACTTCCCTAAATGTGCATTTACGAAAATCAACTTCCATAAATGCTCATTTACGGAAGTTGGCTTCCATAATGCATGTTCATGGAGGTTGACCACTTCCATAAATGCACATTTATTGAAGCTGACCACATCCATATATTTTCATATACGAAGGTTGGCTTCTATATATGCCTGCTTCTGTATATGCGTAGTTTTGGAAGTGGTCAGTTTCTGTAAATGGGTGTATATGGAATCTGACTTCCATAAATGTGCATATACATAATTTAACCTCCGTAAATGCTTATTTAAGAAATACAACTTCAATAAATGTGCATTTACGAAAGATGGATTTCGTATATGCGCGCTTCCATACATGCACATTTACAGATGATGGCTTTTGTATATGTGCATTTATGGAAGCTGGCCACTTCTGGAAATGCACATTTAAGGAAGTTGACTACTTTCGTATATGCACAAATATGGAAGCCAACTTCTATAAATGTGCATATATGGAAGACAACTTCTGCAAATGCGCATATATGGAAGCCACTTCCATAAATACGTATTTACGGAAGTTGGATTATATAAATGTGAATTTACGGAAGATGAATTCTATGAATGTGCATTTATGGAAGCCAACCATAAATGTGCATTTATGGAAGCGATCCATAAATGCGCATTTATAGAAGATGACTTCCGTAAATATGCATATATGGAAGCTATCTTCTGTATATGCACATTTACGGAGGTTGGCTTCTGTATATTTGTGATTTTGTATATGCCCAGTTTTAGAAGTTGCAATCTGTATATGTGCATTTACGGAACTCGACTTCCATAAATATGCATTTACAGAAGTTGGATTATGTATATGCGTATTTATAGAAGTAGACTTCCATAAATTCTCATTTACAAAAGTCGACTTCCATAATGCACATTCATGGAAGCTAACCACTTTTGTAAATGCACATTTATGGAAGATTACCTCTTCCGTATATGCGCACTTCCATATATGCGCATTTACAAAAGCCAACCTCCATATATGCGCATATACGGTGGTTGACTTCTATAAATGCGCATATATGGAAGTCGTCCTCTGTAAATGCGCATAAATGGAAGCGCACATATACGGAAGCCACTTTCTATAAATGTGAATTTATGGAAGTCAACTTTTGTAAATGCGCATTTACGGAGGTTGGATTATATATGCACATTTAAGGAAGTTGGCTTGTGTATACGCGTGATTCCATATGTATGCATTTACAGAAGTTGACCACTTCCAAAACTGTGTATATACAGAAGCGTGCATATACAGAAGCCAACCTTTGTATATGTGCATATATGAAAATGGCCAATGTCCACAAATGTGCATTTACAGAACTGGTTAGCTTATGTGAATATGCATTATGGAAGCCGACTTCTATAAATGAGAATTTATGGAAGTCCACTTTCATAAATGTGCATATACAGAATCTAACTTCTATAAATACACATTTATGGAAGTCGGCTTGTAACGTCCCCCGTTACTAGAACTAACAAAATGCTCTAATACCAATGTGTAACATCCTCAGCTTACTACTGAGCATTTCCACTCCAAAAATCTAGTGTGCATATTCTACACTATAACATTAATTTGCGTAGAAACATATGAGGTAACGCGCACGATCTCAAGCTGGATCATGCCACAAAAATTTTCCTTTTCAGACACTAGTTATAACAGTGGAATTAACACATAATATAACTATGCGTGAAATCATTCAAAGTACACCAGTATTATTGTGTGTGTAACCACTTTGAACACATGATTACTACTGTGCGTGCAACCATTCTGGTTCCATACGCAAATCATGTTCTCCTTGTGCACATAATGCTTTCCCGTGCGCACAACAAACCTAGCCTCTTACACGTAAATAATATTTCCCTGCACACATGGAAATTATAGCCTCACCTCAAAAAATCATGACCATTATTACAAAATTAACTAACAAAAAAACTTAATAAATGTCATACTCTGCATGTGCGACAACAAATATTGAATAACAACATCATGCTTTACATGTGCAAACAACATTATACAGAATAACAACAATTGATCGTATGCAACATCATACAGGAATTAAACCCATATTAGACATAGGTAAATAAGCACATAGTAAATTAGACAAGCACATAAAGCACACTTATATTTTATAAAGAGTCACCAACTGCACGTAAAGCTCAGACGTTCCTCCCAGCCATAGACTCTTTTGATCATAAACTTTCAACAATAGTTCACCCCCCGAGATGGAGCTTAAAATCCACCAGGTAAAAAGGATTCCCAATTCCAAGCTAAGGTATGATAATCAACAGAACTGCCTAGTCCAAGGTGCCCAATTATTGCAACTAGTCTATAGTCTCTCATTCCCCACATGCCCATCCCACCTCAGGAAGTGTGCCCCTTCTCTGCTCAATAATCCCTCGGATGACCCACTTCCCTTCTAGGGATTCAACAACAGGCCAGAAAGGAATTCTAAAAGACCTACATAACTAATTCTCAGCACACCAGGAAACAATTCCTAGCAAATCTCTCACCCAGAGAGAATGCTTACGGGCTTGACAACCCGCCTCTTCGAAAAAAAAGACTTTGGTTACTAGATGGAAACCCCTTTCCAATTTTTTATCTATAGATAAGGTAATGGCCTTCCCTAGTTCAAATTGTCTAACCCCTGAAGAAAAATGAGTGAATTCCCCCCAAAATACATTGAGGTTCAACCATATATTAGCATGGTCATAACTAGACACTTGTTACCTTTCAGAATTAGCTTTAGCCACTTGGTGACTCGTTCCCATCCCTCGCGAACTTAGGATAAATAAATATCCATAAATTATACTTTTCAAAAATATTAATAAAATATTCCCTTGGACTTAAGCCCCCTTGGCTTACCCCCTCTTCATAAAATTTTAGCCCCCTTTTCCCTTTTTAGTGGTGATTTTCAATAAGTTATTAGTGTATTTATAAGTTTGTTATTCAAATTAATTGGTGGATCAATTGTTATGGCTAATTAAACTCTGTGATTAATATGTTTAGTTTTTACTCAAGTTAATTTGTTAAATAATAAATCAAGTGATTTTCAATAAGTTATTAGTATATTTATAAAGTTGTTATTCAAATTAGTTGGAAAATTAATATGTTATTCGTTGGTTATTTAAAATTCAATGCATCCCAAGAAAGAAATGTTTATGAGAAAAAGTAAATTTCAATTTCTAAAATAACAAATTGTATTTTAACTTTTTGTTATGATTTAATATTTTAATATATATGTAAATTATTAGTATATTTATAAGTTTGTTATTCAAATTACTTGGAACCAATTAATATGTTGTTCGTTGGTTATTTAAAACCCAATGCCTCCCCCATAGAAATGTTTATGATAAAATGTAAATTTCAATCTCTAAAATAACAAATTGTGTTTTAACATTTTTTTTTATGATTTAATATTTTAATATATGTGTTTTATGTAGGTTTTAATGTTTTAGAATATGTTATTCTAAATATTTATGTAATTTATATGAGTGTTGAGTTCATAGAAAAGTGTGATTTTTTTTATATGAGTGTTGAGTTAATAGAAAAGTGTGATTTAAAAAAAAAAAAGTGATATGTGGAAAAAAAATTACAAAATAATTGTAAAGAAAATCTATCTATTGAAAGGAGAGAAAAATATTTTCTTTTATCTTATATTTTTAGATTAATTATATAAAATTATTTAATATATTAAAATAAATTTTATATATTAATATTAAATAAACTTTATATATTAATATATTAATAATTATAGATATTAATGATTATAGATATTTGAGTTAAATTTTATGATTAAAACATTACTTTTCTATGTTAATAATATCTTAAAAGTCAAATATGTTTATTTATTAAATCTACATAGATCAAAATCTTATAATTATTAATATTGTTTTCAAATTATCTGGAATCGAATTTGTTTATTTATTAAACTCAAATATCTTAAAATTCATCAAATGAAGTTGGCAACCTCTTCTTTCTTGTCGAAAGTAGCAAGACAAGGAAATATATTGTATATTTGTTAAGTTTGCCAAGGAAGTTGGCAACCTCTTCATTCTTGTCAAAAGTCTCAAGCGTTTTAAAGAGCAGAGAGGAAATAATTCTTCTAGAAATGCTTCGATAGTGTCTCTCAATTCAATCTTTTCAAGTGCTTCAACTTCCCAATAGACTTTGGTAACTGTAAATGGGTTGCATCAATATGCAACTCATTCAACTACACAGGTGCCTACAATGCACTCTTAAACGTGATTACTTTAAAACAATGACCCACCTCTACCAACCAAGGAAAAAGATAAACACAAATTTTGTTTGAAAAAAATATACATTTACCTCATTTTCACTTTGCCACAATGTTTCCAATTTTTCCCTAGCCACTTGCAAAACTCTTAAATTCTTCATAGGAATCGAGGAAGGAAGCGAACAGTTCGAATAACTAAGCCAATAGAGACATCTAAGATTCAACTGTATTAGCAAGTTGGATATACTTCCAAAACAATCACCTTCATCCCTAATAAATTGCAACCCATTCATACCAACAAAACAATTACAAAGCTCCACAGCGTTCTCTGAAGACCAACCAGAGCTTTGTTGAAAAAATTTAATTCCACAAAATGTCTCCTTTTCTTTTCATGAATTTGCAAAGCTTCCACATAAACTCCATTTTTTCCCATCCACCCGAGAAATTTCAAGAATCGACCATACAATCCATCTTTTGTCACTTGTCCACTAAAGCTTGGCAAGATTGACATTGTAAAACACTGGAATAATGGGAGAGCCAATATTCAACATGAGGATAAGATCTGTTTCTATAGAACAGAGAAGATCTGGTAGTTGAGCTTGTTGTTGTTGCAACTGAGTCAGTGATGTCCAACTTCGAATCCCAATATCATACAATATTTGAAATCAAGATGGATTTCAAAAGAAGTGTGCCCATCAACTAAATTTGAAATTCAAATTTCAATACATGATGACCAGATTCATGAATGGTATGGGATGAGATGATGATTGTCAGGGGAATGTGACGACGTTTAGAGTAAAACTGCGTTGGATGGGAGCTTCGTCCGTTTACAGAGTGAGCAATGGAACCACCTTGTCGGAATAAGTAATTGAAAACTATACTGACATACCATAGCATGTAAGGCATGCATGGGGAAATGAATCGAGTACTCATACACATATCCACCTACACTATCCAATTATTTGCTTAGTGCATGGTGGATAGTACTTGCCCACGGGGAGGGCCATCCCAACATTTTATTTTATTGTCGTACAACTGTGCATTCATGGAGGGTGAACGATTTAGAAAAAATTTCACTCAACTATGGATCCATTGGATTTTATTAGATTTATTAGGTATTTTCATTTGATGAATTTCATGTGAAAGAACATTTATTTGCATCAATATATACAAAAGGATTATAAAAGTTGTTGGAAAAAATGTTCATGTGTCTCATTTCTAGTGTTTTATGTTCCATTTGATAGTCTTGCAGCTCATTCCAAGTTGTTATATTCCTTTTTTAAGATGGTGAGTCTCATTTATATTGTTTTAGTGTACTATGATTTGAACATGACCTATACTTTACTAGTCTAACTGGTTCAAAAATGGATAGAAAAGATGAAAAATGATGCTAAGTGGATTCAAAAGGATGCAAAAATGGATGTAATGGAGACCTTAGACATTAAAAAGTGAGTAGTCTAAATGTTTTCATTTTTGCATCCTTTTGAATCCCTAGTGTTTTATGTTCCATTTGATAGTCTTGCAGCTCATTCCAAGTTGTTATATTCCTTTTTTAAGATGGTGAGTCTCATTTATATTGTTTTAGTGTACTATGATTTGAACATGACCTATACTTTACTAGTCTAACTGGTTCAAAAATGGATAGAAAAGATGAAAAATGATGCTAAGTGGATTCAAAAGGATGCAAAAATGGATGTAATGGAGACCTTAGACATTAAAAAGTGAGTAGTCTAAATGTTTTCATTTTTAAATTTTTTGACGACTATCACCGGAATCTGGCAACGCGATTGTCGACGAAATAAAAATTCTAAAATGCTCAAATCATGTTTTTGAATGCATAAATTGATTGAGCGCCCTAAAAAAACCCACGACACCCATTATCTGCAATCTCAACCAATGAAATCTACAATTCCAACTATTTTTCTAAATTTGTTAATGAATTTTAGATGAAATCCGTTGAAAAAAATACCCAGAAAAAGGAAAAAACGTAGAACTTTTAGACTATGTCATTAAAAAGAGATGCAAAAATGAATGTAGAAGGATACATAAGTAGAGGCAAAAAAGGATGTTAAAGGACTATCGTGCATCCCATTTTCTAATTTTCATGGAAGAGGGCACAAATAAGGACACTATAAGCTTGTATTGTAGTAGTGGGGAGAGAAGGCCTCCCTTATCTTCCTAGCACTCGCCACATTAAAATCCCCACAAATAAACCAAGATCCCTATGGAAACTTCTCCATTATCAAGTGTCAAAAGGTTATCCTTTCCACTACATCATTGGAAGCATATAAATACTGGCTAGCTTAACACCATCTAAATGCATCATAATTAATATCAATTTCTTAGTGAAGTTGATACTTGAATCTATGACATAGGTAACTAGAACAAGTGTTAACAACATTCATTAGTTGTGAATCCTAACCAAATAAAATTAAGAAAAATCTTAAGAAAAATAATATGTAAACATACCACCATTTTAAGTCATTCAATCATTATGACAATTTTTGGATAATGTCTTCCACATTTCACACATTTCACAAGAAGACTTTTAATTGAGGAACGACATCACCTATATTTATCTTATATCATTGATTCAACACCAAAAAAATAAATATTAATTATTATTATTAACTAACAAACTAATTTAAAATTTACAAAATTTAAATTAAAATAAAAATAAATTCAGGATAATTCAATATGTTCAAGTGTGATTAAATGAGAGAGTCTTGCCTCTTATTTATACTTTCATGTCGCATCCTCAAGGTGTTATATTTTAACCATCTTAGCCCACTTTCCTTATTTTAGGATTAACCCACTTATATCCACTTGTCCACTTAACTTAATCACTTTCCATAATTAGTAAGTTCTCCATTAACTTTATTATTTAAATAATTTCTTTCGCATCCTATTTGACTTATAGTACACTCATCACTTCACTTTATTATTTAAATAATTTCTTCTTTGCAAACACTTTGACTACTTTGACATTTTGGGGCTTCTAGATGACTCATGAGGGTTCTCCAACTTCACATGGCCATAACTCTCTAACTCTGAGGAGTTATGTGACATTCCACATACCACTTGAAATGGAATGACATGTACTATCCATCTAGAATAGTCTTACCTGCAAATATATCAAAACTCATACCATTATCCATGAAACAGACTTGGGTCCATTACCCAAACCTTTGTGCTACCGAAATTCGCTATGGGACTTTCTTCAAGGGTTGACATCAATGAAAACCAACCCAATTAATAAACAAAGCGTCAGTCATTAAGGGAATGTGAGGGAATAAAGGAACATTGAGGAGCGTTTTTAGGAACTCTTTTAGGTGGGTGAGAGAAATTGGAAGCTTAATTTAATTAATTGAATGAATTTCTGGTGCAACTAAGGGATCGGGTGACAAGTGTATAGGGGAGAATATTCCTAATAAAAATTTAATAAAAAAAAATTAATGTGCATTTTGAAAACTAGTCACTGAGAGAACTCTATAAAATAAATGGTAGAGGAAGGGAATGGATTATGTCGGGTATGCATAAGGTTATGCTGCCGGATTTTACTCTTGACTGGTTTTTCTTGTGGGAGTTGGGATACCCAACTCAAATAGAGAGTGGTAGCTCGACCTTGTGAGGCGAGCTGGGAGCTAGCTTTCTTTGGTTTGTGTGTGTGGCCCCTTTGTGGCTCGAGGGGCTCAAGGGGAAGAAGAATACCCCTAGCATTCACTAGGAGGTACTAGTGAGGTCTCAGTGATTAACAAGTGGGAGCGAGGAGGATCGCCAATTGTCGAAGAACATCTCCAAGCCCAGTTTCGTCAGTGACGGTATTTTCGATAAGTTAAATGGTATTAGGTTGATAGCACATATATGGTTTAATTTTTCTCAATTCTGATGTGTCTTTATTTTCGCAAAGGATCTAGTTGTAATAAGGATTATAGAAGTAATTTGATGTCACTTTATTTTCGCAATGGATCTAATTGTGATAAGAATTATATATGTAATTTGATGTCGCTTTCTTTTCGCAATGGAGCTAATTGTAATAGGTTGATTTTATGTGTATTTTTTTGTCTCTTCCTTTCTGCCATGGATTTAATTTTGATAATATCGATTTTATATGCATTAATGTCGTTTTATTTCGCAGTGGATTCGATAGTAATAAGATTGATCACATAAGTATTTTGATGTCACTTATTTTTGAAATGGACGTAATCATAATCGGATGGTTTTCAATATGTTTTGGATGTCTCCTTTTTCACCTTGGATTTAGTTGTAGCCGGATTGACTTTTTATGTGTGATTTTATCCTCACCGTAGCTTATCCCATCTAGTTATCGAATAATGGTAATTCCGAGGTGGAGGGCTTATTGAAGCATTGCCAACGAAGACTGTTAAAAGAAACTCCTGGTTCTGTGATAGCCTTTTACGTTTTCGTCCCTGGGAATGACCATAGATTATCCTTGTGGAATTTTGTTCTGTGCCTACATGATTAGCGCAGCCTGCTTTTGATAACTTGAATGCCTTTTTTCTTCAGCAAAGCCTGAGAATCAATTGGCACTCTCACTATAATTGTGTTCCTATGGTAAAAAGGTTGTGCATTGTTTTTCTAAAGACCGGGGTTGGGGTGGAACTGAGTCCATCCTTGGCTAGCTTCCAGCGTTTTGGGAATAAAAATTTAGTTCATTGTGTAACCTCTCTTTACCTCATGTAGTGAACCATTCCTGGTTGACCTTATTGGACGTACTGTGCATGCCAAAACCGTTAATAGAAATTTCACTCTCACGTAGAGCATTTAGCTCCCTTGTGGGCATCCTCATGGCCTCTCCCAGGTGGCTTGGCGCTCGTTGTTGGGTCTTCTTTCTTACCACATGGTGCATGACTTCTCTGCATTTCCAGATTTTTAGTGTCAGGCCATTCCCTCAAAGACTCTGCGGTTCCGTTTTAGTTTCTATGCTTCCAAGCGCAAGCACCCAGCGGACTCTCAGGGAATCCAACACGTCCTTACCTCAACCACCATCTCTGCATTTCAGTGAACTGGAATGTGTTCCTATAGAATACCTTTGCTTTATTTCATTTTCGGGTGGTTGGTTCTGTAGTGGAGGTTACCAAAGTTTTCCCTAAGACTGTCTTCTTATCCTTTAATGACATCGTTTTGTTCCTGACAGACAACACATTTCTATTCTAGTTTTAAAAAAAAACCTTTAATGACGGCCTTACATTCCAGCCAGACCGCAAGTTGTTTTTCTATTTTTAAAAACCTTTAATGACGACCTACCTAAAATATGAGAAAACAACACACGGTGAGGCTACCCTCACTTCTCTATCGATTAATGAAGATTGATTACATTATTATATAGGAAACTAACCTACTTAGTTTATGACATGCAAACCACAGATAATTGGAATCTCTATTCAATGAAGTAGAGTTCAACTACGCTAATGACTCTTGTAAATTGACTCTTGTAACTGGCGCTTACAACTGGCGCTTACTCCATTATTTCCAAGTCTCCCCCTTAATGGAGAATGGATTAACTCTTACTCCTAACATCTCCCTAAACAACTCAAAATTAATCTTTCCAAGAGGCTTAGTGAAAATATCAGCAACATTTTCACTATTATTACAATACATAAGAGCTATTTCATTTGACTGCAACTTTTCTCTAACAAAATGATATTGAGCTTCAACATGCTTTGTCCTTGCATGAAAAATCAGATTATTCGCAATATTGATTGAGATTTGATTATCACATTTGATCATCATAGGTTCCTTTCGTTCTTCTCCAACATCTTGAAGAAGTCTTCTTAACCAAACAGCTTCACAAGTTGTTGCACACAAGGCTTTATATTCTTCTTCAGTAGAAGACAAAGATATAGTAGGTTGTTTTTTACTGCTTCATGAAACAACCTTGGATCCAATGCCAAACACATATCCAGTGGTTGATCTTCTATCATTCGGATTGCCAGCCTAATCAGAATCTGAGTAACCTGTCAACTCAACATTAGATGCATCAGTATATTTAATACCATAATCCAGTGTTCCTTTTAGATACCTGAGTACTGCCTTTGCTACATTCTAATGGATTTAATGCGGTTTCTCCATAAATTGACTTAACACACTCACATAATATGCAATATCAGGTTTGGTTACGGTGAGATAATACAAACTACCCACCATCTATCTATACACAGTGCCATTAACCTCTTTCGAACCATCATCACAAGAAAGTTTCACATTCTGCTGCATCGGAACAATATAAGACTTACACTGATCCATTTTAAATCTCTTAAGTATTTCTCTGATATACTTACTCTGAAAAACAAAAGTTTGGCCTGCATTTCTCCGAACTTCAAGACCTAGGCAGTAATGTAACTCACCAAGATATTTTATTTCAAATACCTGTGACAACTGCTCCTTGATTTCATTAATTAATTTCTATGCATTTCCTGCAATTATCAAATCATCAACATACAAGGAAATCAATACTATATACCCCTTCTCATCAAATTTGGTATACATATTTGTATCACTTTTGCTCCTCATAAAACCCTGTTGAAGAAAGAAAGAGTCTATCTTCTCATACCATGACCTAGGTGCCTGTTTTAGTCCATACAATGTTTTCTTTAACTTACACACTAAGTGTTCTTGCCCATTTTCCACAAAACCTTTAGGTTGAGTAAGGTAAACCTCTTCCTTTAACTCACCATTCAAAAACGCAGATTTAACATCTAACTGGTGTAGCTTCCAATGGTACTTTGTAGCTAAAACAATTAACATTCTGATAGTATTCAATTTAGCTATTGGTGCAAATGTTTCAGCATAATCAATACCTTTTGTTTGTGAATACCCCTTTTCCACTAGTCTAGCCTTATATTTATCTATACTACCATCTGATTTAAACTTGGGTTTGTATATCCATTTGCATCCAATGGGCTTCTTATGTTTAGGCAATTCACTCAATTCCCAAGTATGGTTTTTCATTATAGATTCATATTCTTCCTCCATTGCATTTCTCCATTCATCATGTTCATTAACTTCATCAAAACTCATGGGTTATATGACATTTGAAATGCTACTCATTAGGGCATAGTCTTTATACCTCTCAGGAAGTTGAACCTGTTGTGAAGATCTTCTCAAATGATTATCTTCCTCTCCACTTTGTGAATATCTGTCTTCACCTCTAGGTGAGTTGTGACTGCTTGAATTGTCCATATCACTGAGTCCTTCTTGTTGTTGTTGCTGTCACTGCGGGGATGGTTGCTGTTGTGTGGGCTACTACTGATGTCGCTTCGGGGATGGTTGTTACTATGTGGGTTGCTACTACTATTTCTCTTCTTTACCTCTTTCATCAAGAAGTCTCTGCCATTCCTCATGATTGTTGTCATCATGATTTCTTGCTTCCTTCTCATGGAAAAGTACATCTCTACTTGCAAATACTTTGTGAGTAGCAGGATCAAATAGTTTGTATGTTTTGAATTCAGAACAATACCCAATGAAAATACATTTAATGGCTTTAGCATCCAATTTCCTCCTATTCTCCTTTGGAATATGAGCAAAAGCCTTACACCCAAATACTTTCAAATTATGAACTCCAGGTTTGGAACCATTCAAGGCTTCGAAAGGAGTAACATTATCAAGACACCTTGTTGGACTTCTATTCTTTAAATAAACTGTAGTGTTTATGGCTTTAGCCCAAAAAACATTCGAGAGGTTCTTACCTTTCATCATATTGCGAGCACACTCGACCAGAGTTCTGTTTTTCCTTTCAGTGACTCCGTTCTACTGTGGAGTGTGTGGTACTGTAAACTGCTATACGATTCCATGATCTTTGCAATATTTGTTGAAGTCCCCTGATTTATACTCTCCCCCTTGATCCGAACGAAGGATTTTGATGGATTTTTCTGTCTGCTTTTCCACCATGGTTCTGAATTCCTTAAAGTAATCGAAAACATCACTTTTATGTCTAAGGAAGTAAACCCATGGGTATCTCGTGCAATCATCAATAAATAACAAAAATTAAAATGCACCTCCTAAAGATCTAGTCTGCATAGGCCCACAAACATAAATATGCACAAGATCTAACACATCTATCTTTTTCTTATCAGGATTAGAGGGGAATTCATCTCTGTTCATCTTTCCTAATGCACATCCATCACACACAACATTCTCATTCTTTAACATGGGAAGTCCTTCAACCATACTCTTTTTTTGTAATAACAATAAATCAGGATGATTGATGTGTCCATACCTTTGATGCCAAAGAATCTCCGCTGGCATAGTTGCGGAAGTCAGTGCATGATGTGCTTTGCTGGTAACATCAAGTTTGTATAGGCCTCCTGCTCTGATGCCTGTTGCAACAGTTTAGAAATTGTTCAACAAATCTTTCACTATGCAATAATTCTTGAAGAACTCAACCTTCAAGTCCTGATCTGTAATCGTGGACACAGAGATCAAATTTTTCTTTATTCCTGGCACATAAACAACATTATGAATGTGACGAACTATACCATTCGGCAATGTCATAGGAATGTCTCCATATCCCTTGATCTGATGAGCACGGTCATCTCCAAGATATATGATGGCACCATTTTGTGTTTCTTTAAAATTAACATACTAATTTTTATTACAAGTCATATGTATTGATGCTCCAGAATCCACAAACCAGGCATCCGAATCATCCATTTCAGTAGATAAAGCAGCGTTAAACACAAACAGCCTAAAATCCCGTGATTCAAAATTTGGGGGTTCACTAATATCACCACTAGCAATAAATAATCTGAGATCATGATTTGACGATTTTTCTGCATAATGACCTAAATGTGTTCTAGTTTTGTTCCTAGCCTCATCACTTTTCTTCTTATGACAGTCTTTAACAATATGTCCAGGTCGACCAAAATAAAAACAACTCTTTGATTCAGTCCTGTTAGATTGCATACCTTGATTCGGCCTTAGAGATTGTCTTCGCTACGATGAACTGCCACTGCCACTCTACCATGAACTGCCTCCTCTGCCTCTTCCTCCTGATCTCCCTCTCGAGCATCTCTTATTTGACCACAATGCCAAATCTGTATTGTGAGGCTTCATATTCCCGCGCGTCTCTTCCTCTTGCAGCAAAATACCTGCCAGTTCTTTAAACGTAGGAGGTTTCTCCCTTGCTGCGAGACCTGTTATGAACATATGATAATATTCTAGCATACCATTTAAGGTAATAGTTACTAGATCAGTGTTGGAAATAATTTCCCCTATATTTACTAGCTTGTCTTTCACCTCTTTAATGCGACCCAAAAATGAACTAACAGATTCATTTCCATCCATCTTAATGCCTAGCAATTTAGTTTTCAGGAACAATATGAAATTTGTGTTTCTAATTTCATACAATGCTTTAAGCGTTGTCCATGTTTTAGCAGAAGTTGTAGATTCTCTAATATGTGGAATTATGCAATCTTTAACAGACATGAGCAACAATACCTTGGCCTTGTTTTCACGCTTCTCCCAATCTTGAATCTGTATTGTTGTCGCACCTGAAGCCGCATCCGGTTTCACTTCAGTTCCCTTCGCAATGTTCCAGATACCATATCCCTCCATGAGCGTCTGCATCTTGAATTTCAAATGAATGAAGTTCGAGCCATCTAACTTGTTGGCTTCGTTGAGGTAGGTCTCTGCCAGCGGATTCGCCATCGCTGCAATTTAGTCTCTGCAAGTGAATCACCAAGGATATGCAACTTTTTGTTGAGTTTTCTCCTGTGCTGAGCAATCCGTCGCTCTGCCTTTGGATCCACTGATCCAAATTCTACCTCTGTTCTTAACTTAAATCATGCATGCATCCACCTTTAAATCATAACACCACCTCACATGCATATATCAACCTTTAAATCATGTATGCACCTTAATATCCAAAATATCCAATTTTTAAAGTTTATACTTCAAAACTAAAACCCACTTTGAATAAAAATCCACTTTTTAAATAAACTTCATAAACTTCACCTCACACTTTAATAAAACAAATATTCACCTAATAAAATAACGCGCACTCTCTTTCAAATATCCACTTAATAAAATATATCGTGGAACCCTTTTTCAACTTTGAACGCTCCAAATATAAGACTTATGCTACCAAAGCTCACGCATTCGAAACTTTAACTCACACATTCCTTATAAAAAAATACTCATGTATTACCAAAAAAAATTGACTTCGGCGCTCCTTGGAGAAATGATTTGTGGCACTAGCGCTTCTGGTCAACGGAGATGGGAGCGTTGTTGTGACTTGATAACGCTTTATGCGTGTGGAAGGAGGAGCGTCGGCACTGAGCGCTCTTGAATGGATGCAAAGGGAGTGCTAGGAGCCCGAAATTCCCAACTTGTAAAGTGTGAGTGCGTTGGCGCTCTCTAAAACTGGGTAGGGGGGTGTCGGTGATTTTTTTCTCAAATCAAATAGAGATCTCGTACTTTGGATCTCCCCCCAGAGAGTCGGATCTCCAATTCTCTGATACCAACCTAAAATATGAGAAAACAACACACGGTGAAACTACCTTCACTTCTTTATGGATTAATGAACATTGATTACATTCTTATATAGGAAACTAAACTACTTAGTCTATGACATGCAAACGATAGATAACTGGAATCTTTATTTAATGAAGTAGAGTTCAACTACACTAATAACTCTTGTAAACTAACTCTTGTAACTGACGCTTACTCCATTATTTCCAAGTGGCCTTACGTTCCAGCCAGACCGCAAACCGCAAGTTGTTTTCCTTTTTTCAAAAACCTTTAATGACAGTGTAAAATTTCATGTCAAGCCACACACTTTTATTCTAAATTTGAACCCTTTGTGGCAGCAAATTTCCTATCAGACCGCACGCTTTTATTCTAAATTTGAACCCTTTGTGGTAGCAAATATCCCGTCAGGCCCGAAGGCACTAAGTCTAGATATCCTACTTGTTAACCTTCTATTTTGACAAACGATATTGATGGATGAATAAGTTTTACTATTATTAATATTTCTATGAGGTGTCTTTTATTTAATAAATTAATGAACAGATTTTTCTTTCCTTAATTGTAAACCTAATTGAACACCATAAGGGTTTAAGTATCCTTACGGTTCTCAATCTCTAATTATCCAATGATTATTAGTTCATTGTTACCCTTACTACCTTCTCTTACAATGATTAAATAATCATTAGTATTTTAGTGAAGTCTAATTAACATGTCCGTACGAGGTTGGTATAGGTGATTAATGATGACCTTGTGGGGGAGGTTTTAAGGTTGGTCTATTGTAACTATCTAATAAGTGTCAAGCATCTTTTCACAATGATATTGATGAGAATGCGAAGGTAGAAGGATATTACTCTCGCGCGCCTTGACTAAGGTTGTGTGCCACTTGTACTTATTCGTTCACGCCCCGAAATTACTAGCTCAAACTCCTTGCGTCTTAGAATAATGGATGAATTTATTGCGCCTTTAAGGAATGCGAGGTACGGATGATGGGTGATTATCTTACTGTCGTGCATTTAGAACACAAACAACTTAGGATTGTTTAAGCCTTCGTCATCTCTTGCATATTTTTAATTAAAGTCATTTCCGTTGGCGCCATTAAAGTGATGTGATGTATACTTAATGGAGTTGATAAATTCTCCTGCGCCTTGAATTTATTTACGATGTATTGTTGGTTATGTAAGGTTGCTGTCTCCTAGTGCCTTGAGAATTTTGTGAAGGGAATAACACTAGTGATGAATACAGGCATTAGACATTAGACCCTTGCGCAATAAATGATAATGAAATGAATGTTGATCTAGGTAATAGACCTCTTGCGCACTAAATATTAAAGGAAGGATTGTTGTAGACCTCAGACATCTTGTGCAAAATAACTCATACTGTATGATGTGGATTTAACAATTACTACTCGCGCCCTTAAATTGTTAATGTATGATGGATTAATTATAGTTTATAGTGCGTCTTGATTGTCTTATTGTTGGATTGAATTAAACCTTGGATTGCTTGTGCCACGTAGTGAGAATTTATGTTTACCTTGCTCCTGGAATTAAGGCAGATATTGTTCTTGCACCTCGAACTCAAATTGAAGTTGATTAAATTGTGCATGATTAATGCAATAGTGGATGGGTTGTAATTATTTTAACGTTGTGTAATGATTAAGTAATGATTACTGAATGATAAAGTAGTTTTTACATGTGGCCTTGGAATGATGTGTTGCTTTTGATCGAGTACTTAGACTTCTTGTGCAAATGGATTTTATGTAATTAATGATGGTATTGATGTTAGTCTTCTAGTGCTCAATAAAATTTATTATGTCAGAAGATTGTGTTTATGTGATTGGAATCTTGCGCTATGAATATATCGGACATTTGCGGCTGCGCCTTGGATTTAATGTGATGAATGATGGTTATGTGATTAGTTAGAACCCTTGCTCATCATGAAATAAATGTGTTTCATGATGATAAGATTGGTGATGACCCTTATGCTTGATTAATTGATGATGGTTGTTTATATGTCGTTACTAAATTATGGATGCGTCGATTGCGACGTGATTGATTGCTAATGGCTTAAATTGTTTCAATAATGTTTGGAAGATGTGTCATTGATGTAGTTCTTTTTTTTTTTATGTATTTTCCCTACACGAAAAATAATTTTTTTACCGGTGGTACGTCATGATTTTGTTGTCGTAACGGCGGTGGTCGTTACAAATACAAGATCAACTTAAGGAGAAGTGAAACACTACAATTTGGTAGTGGAAAATCCTACATTAGATGAACCAAAGAAGCATGTTCAACCATGTTGAGCAATTTTTTTAGAATGCAAGCTCCAAGAACCACATTCCATCATGTAAGAGGACACCAACAACCAATCAATAATGACCAACATCAATTCCAATGGGGACACACCAACTTTGATCAAACAAGTTGATGTAGCATGGAGGCTACATAGTGGTCAAGGGTTGGATAGTATTGGATGTGAACACACCTCAACTTTGTAGTCAATGCCCATAAACATCAAGGTAATCATGCAATGCAAATTATTCACTCAATTTTGACCATATCAAATAAGTCAACATAAGGGGCACTTGATCAAAGTTGATCTTGTCAAGAGATCCATCAACTATAAGGAGTGATAGTTATTGCAATGAGAGAAACAATGTGCATTCTACAACCTAAAATTGAAGAGATTGTAACATACATACCATGTAAAGCACTTGGATTTATGCTTATAAAGGTTGATCCTAGACATGTCCACGTTGTGAGTTGGAGTAATGGATCTTTCAACAACACATGTGTTGTGTCTCAGATTTGTGATGGAGATGATGACTTCAGGGCATTTCCATGGCTACGAGAGATTGCTTTAGTTTTTCATATTCTTCGCATAAAGGTCTCAATGATGGTAAGCATCATATTGTTGGAAGCTCCTACTTTAAGTCTACTTGTTACACAATAATAGAATATCGAAAATACAAATATATATAAACCAACCTATATCCATCTTAACTCCAAATCTATTAAGTACTAAAAATATTTACATCTCAATTGTTTTAAGATTTACATTCTGAATCAATGCTTTTTTTTTTTATCAGTGAGAGATTTGTTTCTTATTGTTTTGTTTACTCTTCTTAATACTTAATATATTTAGAGTTCAAATGTAGGTGACAAGAATCACTTTCACAATATTGCTTCTACTTTGTTCTTTTGTAACTACTACTTTAAGAAACATTACTATACTCTTTTTGGGTTTTTTCCCTATTATGGAATTGTATTTCCATTATAAACATTAAAGTTTCCATGGCATGTTGCACATCAATTGTTAGTTTCCAGAGTGTGGATAAATTGTTATGATTAATTAGTATGCTTAATTTTTAAGCAAGTTAATTTGTTAAATAATAAGTCAGATGATTTTCAATAATAAGTTATTAGTGTATTTATAAATTTGTTATTCAAATTAATTGGTGGATGAATTGTTATGGCTAATTAAACTTTGTAATTAGTATATTTAGTTTTTATTCAAATTAATTTGTTAAATAATAAATCAAGTGATTTTCAATAATAATTTATTAGTATATTTACAATTTTGTTATTCAAATTAGTTGGAAAATTAATATGTTGTTCTTTGGTTATTTAAAACCCAATGCATCCCAAGAGAAATGTTTATGAGAAAAAGTAAATTTCAATCTCTAAAATAACAAATTTTGTTTTAATTTTTGTTATGATTTAATATTTTAATATATGTAAGTTATTAGTATATTTATAATTTTTTTATTCAAATTAGTTAAAAAAATGAATATGTTTTTAGTTGGTTATTTAAAACTAACAAATTGTGTTTTAATTTTTGTTATGATTTAATATTTTAATATATGTAAGTTATTAGTATATTTATAATTTTTTTATTTAAATTAGTTGAAAATTTAATATGCTCTTAGTTGGTTATTTAAAGCTCAATACTTTCTAGAGAAATGTTTATGAGAAAAATTAAATTTCAATCTCTAAAATAACAAATTGTGTTTTAATTTTTTGTTATGATTTAATAATAATAATAATAATAATTTATTTTTAAGAACACGGCCAAGCCAACACATATTTTAATATATATCTTTTAAGTAGGTTTTAATGTTTTAGAATATGTTATTCTAAATGTTTATGTAATGGAATGATTATGGAATGGTTTTAGGTTTTAATGTTTTAACTTTTTGTTATGATTATGGAACAGAATGAATGGGAAACTTTCAAGTGTGCCAAACAAGTGTTTGTCTTAGTATTTTCAACTTTCTACAGCCTGCCAAACAAATATTTTTAAGTCGAATTAAATTCTCAAATGATTCTAGGAACAATTGCAACATTTCACACTTATGCAAGTTAATATATTGAAGGTTTGTTATGTTCCCAAAGGAAGGCAACGTTTGCAAATTCGTGCAGTGAGACAAGGAAATATACTTTATCTTTGTTAAGTTTTCCAAAGAAGTTGGCAAACTCTTCATTCTTGTTGAAAGTCTCAAGTGTTTTAAAGAGAAGAGATGAAATAATTCTTCTAAAAATGTTTCGATAATGTCTCTCAATTCAATCTTTTACAGGTGCTTCAACTGCCCAATAGACTTTGGTAATTGAAAATGGGTTGCATCAATATGAAACTCCCTCAACTGCACAGGTTCCTGCAATGCACTCTTAAATGTGATTACTTTAAAACAATGACCCGCCTCTACCAACCAAGGAAAAAGATAATAAAAAATTTGGTTTAAAAAAATATATACATTTACCTCATTTTCACTTTGCCGCAATGTTTCCAATTTGTCCTCGGCCACTTGCAAAACTCTTAAATTCTTCATAGGAATCGAGGAAGGAAGAGAAAAGTCTGGATAACTATCCTAGCATAGACATAGAAGATTTGACTGTATTAGCAGGTTGGATATACTTCCAAAACGATCACCTTCATCCCTCAACAATTGCAACCCATTCATACCAACAAAACAATTACCAAGCTCCATGGGGTTCTCTGAAGAATGACCAGAGCTTTGTTGAACAAAGTTAATTCCAAAAAAATTCTCCTTTTCTTTTCGTGAATTTGCAAAGCTTCCACATAAACTCCATGTTTTCCCATCCATCCGATAAATTTCAAGAATCGACCATACAATCCATCTTTGTCGCTTCTCCATTGAAGCTTGGAAAGATTGACATTGTAAAACACTAGAATAATGGGAGACCCTGTATTCAACATGAGGAAAATAATCTAGGTGGATATCAATGGCCACCCACCTATTCCAACTAGCTTAGTTTCACAGTTTTGTTTCTAGCTTTTTGAGTTCCAAACTTTCGGGGTCGTTTTGAGGCCCTAAACAGTGTTTTTAGATATTTCCACAATTAAACTATAAACAGAGTCAAATTTTGACAAAAAAATGTGTATTCCTCTGATAGACCTTTCCAACGAGCTATTGTGTGACCCAAACAGAGATCGTATGCCAAAGTTACGCCCCCGGGAAGTTGATACACCAAACTACCCAAAACGGGGTCCACAAAACTGTTGGATTTTCATCTTCCGGGGTTAGGTTTTCGGATTTTCTTTATGTTAAACTCCTTTAGAGCCTTATTGTAAACAATCTTCTTGCAAATACGAGTAGCGGACAAATCTCTTCTGAGAGATAAGTTTCCACCATTCTAGCGAGTCTTTCACTCTGTATTTTTAAAGTCTTTGTACATTTTCATTCATTAATAGAAAAATTGGGTATTATTGTATCTCTATGTTTATGGTTGCATCTCTGATACATTTATGTTATATTATTGGATATCCAAGATATCTTTGTACATTTATTTATTATATCTCCGTTCTCATTTCATGCCGAAAATAATATGGATCAGTGGTATCAGAGCAGGTTGCTCTTGATCGTTTTTCAGTGCATGTCCCCGACGAGGTCTGAGTATAGCAAGTTGGGTCTCGAGCTTGCCTCTCTTGAATACAATATCTCTCACACTCCCAAAAAACCCTCCATGGCGGAAGAAAATAAAATCGACAGAGCAAACAATTTAATTAATCTGTTGCTTGAGCAAGCTCTCACCTGATAGAGGGACAAAATGATGGAGAAATTTTCCCACATCCTTCAACGCCTGTCGATAACAATAGGTGTGTCTTCATCAAGAGACCACTTTGGAGGCACCTCACCTTTCAAGGTACAAGTTAATTTTGATATTCCCATATTTGAAGGACAGATAGATGCGGATGCCCTAGAAAAATAATTAAATCTGCTAGAAGGTTATTTCTCTGTTCATAATTCCCCCGACAGGGAAAAAATCACCTTCGCACTCCTTAAGGCTCTCCCCCATGTCAAACATTGGTGGAAAACTTATTAGGAGCAAATTTCCACAGAGGATTCTGGAATATATGGGGTTGAGCCCACTTGGTATTTTTTTGTGGATGCAGTAAAGGAATAGTATTATCTTGTTGGAAACTATGAGGACCAGTATATGAGATGGACCGCACTATGGAAAGAGAGGGGCCAAGCAGTTATTGAGTTCACCAATACCTTCCATACCTTGCGCACCAAGTTGGGTATCAAAGACTCCGAACGAAATTTGGTTCTGAAATACCGTGGGGCTCTACACAGATACATCTAAATTGAAATGGATTTTCTAGACATTGCATCACTCAGTGTTGCTTATCGATATATTGTTAAAATCGAGATGAAATTTAAGCACCAGAAAAAATGAGAGTTCGGGTTTGCAAATCCGCAACAACCAAAGTATGATAAAGACATCCCTAACAAACATGCTCCTAAAAACTAGTCAAAGCCACAAGAAATGAAGGGTCATAGAAAGATGAAGAAGGACACCGGAAAATGGTGTGATTTCCACAAAATCCCCTGGCACAACACCAATGAATTTCGCTCAAAACAGTCATTAGTGGCCGACATCAAAGACAAGGATTCGAAATCTGATTCAGAAAATACTGATAGAAGACAGATCATCGACGCAGACCCCATTGCTATTGTCGCGACCACAACAATTCAACCAGAAGAACCAATAGAGATTGAAGAGGGGGATCACCTTTTTCATTCACATATGTGGGTGAAGGGGACCCCGCTGCATTTTATTGTTGATAGCGGAATCCAGAAGAACCTCATATCAGCAGATTTCATCAAACACCTGGGATTATCGACAACACCCCACCTACAACCATACAACATCAGGTGGCTTCTCCAGGGACGAGATCTTCGAGTCAACCAGCAGTGCCGATTTTCATATGAAATCCATCCCTTCAAGGATGAGATCTTATCTGATGTTGTTCCACTGGATGTCTGTGATGTTCTCTTGGGCTAGCCATATATGTGGAAGTGCCATGCTATCTATGACTCTCAACCCCGTAGTTGTTGAATTTTCACTATGTTAGGCTCAAGCATGAGGTTTATTTCATTTTAGCATTTACTTGAATCATAAAAAAATGCAACTACACCATTCACAAGGGTTGCAATAACCAAGATCACAAGAAGAAGTACCATGCACAAGAACACAAGAAATATCCTGGAAAACCCTTCTACTTAAGGGAAGAAAACCCAACAATCCTTTGCTATATTCTCAAGAGAAGATCCCCCAACCATAAAACCCTAATGCACACTAGAGGGTGCTCTACAACCTTGAAACTTGCACCCAAGAGAGGTGCACACTTCATCCCTAAAAATGTACATGCTGAAATTTCCAAATGACAAGTGAATTGTATGTGAGTGTGTTTCTCAATGGGGAAATCACCTCTATTTATACTAGTATGAACACAACAAAAGGTGTGTCTATTGGCACAACAAGGCCAACCTCAATAACTCATAAATATAATTATTATTACAATAATCATTAATTATCTTTCACATATGGTGGGGCAGACTTGTACCCTTTACATCATAATTAGGGTTATAAGTAAATATTACACTTAGACAATATAGCAAGGGATCCACACATCCACTAGTGCTCAACCACTAGGGACACGTCCACCTGTGCTCAACCACAGGGATGTCATACTCAAAAAATCTCTATCTCAACTGAGTCCAAATGAGAATCATCTGGAGTACCACATCGTCTCAACTCTCACACAGAGGAGAACGATACACCCATCAAATGGGCATACCCAACCACTGGGGGATGACTCAACTCTCATAGAGAGGAAAAACATGCCCCAACCATTGGGGGACAACTCAAATATCACACAGAGGAGAACGATGCCCCATCACGTGGGTATGGCCAACACTGGGCTCCCTCTCAGGTCGAATCAACTCAGTCACATAAGAGAACATATCCTAGAGGATGTCTCATGATGCTACAATCATCAATAGTAGTGCCATAGCTACTTTGGGGGGTCATCTCTATAGGATACCAGAGGTAGTTCCAACTATTGTCCCACCTAAACAATGTCGCAAGGTAGTATCTCATACTACAAAATTGATGCAGACCCCCCCTTCTCTCCTCGGGGTTGCTCGACCTCCCGGTCAAGGATCGTTAAATATTCTCTAGCTGGATCATCTCCTCGAGACCTTGTTGGTCTCAAATTCGATCAAACACAGGCCCTTTTATCACCCTTAGGGTTTTCACGGTCACGATATGATCGTTACCGATTTTCCTGTCGATCGACAGTTCAGAGTAATTGTGGGCTGCCAACGTGCTTTCTCTTTATCAGAGAGCTCTGTCCTTGCAATCTGAAAATTTCTCACCCAAATCTCTTTTAAATTGTGGTCGTTGATCCCTTGTCCCAACAAGATAAACGAAGCTGGTAAATAGCGGTCAATGAACTAACATGTCTGCTAATTTTTCTTCCTCTCCCCGCAATGGTTCCTCACCGTCGATTTTATGTTCAAATATCGACAACTATCTACGGGTCCTGCTTTCTTAGAAACATGTTCCAATCTTACATTGAAAAGCACTAGCTCCTTCCTCACCTGTGATCTTGGGATGTGACCCAGGGCTTAACCTCCTAGCTCTTCACAACTTTGGAACCTTTAGCCAGGACCAAATCAACGGTCCTCATCCTCCTTCACGATCAACGATCGAGATCCACTTTGGGACTCCACACTTTTGGAGTTCGACACTTTCGACCTCCACTTTCCCTCGGAGTATTTTGTACTCGAATTTTTAGATCATTTTCCACACGTCCACCTCAAATCAACGACTCTAGTCCACTTCGGGACTTCGGCCTTCGGAAGTCTCAACTTCCCCCACTTGCTTCCTCCCTGAATGCTTTCACCTAGAGTTCACGATCTCTCGACGCTTTTCCTCCCGTAAATTGATGACTATGATTGACTTCAGATCTTCATCCTTCAAGAGTTTTAAACTCTCCACACTTGCTTTCTCTTGAATTATTTACACCCGAAGTGCACTATCTGTTGACACGTACCTCTCACAGATCAACGACCACAAACCTCTTCGACTATGTGGGCTTCTAGAGTTTCAACTCTCCACCTTTGCTTTCTCCCAGAACACTTCCACCCAAAGTGTACAATCTGTTGACGCGTGTCCTTCTGGATCTGACTGCCATGATCCACTTCGGCTCTTCGGGGTTCGGGAGTTCCAAACTCCTACACACTCGTTCTTCCCGGAGTGGTTTCACCCGAAGATGACGGATTCCCGCCACGTGTCCTTCTGGATGATGGACGATCCCTAGACTTTTCAGGACTTCTGCGAATCCTCACTCCTATGTGTACGCAAAGACTTAAAACTCGTGCGCTTTTCCCAGATCCAATGATTTGCAATGATCCTGCTCTCTCCTGGATGGATCTTAGTCGATGACTTGTGAAATATTCAGAGCTTCACTCCCTTTGAATATTTCTCCCCGCTGTCTCTCCTGAGCTTTATCTCTCAGACCCTTTAACTCCTTAGAGGGCTTACTCCGACACTTAGTCGAACTTCCAATATATGCACTCCTTGCAACAAATTCCTATGCAAGACTTAGCTTCTTATGGGCGATTGTGCACACCTTGTAGCAGTCTCTTTGCACTTCTTGCAAATGGAAGTTTCACGCTATCTCTTCTGAGTCGAAACATACCCCGTCAATGCACTCCTCGCGAACTGTATGCACACCTTGCATAAACTCAACTGAGAAAACAATTGAAACTTATCTAATTACTTCACAGTTTCATATACTCAACAACATAACTCATTCATTCATGAAAGAAGAAAATAACAGGGAAACTGTAAACAGTAGCAACACCATGCATTGGGTCAATTTTCCTCTATTATATTGATTCAAATGAAAATGGCTACATCTATGATAAAACAATAGCTACAAATTCAACAACAACTAAATCACAACAATCTCCTACTAAATTGCAACAATCTCATTCAAGCATACAACACCTCTATTTATCCCAGAGGGCTCCTGGGGTTCCTTCTGACTACTTGTCTTCTCGAAGAAGAGAAGATTCCAAAAAAAAATAACTACCCCTTAAGTTCCGTTACATTAAAGTCTAGGAGTGAAAACTCCAAGATCTCACTCGTGATCATTCAGCTCCCAAACGTTTGATATTCTTCAATTTTCAATAAGTAAAAAAAAATATTTGCAGGAAACGTGAGCGTTAAGATTCTGAATTGATTCAAAGGCACGTTGAGGCACTGAGTTGTCTCTCCATGTGTGCTTGCTCACAATGCTCCTACATCAAAAATTCAGCTTCTTCACAATTTGTTCAAAAGGTAAATGGAAGGATACTGCAACCACTACAGCCTCAACCCAAGCACCTTCTATCCAACAGAAACAGGTCGACAAGACTAGAGCAGAGTGAAAATATTCATTCTACACATAGAAATCTCATGTAGCCTGATTGGTTGAACAAATTCAACCACACCAACAACAAGTTCATGATAGCCTTCCATAGTGCAACGTCTCCAACAAGGTAAGCAACACACCAAGATTTAGTTACAACAATCGCTTTCCCCTCTCCACAGGGAACTCAATGCAATAGAGACCAGTGCTTCCTAAGAAGGGAGGATTGACCCACGTGGATATCAGTGGCCACCCACCTATTCCAACTGGCTGATTTTGGCAGTTTGAGTTTGGTAGTTTTGTTTCTAGCTTTTCAAGTTCCAAACTTTTGGGGTCGTTTTGAAGCTGTAAACAGTGTTTTTAAAGCTCACCATAGTTAGACTATAGACGGACTTAGAGTCTAATGGAAAAATGTGTATTCCTCGGATATACCTTTCCAAAGAGTTATCGTGTACCCCAAACAGAGATCGTATTCCAAAGTTACACCCTGGGGAAGTTGATACACCAAACTACCCAAAACGCGGTCCACAAAATTGTTGTCTTTTCATCTTCTGGGGTTAGGGTTTTGGATTTTCCTTATGTTAAAAATTCCTTTAGAGCCTCATTGTAAACGATCTTCTTGCGAATGCGAGTAGCAGACACATCTCTTCTCAGAGTAATCTTCCACCATTCTAGCGAGTCTTTCACTCTGTATTTTTACAGTCTTTGTACATTTCCACTCATTAATAGAAAATTGTGTATTGCTATATCTCTGTGTTTATGGTTGCATCTTTGATACATTTATGTTATATTATTGGATATCCGAGGTATCTCTGTACATTTATTTATTATATCTTCTCTCTCATTTTGTGCCGAAAATAATCTGGATCAGACCAACTTTGTTTCTCTAGCACAAAGAAGATCTGGTAGTTGAGATTGTTGTTTTCGCAGCTGAGTCAGCCATGTCCAGCTTCAAATCCCAATATCATACCATATTTGAAATCAAGACGGATTTCAAAAGAAGCGTGCCCATCAACTAAATTTCAAATTCAAATTTCAATACATGATGACCAGATTCATGAATGGTATGGGATGAAATGATGATTGTTAGGGGGATGTGATGACGTTTAGAGTACAACTGCGTTGGATGGGAGCTTTGTTCGTTTATGGAGTGAGAAATGGAACCACCTGGCCGGAATAAGTAATCAGAAACTATGTCGACATACCATAGCATGTAAGGCATGCATGCGGAAATGAATCAAGTACTCATACACATATCCACCTGCACTATCCAATTATTAGCTTAGTGCATGGTGGATAGTGCTTTCCCACGGGGAGGGCCACTGCAACATTTTATTTTATTGTCGTACAACTATGCATTCATGGAGGGTGAACGATTTAGAAAATGTTGCACTCAACTATGGGTCCACTGGATTTTATTAGATTTATTTAGGTATTTATAAAATGTTCACGTGTCTCATTTCTAGTGTTTTATGTTCCATTTGATAGTCTTGCAACTCATTCCAAGTTGGTATATTCCATTTTTAAGATGGTGAGTCTCATTTATATTGTTTTAGTGTACTATGATTTGAACATATGACCTATAATTTACTAATCTAATTGGTTCAAAAATGGATAGAAAAGATGAAAAATGATGCTAAATGGAATCAAAAGGATGCAAAAGTGGATGCAATGGAGACCTTAGACATTAAAAAGTGAGTATTCTAAATGTTCTCATTTTTAAATTTTTTGGTGACTATCATCGAAATCTGGCAACGCGATTGTCGACGAAATCACAATTTTAAAATGCTCAAATCATGTTTTTGAATGCATAAATCGACTGAGCACCCTAAAAAAACCCACGACACCCATTATCTACAATCTCAATCAGTGAAATCTGCAATTCCAACTATTTTTCTAAATTTCTGGCTAAATTTTAGAAGAAACCTGTTGAAAAAAATACTCAGAAAAAGGTAAAAACGTAGAACGTTTAGACTATACCATTAAAAAGAGATGCAAAAATGAATATAAAAAGGTACATAATCAGATGCTAAAAAAGATGTTACAAGACTATTGTGCATACCATTTTCTAATTTCCATGTAAGAGGGCACAAATAAGGACACTATAAGCTTGTATTATAGTAGTGAGGAGAGAAGGTCTCCTTATCTTCCTGGAACTTGCCACATTAAAATCCCCACAAATAAACCAAGATCCCTATAGAAACTTCTTTATTTTCAGTGTCAGTCTCAAAAGATTATCCTTTCCACTACATCATTGGAAATATATAAACATTGGCTAACTTGACACCATCTAAATGCATAATAATTAATATCAATATTTTTTTTAGTGAAGTTGATACTGGAATCTATAACATAGGTAACTAGAACAATTTTTGGACATTGTCTTCCACATTTCATAAGAAGACTTTTAATCGAGGAACGACATCAACTATATTTATTTTATATCATTGATTCAACACCAAAAAAATAAATATTAATTATTATTAACTATTATTTGGTAACATATAAAGCTTTATGAAAATGTAAAAAAGACTGTGACAAAGACAAACACGGTGATCATCTTGTCGTTTGCAATCATGCATGTTCATCCAGTTGTATTCCATGGAACGAGGGTCCACATTTAATGCGGTTTTTAAGAACGTATGGTTTTACTTTTGATGGTAATTATTAATATTTATCATTTATTTTATGTAAAATAATAAAGGATTTATTTCCATATTCAAATTTGCTCATATTTGGAAGACCATTTTATGTTACTTTAAAAAAAATATAATACAGTGAAATTAATAATTCATTCTTTAATATAATTTTAAATCTCGGAGAACTGAATTGATCATGTTTAACAAAACTAAAAGTAATTTAGAACCTACTTAAGAGCCCTATTAGATCCATAAAAGAACTTAAGGTGCATGAGCACAAAGATGATACTTAAGTGGGATAAAGTTGATACTTAAGGTGCATGAGCACAAATCACAAAGATGATACTTAAGTTGATGCATGTCCATTGAAACTGTCGTCACCTTCCCTTGCACTCTTGAAACAATAACCAATAGTCAAATTCCACCAATAGTAACTAATTTGTTGGCAAGCAATTGGAATGAAGGTTTGTTGTTCTATATTTCATGGAGTATTTTTTTTTTTTGTCTCCTTGACCATTGGAGACACCTACAATATACTTTGCCATCTGCAATAAAGAAGTGGCATACAACAAGAGACCAACCAAATTCCCCATCGAACATCTATTTCTTTGTTAAGACACATGCAATATACTCTTCCATATGTAATAAAGAAGTGGCATACAAGGAGAGATCAACCAAATCCTTCATTGAACATATGTAGCATTCTTTTGGGCATTTCACTTAGTAAATGAAATGTAATACTAGATCCCTAGCTAGCAGTAGAATATATGACGACTTCGGGACTAGCAGGAAATACAGATCCCATAAAAACATATGTAAATTGAGCAGATGGACTAGTGGCAGATACAAAGCTCATAGAAGCATATGTAAATCAAGAAAATCCAGTTCCAAAAGCACAGATAGTTGACCTCATTAACTTAACACCACTAGGAGAAACTGTTGATTCTATTTATCCCCACTCAACTGGTTGATTAGAGGGACATGCTTCATCCAATTGAATGGGAATGACTCAATTGATTGATAGGTATTTTGTCCAACAAATAATTCACCTTTCAACAGGTCTTTCAACATGCCTAGTTGGGAAGGCATGAGTGATTATTTCCATCCAATTGAAGATGGTTTGAGAGGGGCCCCTACATTCATATTTAAGGTTATCACTTTATTCTATAGTATTTCCATCCAGTAGAAGGGAATATAAGAGTATTTAGGCCAACCAGTCTCAAAGGATTAGGCAAGTCAACTAGCTAGTATTATTAAGACATGGGCAGTAGGCCAACCAGCAGAGGGAAATCAAAAATCCAATTAGAAAATACTTTGTTTTTGTTTGGGAAGTAGGGCAACAAGTGTCTCAAAGGATTAGGCTATTCATTAGGCCATCCAATAGAAAGGACGTAGCCCACTTGCCTAGTTGTTACCAAGAAAAGAAAACACATAGAAGAAGCCCCAATGTACACAGTTTTGGCTTCCAAAAGGCCATGCATATGTCAATATATAAAATTTTCATTGCATATTGCAATTCTTCACATAGGGATTTACAATATAAATACTCAAACATAAAATAATCCTACAAGTGGAATTCTTACTAATATTTGATAACTTGTTGGCACAACTTATATAGTTTGTTGGGTTGTTGACTAGCTGGTTGGGCTATGTATATTAGGCTTTGAGGAAAGAAATAAATAAAAGTAGTGGGAAATCCATATCAAAAGAAGGTATCCTTCTATACAAAGAGATCTCATTTCTTCAAAGTATGTGTCAAGATTTCTTTCTTTCATTTGCTACAGAGGATATATCATTCGTGTGAGAGGGACAACTGGTGAGGGGAGCATAGAAACCACATATAGACCACTTGTGATTTGGCATCTTTGTTGTTGGATGGATGCTCCTGCTCTTGGACAATCTGAAACAATAGTGGCCAAAATCAAGGTAAGTATTACCTGAACTCAACCAAAAAGTGAGCATTCATTTGGATGAATTTTTTTGAAAAGAATAAATGAAACTTTTTCCACTGTGGTTGGGTAAATGGTTAGGGTTGAGGGTATAGAGGAAGAATGAAATAAAGTGAGAGGTCGCATTAGTGGGGCAGGAGAAACTGTCAAGTCAATTAGGGGCATAGGGGAAGAGAGTAGAAATAATAGAGTTAGGTCCTATGCTTCATAAGTAGACTATGAATTTGAGTATGATGTTGCAGTTGTGCTTTACAACATGAAGACCATCTATTTGCAGACAACCTCATGTGTGGCACGTGCGTGATCGGCATGTGTTTACTACATTTTCCATGTAAACTACCTTATATGTGCATGGAAGGTAGACACATGAGGAGGAGAAAGAGAACTAGTTTAATTAGTCTATGAAACCAGTGGTAGATAAATTAAATTTGAATCAAATGACAATATAATGTAGGTTGATATTATCAAGGAGATAATTTAATGTAGCTGATGTTATCAAGGGTTATGTCATCGATCACAGAATAAGGGATCAAATAGATCATCCAATGACATCACATAAAATTAGTGATAAATAATTTAGGATCATTAAACTAAGAAAATATACAAACGTTTATAACAATATGCATTCATGTTTTACAAAATATTTTAATTATTCTACCTAAACATATTGTGATGTATTTACTTTATTTTTATTTCCAAAACACATTTTTTATCGGCCAAATATATTAAGATATTTTTAAAAGCATGATCCTTCTTCTACCATATTGTAAAAAGGAGAGAAAAACTAAAGATTTGTCTTATCGTGAATTGTTGGTCCTTCAAAACTAGTGACCTCCTCCAAGAAATCAGGTTTTTGGATAGGGTTCTTGTGGGAGTTCTATCTAGTATCTTCGCTAATGACTAGACCCTTGTATGTAGCAGGAACTGCAATTGGTAGATTGGAAATTGTTTATGCATTCAAAGGAATAGCAATTCCAACACCTTCTACAATTGTAGTAGGGGAACTAACCTTAGTATTTTTCTTATGACCTATTTCTAATTCAAGATTTTCCCTAAAATCTCCTCCTTCTACCAATTTTCCTGCAAAATGTCGGTTGGTTTGGATGGCTCTTACTACACCATGAAATCTGCCTCTTAAGTCTCTTTTCCGATTCATACATCCTACTATGACCTAATTCTTGTGATACAAGACACTTCATATGAAATCCAACGAGAAGGATGTTGATAGTTTCTCTTGTTGATCCCCTTACAATGTTTCCTAAAACTAGTGCAAAGAATCTACTATGCCTTTGATATCTCCTTGGAAATGACGCTAAAAATTATTGTTATTTTAATCATCCTTTCTAGAAGATAATGATTAAACTACTTGCACATTTAGTTGTGTCAACCTAAGGTATGGAAAGCTGATGATATATCGTGCAATATATGTCCAAATTAAAGGTTTTGTGCAATGGTTTACTATAATTATTCTACGAAAAGAAACAACATTACTGAAAAAAATCCATGATTTTTAAAATTGAAACTCACACTTTGTAGAATTTAAATTCACACTTCTAATTAGAAACTTGAACTCTTAATCATTATGCAATCACAACAATGCAATCTTGAATTAAAGGTTCTACTATACCACACGAATAACTACACGTCACAAATATTATGTGAACAAACATACATAAAATAATGAATCAACGACAGTGTTATTCTATTAAGTGGACCCTGCCACCATGAAATAGAAGTGCTAGTATCTACCTACAAAATATTTAAATAAACATACATAATTATTTTCTACTTACGGGAAACACATAGAAATAATTGAACTAATCTCCTTCGCTTTATAGCATAAGAGTCTTCAATATACCCAATTACAGTTGCTAACTATGTCTAAAGACAACAAGGATTATATATACTAAGTTAGCTCCCCTACTTATTGTGTTACAATGAAATAAATATAACAATGTAACAAAACAAATCTTAAGTTAAACCTACTCAAGAATAAAGATTCTCAAGTACCTTTTAGAAGATTGCTTGTTTTCCTATTTATACAAACAAAATACTAATTGATTGCTAAGATATAGGATTAGAAATCTAAATCATTACTCCTAGTCAACATCGGTTGCCAATTATGCAATCAAACTCAAAAGGAGGCAGAAGCATGTTCTATGACAACCCTTGAGAGCATATGCCACATGGATTTGTAGCATAATAACTTCAAACACGTCACCACTATGTCTCATTACCCATTCTTCATGTTTGCAATAGCTCATGAGATTATGTAACGAGTATTGATGGTTCCACAACAACTAACAATAGTTATGCAATGATTAACAATGGTTTTATATAAGCTAGAAATGGTTCTACAACATCTAAAAATACTCACAAAATGCTAGAACCATGTTTTATCAATCCATACTGGTTAAGATCAGTTCAGATAACATCCAACTCCTTTTAGATTTAATAGAAATCTATGGAAATCACAAAAGTGTAATGTAGTTACCTTATTGCAACTAGTCCCATCTCATGCAACAAAATGGATAATGGAAAGGAAAATGTAGGGAAAAGAAGTAGGTGAAAGAGGTAAAAGAAAACCAAAAATGTCTGAAACTGGAAACTCATCAATTACCTGCCACAAAAATGTTTAAAGAATCTATGTTAAAAGAAAAAATTCATGTCTTAAAACCTATAATAAGTGCCCCAACATTACAATAGGGCCATTGAGTATGTCTCCAAATGGGAAGATATGTGAGGATGAATTAATTTAATTAAGGGTAGATGGTCTTGTAGGTCAAATTTACTTCTTAAAGGATAAGTTGTGGATTTGATGAATTTATGGTTAGTAGGGTTGTGAAGTAGAAGAGGGAATGTGAATTGTTACCTCCCAAATTAGCACCCTCGTAAGAGCCCCAACTATGGTGCTAAGGATTTAAGCACACTAGGGAAATGCATCATTGTCACCTTAGTACTTTTCCCCTTTTAGGCTAGCCCCTAGAAACCATAGGGGTATTCCAATCTAAGTGAAGTAAACCTGTCAAGTAAGTTTTTATCCTACAAAAGATCCACTTCAACAAACAACACCTCAATATACGACTAGATGGACCAATTCCCAATAAGTGATAAGATGCCTTAAAAAATATATGATTGAAAACAAGGGCATGAACCACCCCAATATAAAGAGGGTTAGAAGTTAATTATTACGTGCTTAGTATGAAATAAGAGATAGCTACAATGTCAAATACAAACTAGCATTGATAAATTATAAGCTTAATCGATATGTAATCATGAACTTTGCATAAACTTGTAAGAATGGATGGTGAATCCCCTTCGTATTTTTCCAAGAGAATCTCCCAATAAAATATAAAAACAATTAGCAACTAGGATATTAATTTTGCAACCAGATAAGTTAGTTAAGCTTGACAAACAATGTAGAAATGAAGTATGGACTAGGAAATGTTTAGAATACACCTTTGAAGCACCGAACCCTAGCCTTTAGGGTTTCACCAAATCTGATTTCTAATGCTGCAAATTAATTTTCAGATTTGAAGAACTCCTTAAATAAACTCACAAGATGTTAGAATAATCTATAAAGCACAATGAGTGAGGGCCAATTTTCCTTCTTAGATTTATAGATTAGCAATGAAGCATAAACCCTTATTCAAGATGTCTACAGAGTAAGATATAACATTAGCTAGTCACTAGACAATGATTAAATATTTTTTTATGGATTTTCTTTTTATATTTTTTTGGATTTTTATATTTATAAAGCAAGAAAGAAAATAAATTTAATTTTTAGGATTTTTTTGGTTGGTTGTTGCGAGTTAGACTTAGTGCCTTGTCTCCACTTAGGGCTTAATGGGGTTATCAAGTATGCCCCTCTAAGAATTGGTTATCCAAGGCTTATGGATTAGAATGAGAGACTAGAACCTTAGGGAAAAATAATTTTTTGTCTAATCATGACATATCATGAAAACCAAGGCCCTATAAGAAGGGTTTCCTCGAGGGAAGAGATTTCACCAACAAGATCAAATATAACTTGAATATAATGCTTAAAACCCTTACCAAGGAATGTTATAGCAAGATTTTCCTCACCCCATGCAACTTGCTCAGAAGGCCTTTTCCATTTCCCTATGCAAACTTGAAGTCCCTTTTTGCAATTCACAGAGCTAAAAAACATATTTTTCCACATATATGTGCCCTTACATCTATACAACATGCGTATACACAGGTTGCACCATTACAAACCACGTACATCGGGTTTTGTGTCCAAAATTAAAAATGGTGTCGGGTTTCCATGTCATGTCACGAGATCCATGATCCTTGGCCTTCCATATACTGGAAACGTTCTGATTCAGCCCTTCAGTTCCAAGCTGTGGAAGAAGAAAAATAATTCAAATTTGAGAGCAAAGTTACTCTGGAGAAATTATTCACTTCATATTGAGTTTGCATCCCTTTGTCCTTTTAAGTCTAAACACATTGTTCAACCCCCAAGCTCTTCCCTCTTTGATGGAGAACCTCATTGTCTCTCTTATATGAGCTTGCCTTTGGTGGAGGCCCAGCTAGAAGGGACTCAGTTTCTCAGTTCTGAATGAGTTGACATGGAAGTTTTTCATTCAGATACTTATGTTGATTACATTTTAATAGAAATACTCTTTTCTCGTCCAATTAATGTCTCGAAAATATTTGAATTGTTATTCCATGGGCATATTTGTTATGAATATTGATGGATTATGCTATTATATGTGCTAAATTTATACATTATCACCATATGCTTGTGTATCTTGGTTGTTGAGGACAAGTTGTAGGTATATAGCTTTGAGTCGAGTGCTCAACAGTGGTCTTCTTCGAACATACAGATGAGGTAGAATCTTTATCTTGTCTTATTAGCATCTTTGTTTATATAGCATACTTGAGATTAGAGTTGATTTCTGTAGTCATTTCTGTCTATTGTGGTTTACCCCATGCCATAGAATGATTTTAGTTATAACAAAATTGGTGACCATACCAGGGAATGAATCTTCTTTTCAGGGTTTGGAGTGTTTTTCTCCTTTCCTGCTTGGCTTATCTCTTTTGCTTATAGAAGGGTTTATATAACAAGTTGTTGTTCAATCGTTGCATTTTCATTTCCTTTATATTGAAAATACAGAAACAATACATTTTTCATTACGACATTTGATCTTTTGGGTTCTTATCATTGATTTTGATACATGTATGGAAAGTTTGCATCGTATTTGAAATTGCAGGATTGAATTGAAAGTTGCATTTTTGAAAATCTTATAATTTATTGAGAATTGGAGTTAGGACTTTGCATTGTATTCATATTCATTTCTTTTACTTGTTGAGTCATAACATCATTAGTTGCAAGACCACATCTTTTGAGTAAACAAAGCCACTAAAAGTAATGGTAATAATTTTAAAATTGATTAGAAACGATTTTATTTTTTCACGGTGCACAAACTAGATTAAGATTTAGAGCCTTGGAATAGGATTTTGTGAGTAAACTTATCCAAGGCTATTAAACTCAACATATGTGTCTGACTAAGGGAGTGGTGAAATCCATTGTATAATTGGTGACGTCAGGAGGCTCCGCTCACACCGGAGTTAAAAACGAGGTCGCGCAAAGTTGGTTGTAGAGATATCCCTCTAATAACTTCTTAGTGTCAGAGATATTTCTGGGGATCTATTCATATTTGGGGGCTTGCTAGTACCTTTACCTATGTGAGAGGCGGTGCTTTCAAGATTTTTTTCTTTGTTACCCTACCCATACGGTGGACCTGACTTATGATTGTTCATTTTCACATTGGTTATATCGTGGTGGATTTAGTTTCTTGACATAGGTAGCCACATAGGTTACTTGTAGGGGCTATTCTGCAGGTACCCTGAGTCAGATAAGGGTCAGACAACACATAGCCTTTATGGAGGATTGCCTCCTCGGGGGGATCTGACTGACTGCATTGTTAAGCCCACGTGGGTCCTTATAGTTGATTTGGATACCTCCAATCTTTTGGAGGGAGTCTCAAGCCCCTATTGGGCGATGAATACCTACTTTAGTGAGGGAGGCCCCTTTGAGCCACTTTATCTTGTTTGTGTGCATATTGGCCTTTTTGTTTATTTTTGGTGTGCTCTCTGATTGTTAGTTGGCCTTAGGATTTTGTATTGAATCGCGAGTCTTCATTGCTATGGTTAGTGGAGCCTTGTGACTCCCTCAGTTAGTGCTACCCAACCCATTGTCTTTTCTCATTCCATGGGTACGAATCCTTTTTGTATTTCCGAGTGGTACACTGAATCATGATACTCAGTCAATACCTTGGGCCTCTAATAATTTTTCTCATGGTATGCTAGACATGTCTTCACACTTTTCATCCTCTATCTCATCGCCTTATGTGAATCCTAGTTTTGGGTCAGGAGGCATGACACTTCCTTATTATCCTTTTTCATTTAGTGGGAGTCATATCCCTCAAAAAACTATTACGGTAGGAGGTTGGAATCTTCCTTCCTATGGATCCAATCCTAGTTTCACTTTTCCAGGAGAAAGTGCTCGAATGGGCGGTCATTCTACTTATTGCATTCCGTCCATCTATCCTTCTTCTGCTATGTCGGTTCCTACGAATGATTTTCCCATGGAGGACCTCCATTTTTCCTCTAGTGTTTCGTCTGGGGGGAGTCAATTTTATAGTATGGGAAACCCCCTTCATGAAGTTCATTCATTTGGGGGCAACATATATCCTCAACTAAGCAACCCTTGTCATGTCGCTTTCTCTTCGCAAGTGGCTTCCTCAGTGACGATGCCCTTACAACCCTTTATGAATCAGTTTGGAGGAGGATACTTTCCTTCCGGACAGGGCCATGGTGTATATCAGAACCCTTCCTGGCCTGCAATTTATCAAAACAATATTTCCCAGAACCTTGGTCTCAAATGTCGCAACCAACTGCCGCAAGTCCAGACACTACAAGTAATACTGACATTATATCGCCAACCTCTGCTAGTCATGTTGGAGATTGGTTGACAACCTCTGCAAGTCATGTTGAATACCAACAACCAGCCGCAACAAGTCATGTTGGGGCCACAAATCTAGCGACTACTAGTCACACTGCACATACATCACCAACCTCTGCTAGTCATGTTAGGGATTCATCATCAATCTCTGCTAGTCATGTTGAAGGTTCGTCACCAACTGTTTCTAGTCATGTTGGGAATTCATCACCAACCTCTGCAAGTCATGTTAGAGATCTGGTACTAGCCTCTGCAAGTCATAATGGAAGCATGTCACCAATCACTGCAAGTCCTTCACGGGGAATTCATACGATTGAGAAGCCTATACATATAAGATGTAAGCCCAAGTTCCTTTGTAGGATTTCCAAAGGAGATCACCATAGTCGTTTGTCCCCTGCTACTATTGTAGTGCAAGAAGCATGGTCCTTGCCTGGGGGCCCTTCAGGTTCTGAGTCGTCTTTGGTTTCCAAACATTCAAGTCCTTCTTTCGTTGATACAGTGTTCGTGTCGATGTAATTTTCGGCTGACACCCCTCTTCTATTAGGGGGTGATGCGTCTCTTGACCTTGTTGTCTCTCATCCTGTTCAACCAGCAATTGTGTTGATGCAATCTTCGACCGACACCACTCATGTTTTTGGGGGTGATGAATCTCTCGACCTAATTGTCTCGCATCATATTCAACCAATGGTTGAAGAAGTGGTCATTCCAATGCAATATTCATTCGATCCCACTCTTCTATTGGAGAGTGACAAGTCTAAGGAAGTGACATTGTCGATGCAATCTTTGGTCAATCCCACTCTTCTTTTGAGGGGTGATGCATCTTTCGACCATGTCCTTAGCATTTCTAGTCATGTACCTTATGAACAAGGGAGAATTCCACTCTCTCCAATTAAGCTCCCTCCAAGCCCTAGCATGGTTTCCTTTGATTGGGATGATCTTGTGGAGCATTGACTTCCTTCTTCTACACCCTTCCAGATAAGGGGAATTTTTTGATATATCGTAGAAAAGGTAACCTATGCAAGTATTTTATCCTCCTTGACTTGGAATGCTTTGGGTTTTCCCAAGCTTGTGTCAACTATCTGTGAGTTGCTGAATTTCCACAAAAGTCCTGTATGGGAGCCCTGGCCTCCCCCATGATATGTTGATTAGAAAAACATCCATCGAGTCTTGTTTAAGCTCTTTTCTGACTCTTTCAAAAAGAGTAAATATTGTTGAGTGAACTTGTCTCTTTCACACTCGTTAATTGGATCTGAAAGGACATCTATTTGGTGTAATTTTAATCCTTTTTCAGACCAGGTAGTCTAATTTTGAAAAATGAATACTCTAGTCACTAGTGGCTAGAAGAGTTCTCCCGGGTATGTTTTTTATACTTTTTCGGGCCTAGGGGACTAAATTTATGAAAAAAGACATTCTTTGGAGTTAAGTTGTAAATGAATCTCATTCACTCACTTGCAGTATTGAGCCTATTGTCGGTTCCCTCTTTCACAATATAAGCCTATTATATCAACAATTTGCATCATCGGCCAAGCAAAGCCTTGTTTATATCCTTTGCAACTTGACACTTTGTACCCTACAAGGAAACATTCCCCCGAGTGTCCATATCCTACATGCACCCCCTTGCATTGAGCATAGGTATGTAACACTGATGGAACCAGTTTCTTACTCGTGACACTCGTTTCCTCCTCTATATCATAACATTCATTTTTCTATGAAAAAACAAAAAAAGACGGTCAGGAAAGGAATATTATCTCATCTTGGCAGCAGTCGTGTCACCTTTGAATATAGCACAAACCTTTGAGTCCACTTTTCATCCAAATTTCGGTTTTAGCATGGCCTTAGGAAGATAAGCTTGTTACTTAGAGTTTACTCCTTTGCCTAGTTACTCTTCCAGTCCCTATGGAGAGTTTGATTGGTGCCTCCTGCATCACAAGGTTTCATCATTGAGTCTATGATGCCAGAGTCCCCCATGTGTCTCATGCTCTTGTTCAAAGGATGTCTATCATCCTGTGTTGGACATTTCTCAGAACCCTTGACTTTTCATGTCGATCATACCCTCAGTACATCTTAGAGTTACATGAAGTTGTAGTCCTAGTGTGCACCCTGGTCCTACTTTGATTATGGGTAGGTAACCTTGAACCCAACAATTGACATCTCCTCATTGGTCGCTGATTAGGGGGGTTCCCTTATGTTTGAAGGAAATAGATCTATTCACACATTGGGATTAATGCAGTGTCTTGTATGTCATTATCCTTATTGGTGATTTCCTTGCATTTTTCGATAGTTTTCATTATTGGTTGCTATTCAGAGAGTATTTTTCGTGCACCGCTTGCATCTGGTGCATGTGAAAGACGCACAGGTTCATTGGTTCGTGAACATGTTCTTCGTCTTAGTTCCTCCAAATCATTAAGCTCTTGCTTTTTACCTCGTGCTGACTGATGAGAGATTCCTTAATGCTCTCCTTTCAGCAGGTCTCCTTCCATCGACTTCAACTCATCTATTCTGGAAACGAGGCCCAGAGTCTTATGAGTACCTAGAGGCTTGTAGTCATCAGTGGAAGTTTCTCTCTCCATCGACAGTTTGGAATACATCAATGTCTCCTAATTGATGGATTCTTCAAGTGTTTGACCTCAACACCTTTATTCACATTTGTAAGAATGTACTCGGTGCCTTGATACCTACTTTCATTATCGGTAGGTCGTCTCGCGTTTGTTAATGATATACCTTAATGATCGGTAATCAAATGAAGTCTCATTATGTTCAACCTCAAATCCTTTATTCACATGATGTAGACTTTCACCTTTGGTGGATCATGTAGAAGACTTGAAGAAATCATTTCATAGTCACAACTTTCCTAAGTTGTTGCTATCATTCATTTGACTAGTACGCATATGACTTCAATGATCGAGGGAGATCAG
>JASDQU010102383.1:134669-157363 GCA_032191745.1 Picea mariana
TATTGCAACTGGAATTGTTGATGATATTATCAGGTTGTTCAATTTTGACAACTTTGGGTCATCATCATTTTCATCAGTTTTTGTTGCTCATAGCGATGACTTGAAAAAACTTTGGCATGAGCAGTTTGGTCATCTAAACTATCACTCATTGCAAAAACTATGTAATCAACAGATGGTGACTGGTCTTCCTCTTGTTTCATGTAGAGATGGTTTTTGTGTTGGTTGTGTTCTTGGAAAACATCATCGGGACAATTTTGACAAACGTGCCTCTTGGCACGCCTCAAGCCCTTTACAACTTGTTTACAGTGATTTGTGTGGTCCACTTTCTTCTCCTTCTTTTTCTGGGTGCAAGTATTTCTTAACTTTCATTGATGACTTTTCCATATGTACTTGGGTTTACTTCTTAAAACTTGAGAGAGAAGTTTTTGACAAGTTTTTGGCCTACAAGGCCCTTGTAGAAAAGCAAACTGGACATCAAATTCAAAAGTTAAGAACAGATAATGGAGGTGAATATGTGAACAATAATTTTACAAGTTACTGCACTACACATGGCATCCAAATGCAACACATTGTTCCATATACGCCACAACAAAATGGTGTTGCTGAGAGAAAGAACCACACATTAAAATAAATGGCTAATTGTATGATCCAATCTAAGGGATTAAGTCTAAAGTATTGGGCGGAAGCAATCAAATGTGTAAACTACGTAGTAAATTGCACTCCCACAAAGGATCTTAAAAATATAACATCGAAAGAAGCTTGGGCTATAATTAAAACAGATGTAAGTCACTTTTGTGTATTTGGCAGTATAGCATAAGCTCACATTCCTGATGAGAAAAGGAAAGCATTGCAGGCTAAAAGTGAGAAGTGTATATTTGTTGGTTATTTTGAAGATGTCAAAGGTTATAGACTTCTTCAACCACATTGTACTGAAATTATTATTAGAAGAGATGTTAAATTTGATGAAAATCTCTTGGTTTGCGAGCCTAATTCAGTAATTGTGACTTCTTCGGCCTGTGAGTCATCTTTGATGTTTGTGCCTTCTTTTGTTCCTATTCTAGTTTCTTCTTTAGATGATGAAAGTGAGGATGAAAATACACCTCTGCCTACTCACCTTACTCCAGATAAGTCCTTTGAAAATGAACCAACACCAGCTCCACAACTTCCTATATGGGTTTGTTCAACACGAGAAGCAACTAGTGATCTTGTTAGTGATCTTTCAGATCAACATCAGACACGTTCACAATTCTAGTGAGCCTCTTCTCTTTTGGCTCAAGTTTCAGAGACTCATGATCCAGAGGCATTTGCAGAAGCTTCAGGTCATCCAGATTGGGATACAACAATGAATGAAGAGTATCGTTCTTTAATGGCCAATGATACTTGGGATCTTGTACCTCTTCCAAAAGGAAGAAAACTTGTCATATGTAAATGGGTCTATAGAGCTAAGTATGCATCAGATGGAAGTGTTGAAAGACACAAATATTGGTTAGTTTCCAAAGGATTTTCCCAAGTTTAATATATTGACTATAATGAAACCCTTTCCCTTGTAGCCAAAATGAATTACATCAGCCTTATTCTTGCCCTTGCTTCCTCACATAAAGCAAGCCCCTCGAGCTTGGTATGAAAAAATGGACAACTTTCTTATTGACACTAGATTCTCTAGATGCCATTCTGATCCTAATGTTTATACCAAGAAAGTAGGAAGCCATCTCATAATCCTTGTCCTTTATGTTGATGACCTTATCCTTACTGGTGGTAGTGACTCAAAACTTTTAAACCATGTGAAAACCAGCCTTAAGAAGAAATTTGAAATGACAGACTTAGGTTTTTTTCACTATTTCTTTGGCCTCCGAGTTTTGCAAACCAATGAAGGAATTTTTCTTTCCCAGTCTAAGTATGCTTGTGACCTTCTTCGTCGCTTTCACATGGATGATTGTAAACCAACCCCTTCTTCCTTCCAGTCTGGATTCAAGCTTGTTGCCACCTGTACTTCTCCCAAAGTTGATGCCACCATGTACCATCAATTAGTTGGTAGCCTCTTATACTTGACTCATACCTATCTTGATCTTTCCTTTTTTGTTGGTCTTGTTGCATGGTATATGCAAACACCACATGAAATCCATTGGAAAGCAACTAAAAGGATACTTCGCTATGTCCGTGCTATAGTTCAGTTCAAGATACATTACAGTTCAGGGGGGAATCCTTTATTGGTTGGTTTCACTGATTCAGATTGGGTCAACGACCCTGATGATCAGAAGTCTACTATAGGTTATGTTTTCAGCCTTGGTTTAGGACCTATCACTTGGGCATGTAAGAAACAACAGACTATTGTACTTTCTTCAGTAGAATAAGAGTATCGAGCAGTGGTAAATGCAAGTTAGGAAGCCTTGTGGCTTCGACAGATCCTTTCAGAGTTTGGATTCCAACAACATCATCTGACCAGCCTTTGGTGTGACAATCAAAGTGCCATCAAGCTCACCAAAGACCATGTTCAACATTAGCATAGAAAAAACATCAAGCTACACATGCACTTCATCATAAAGCTCATTCATGATCAAGTTATTGAAGTGCTCTTTTTCTCTACAGAAGATCAAGTTGCAAAAATTTTCACAAAGTCTCTTATAAAAGCGAAGTTTTCCAAACTTCGATCTATGTTAGGAGTTCAGGAAGTTTTCATTAAGGGGGGATAATCTCTAATGCCTCCTTCCTTCTCCTATTGTGTCAACATTGTAAATCCTTCAATCCTATCCCAATTTGTTCTTAAGGGGGGATGTTAGGATATTTAGACACTTAGGAGTTAGTTAAGATCTACTTGGTCTAATGTGTCATTAGGTAAAAGTGTGTTTCTTAGTGTGTTTATTTAGTATGCATTAGTAGTTAGGAAATCCAACAGTCACGATATGTTCCCGACATAGAATGATTTGAAGGTTCATATTCTCCTCGATATTAAAAACCATTGATCCGTGGCTTAACACCCGATTGGTCCATGATCACTATTTAAAGAGCATGGAGGGTCATTTTCTGATGATCGATTGTGAGAAACTCTCTTGTAAAATCTCTCTATAATTTTTTTTCTTTTGCATTAATAAACTTCTCCAAGTGGTCGCGTTCACTGGGGCCGTGGATGTTTCACCATAGGGGTTTTACCATGTTAAGACATTGGTGTGTTGATCTTTGATTTGGTTGTGTGAGTGGTTACTGAAGGTGTTCTTCCTCTGTTGAAATACTTGTGTTATCGAACATATTATATATGTTTTCAATTTGTTCTTCTCAAATCTTCAGTCTGCATATGAAAACCATTGTAACTAAAAACCTTACTCTAAAAAGGAGAGTAAGGTACGTGAGGCTTTAGGAAATCTTGTATGATCATCATGGAGGAAAATAAATGTCTCCATCCTGGAAACAATTGAATACAAATTTCAAATTATGTTTGGTTTCAATATTCTTCTTTTATTGATGTCCTATTTATGTTTTTATAACCACTGTAATTGGTCTTTATTAATTCAGTGTTTTGACTTGTGATGTGAAGGAGATCATGGATTGAGAGCACAAGAGTATGAACATTGGCAAAAAGCATGCTTGTGGGAATGATGCACATGTCGCTATGCTTCTTGGAGCTACCAAACTGCTTCATAAACACATAGATAAACTCTAGGTGATTTTCACACTTGTATGTTTTGATTGTATTTTGTGCAGAGTTCACATTTAATTTTGTGTAGAGTTCACATTTAATTTTGTGTAGAGTTCACATTTTATTTTATTTTTCCTCATAACATTGTTGGTTACATGAGCTGGAAAACAAGCAAATAATATCAACGACAGATATTGCTTCTAAATTATTGGCCAATATCCTCTACTCATATCGAGGAATGGGCTTGTTAGTAGGTGCAATGATTGTTAGATGGAATGAAACAGTAATAGAAAACTTGATGTTACAATGGAAGTGTTTTATATTATGTGCTAACAAGAATAATAATTCTATTATTGGCTTTAAATTCACAAGGCACTGGTCTATATTATGTAGATAGTGAAGGAGGAAGACTTAGGGGAACACATTTTTCTATTGGATCTGGTTCACTATATGCTTATGATGTCCTGGACAGTGGGTAGGGTTTTCTAGCAATTTATAAATTATTTCTCAACTTCTATTGTTTGAATTTGACTTTGTACTAACTTTTTCTTGTCTTATGATCACAAACATAGGGATCGTTGGGATATGCCAGTGGAAGAAACTGCAAAACTAGCTCGCTACTCTATATACCATGCAACATTCGTGATGGTGCTAGTGGGGGTGTGGCAAGTGGTATGTAGCATTTTATAATTTGACATACTTGATATATTTCATTATAGATGTAGTTTCCTTATGATCTTATGGGTAATGAATGTTCTTTCCTTCAGTGTACTATGTGGGTCCTCAAGGTTGGAAGAAGTTTTATGGAAATGATGTGGGTGAACTTCATTATAGATATTATCCAGTCACAGAAAATGTCAAATAAAATCAACAATATAATGCTATGTCAAAGAGGTTGGATCATATATCTTAAAGCTCTACCATCAAAAAATACATTGTTTCTCATATCCTCAAACACACCCAATCTTTTTTAACTTATGTTAAGCTTTTGTTGTAATGCTTAAATGTTGTTTTAACTTGGTGGTTTTGTGCATGTTTTGTAAGATGCAGGTGCATTATCATCGATAGTCGAAGGCAGGGGAAGATTAACTCAGTGGCCATTACAATATTTTGAAAAGACATCGATGTAGATGATTTTCATGTAAAGTATGAAGACGGTTTTTGTCATGGACCAGTATTAGTCCATTAGTGGATTTGCAGTTGGAAACTAATATTTATTTTAATATTACTTGACATTTCATACAATATAATTTATTTGGTTGAAAATTGTATGTTCATACTTGATATTATTTACCCGTTGTAATTAACTAATGTGACTTCGCATGATTCATTTGATTCACATGTGTATTATATGAGCATGCATATTGTATGATTTTTTTAAATTTAGACATAATATCATGATTAATTTATATTGATTAATAATGGACACCATTAAAACCACTAATAAATAATGAACACATACAAAACAACAAAAAATGACCAAATCAATCATTTATATTGATTAACAATGACCTGTTATAGCAAGATTTGTCTCACCCCATGCAATTTGCTCAAAAGGCCTTTTACATTTCCCTATGCAGACTTGAAGTCCCCTTTTGCAATTCTCAGAGCTAAAAATAATATTTTTCTACATATACGCACTCTAACAACTATACAACATGCATATATGTAGGTTGCACCATTACAACCCACGTACATTGGGTTTTGTGCCCAAAATAAAAAATTGTGTCAGTTTTCCATGTCACATCACGAGATCCATTATCCTTGAACTTCCATATAATGGAAACGTTCTGAATCAACCCTTTAGTTCCATTTGAAGGCTATAAATGGGCCATATCCAATCTGTGGAAAGGGGAGAAGAATTCAACTTTTGAGAGAAAATTTACTCAGGAGAAATTATTCACTTCATATTAAGTCTGCATCCCTTTGTCCTTTTAATTTTGAACACATTGTTCAGCCCCCAAGCTCTTCCCTTTTGATGGAGAACCTCATTGCCTCTCTCATATGATATTTCCTTTGGTGGAGGATTGAAGTGGTGGAGGCCCAACTGGAAGTTTGTCATTATACACTTTTGTTGATCATATTTTAATATAAATACTCTTTTCTCATCCAATTAATGTCTTGCAAATATTTGAATTTTTATTCCATGGGAATATTTGTTATGAATATTGATGGATTGTGCTATTATATGTGCTAAATTTATATATTATCACCATATGATTGTGTATCTTGGTTGTTGAGGACAAGTTCCAGGTAGATAGCTTTAAGTCGATTGCTCAGCGGTGGTCTTCATCGAACGTCCGGACGAGGTAGGATATTTATCTTGTCTTATTAGCATGTTTTTTTATATAGCATACTTGAGATTAGATTTGATTTTTTCAGTCATTCCGTATATTGTGGTTTACCCAATTCCATAGAGTGATTTTCCTCGTAACATAATTGGCGACCATACTGGGGAAATAATCTTCTATTTTGGGGTTTGGAGTGTTTTTCTCCTTTGATTGCTCTCAGTTAGCTTGCGTTTTCTTGTCGTCTGATTGCTTGACAGCCTATTTTCATTTTGAATCTAAGTTTCTTAGCCTTATCCTTAACCTGGTAGTGTTGTGATACATATATGTGGTTTTTCCCTCGACAAAGGCATACATACACGAGTTGTCATTATATAGGGCACATACATACACTATTTTTTCTTAAACAGTTGCATACATCAATATTTTATGCTTGATTGGCGAGTTTGGTGTTTGTTGGGTGAGTTTTGATGGTTGTTGAGTCTTCTTGGGTCTCTATCATGACTATTGAGTGTCTACAAAGTGATAGGAAACCTTTCTTGGGTTGAATTTTCGGGTGGTTCTTCTTTCTCATCATATTTTTCATTATTTGTTCTTTCATCTTGGGTTGAGTGTTTACTTCTTGGTATCTTACTTGGTTTGTCTCTTTTTCTTACAGTAGAGCCTATATATCAAGCGGTGGTTTAGTCCTTGCATTTTCATTTCTTTATATTGAAAATACAAAAAATAAACATTTTGCATCGTGGCATTTGATCTTTTGGGTTCTTATTATTGATCTTGATATACATGGAAAGATTGTATCTTATTGAAATTGCAGAATTGAATTGAAAGTTGCATTTGTGAAAAGCTTATCATTCTTTTGAGAATTGAAGTTAGGACTTTGCATTATATTCATATTCATTTCTTTTATATGTTGAGTCACAACATTATCAATTTCATGACCACATATTTTGAGTAAACAAAGCCATTAAAAATAACACTAAAAAATTTAAAATTGATTAGAAACAATTTCATTTTTCAGGGTACACAAACTAGCTTAAGATATAGAGCCTTGGGATAGGATTTTGTGAGTAAACTTCTCCAAGGCTATTAAAATCAACATATGTGTCTGACTAAGGGAGTGGTGAAATCCATTGTATAATTAATGACATCGGGAGGCTTCACTCACACTGGAGTTAAGCACGAGGTCACATGAAGTTGGTTGCAGAGATATCCCTCTAATACCTTCTTAGTGTTAGAGATATTTTTGAGGATCTATTTGTATATGGGGGTCTTGCTAGTAACTTAACCTCTATGAGAGGTGGTGCTTTCAAGATTTTAGGATTTATTACCCTTCCCATATGGTGGACCTGACTTATGAATGTTCTCTTGTGCATTGGTTATATCGTGGTAGCTTTAGCTACTTGACATAGGTAGCCATATAGGTTACTTACAGGGGTTATTCTGCAGGTACCCTGAGTCAGATAAGGGTCGGAAACCAAACAACCTTTATGGAGGTTTATCTCTCCAAGGGAATATGACCGACTGCGTTGTTAATCCCATGAGGTCCCTTATAATTGATTCTGATACCTCTAATATTTTTAAGGGAGTCTCAAACCCCTCTTGGGCGAGACATACCTACTCTAGTGAGGGAGACCCCTTTTCAACCATTTTATATTGTTTGTGTGCATTTGGCCTGTTTATTTTGGTGTGCTCTTTGATTATTAGTTGGCCTTAGTATTTTGTATTGCGTCGTGCATTTTCATTGTTATGGTTAGTGGAACCCCCGTGACTCCCTCATTTAGCACTACCCAACCCATGGTCTTTTCTCATTCCATGGGGATGAATCCTTTTATATTTTTGAGTGGTACGTTGAATCATGATACTCAGCCAATACCTTGGGCCTCTAATCATTTTTCTCTTGGTATGCCAAACATGTCTTCACGCTTTCCATCCCCTATAATGTGTTCTTATGTGAATCATATTTTTGGGTTTGGGGGCATGATGACTCCTTGTTCTCCCTTTTTGTTTGGTGGGATTCGTATCCCTCAACCAACTCTTATGATAGGAGGTTGTAATATTCCTTCCTATGGATCTAATCCTAGCTTCACTTTTCCAGGAGCAAGTGCTCAAATGGGAAATCATTCTACTTACTACATCACGTCCACCTATCCTTCTTCCTCTATGCCAATTCCTACGAACTATTTTCCCATGGAGGACCTTTTTCTTTCCTCTGGTGTTTCATATGGGGGGAGTAGGTTTTATAGTATGGGAAACCCCCTTCACGAAGTTCCTTCATCTAGGGGAAACATATATCCTCACATGAGTATCCCTTGTCATGTCACTTTCTCTTTGCAAGTGACTTCCTTGGTGACGATTCCCTTACAACCATTTATGAATCAGTTTGGAGGAGGATACTATCCTACCAAACAAGGCCATGGTGTATATCATAACCCTTCCTGGACCGCAGTTTCACAAACCCAATATTTCCCGAAAACTTTGTCTCAAATGTCGTAACCATCCGCCACCAGTCCAGTCATTGCAATTCATACTGTCATTATATCACCAACCTCTGCTAATAATGTTGGAGATAGATCAACAACCTCTGTAATTCATGTTGAATACCAACAACCAACCACTGCAAGTCATGATGGGGGCACAAATCTAGTAAATTCTAGTCACACTGCACATACATCACCAATCTATGCTAGTCTTGTTGGAGATTCATCACTGATCCAGGAGGATCCTCACAGTCGACACATTTTCAGTCGGCTTCAAATACTACCAACATTGTCTAGTCAACAAAGAGCTCACACTGGGCTTTCTGATGCATTTTGAATGAAGTCAATTGGACTTCACATGTTAGAGATATGTCTTTTTTATATTTAGGAGGAAAATGGCATTTGTAAAATGTTTAATACATGAGATAGGGTTCTCATATTTATGTATTTTTTCATTATTTTAAAAGGGATTATTTGGTGCAAATCCATGTTGGCTTTCAATCCCTAGTCTCAAGGAGAGTCCTAAGGAGAGTTGAGATCTTCATGGATGGTTGAGAGATATTCTCAAACCAATCCCTTGAGATATGCCAAGATCCTAATTTAGGGGATCTTGAGAGATATTATCTCCATGAAAATATTGATGTGGTTGAGATGGAGATGTTATATAAAACCTACTTGGGGGTCAAGAAGAGGGAGGAAAGATCTTGTGGAAATCTTATTGAGAGCTCATTGATTCGAAGGATGTCTTTGTAAAAGAGAAACATGTTGTAGGCTTGTTTATGTAGCCCTTTTGAAGCATACGCAATAGAGCATATTCATGGGATTCATGAATCTGGAGACGTAGCCATGAGGTATGGTAAACTCCGTTATCATATTTTTGTCAATGTTGTATGTGTTCTTTTTATGCATTCTCACTTGGTTAAGTAGAGTTTTTATTTATAAACATTCACAGTTTTGAAAATTGTATGTGATTATGTCCTTAATGAAGCATGGTTAATTAATCAAATCACCCTTATTCACATGCAATCGCATCAGTAAAAGATATTATTTTGAATATTTGGATGTAGGAATATTCTCACCAAATTTTCATATCAAGTGGTATCAGAGCTGGTCTGACCAGTTTTGCATATTGTGAATATCACCATGGGCAAAGGACTAAAGAAAGCAGAAAGGCTCCAAGAATTAGAAGAGATAAATCACAGCATTCAAGCCAAAAATGCAGAGTTGAGGAGACTTTTGTAGGTTGCAGAAGAAGAGAAACAAGATCTTCAAGAGAGGTCTCAGCTTCATGGAGAAGTCCTTAACGTAATTATTGAAGAATTGCAACTTGAATTGCAAACCAAGGATGATCTCTTGGCTAAATTTCAGCTTGGTGAACGAATGGAAGACAAAGAGACTTCTATCGTGGATGCACAAACTCAAACTGAGGTATGCGTTGAGAGTATTTCTTCATGTTCGCTTTCATCTCAATATGATAATAATGTTGGCATGAAGCTTCTCACTAAAATGGGATACAAAGGAGGTGGACTTGGAATTAATGGCCAAGAAGTCACTCAACCATTAGAGGTGGTACAAAGACCACCATTTGTAGGTTTGGGTTATGGCAAGGTAGAGATTGGAGAGTTCTCAAAGACTGCTAAAGAAAGAGCCACTTCTACATCATTGGATTCCAATAGAGGAGCCAAAGAATCTAGTCCTCATTAGATCTGCAACAAAGATAAACCAAGAAGGTATAAAAGTCATTCAAAATCTTTTCTTGAATATAAGAAAAATGATTTCTGCATTATATCTTCTAACCGTGATGTAACCAAGCATCAAAAGAATAAATTTTGGGTTAATAAGATAGATGTGTCCATGAGAAGTGAGACAAAGCATAAACCACACCTTCCTAGTCCTCCCATCAGGAATGCACAATTGAATGGAAAGCGAAGGAATTTTTGCAGTTACTACAAAATCAATGGCTATTGGGAGAAGAAGTGTTGGAAGTTACATCCCGAAATTCTCCACAAACCAAGCATAAGGCATATTTTGAAAGAGCCCATGAAGAAGGAGGCTCCCTCAACCATTGTAAAAGCACAATTATAAGAAGAAAGTGTTTGGTGTCGGTTGGGTAAGCAGTTGATAATATTTTTGCAAGTTTTATTTATCCTATTTTGGAGTTATATGGGGGTAGGTATCCTCCCTAATGAAAAAAAAGGTCGAAAAATTTATGTCTCGAGTTTTGGAAATAACTATACCAGATTTAAAAACTTGTCGAAGAGATTACAAAGACACTTGAATCATTTTGAACGGACTCAGTACGTGAATGTTTTTTGACAATTGCACTTACGAGACAGTTCCTGCAATGAGTGTGCCCACAAAACCTGAGAATCTGCAGTGGCGCAATCAGTGGGAGATAATGGAAGGAATAACTCTTGTATTGTCTAACCTTCATCATGAGTATATTCCTCTCTTCATCCATCGCAACATATTGTTTGATAATATGTTACTTGAATCAACAATCCAAGTGTATGTCTCTAACTTTGGCATTCCGAAATTTCTTAACGTCCACACTAAATCAAATTGGAATAAAGTTGTAGGCTCCTTTGGATACATGACCCAAAATTGGGTTATACAATGAAAGTAATGGAGAAGTGTGATGCCTAGCCACAGATCTTCATAGTTATCTTCCATGTAAAAAAACCCTCGACTTGATGAAGTCAACGTTTATTGAGAGAAATATATTCTCTTGGATCTGTTTACGATCGTTATTCTCGAAATGGGTTTCCTATTTTTATGTTGCAAATTATGCAGTTTTTGGCGATGCTCCATCAACTGTTGCAATAGATTCAATACTAGAGATTCGTAAGATTACTCTGTCATGTTGTCAGATACAATATCATTATGTGCCAAAGCCTTCTTTTAACGTCCTCTGCAAACAGAACAAACCTCCTCTCACAACGACCAACAATATCAATGGGGCTCACGACTTTCCTTTTTGGTGGTATTTTATCACGCAAATCGATCCAATGGTCAGGTTCTTTATATTTGTTGTTTTATGCAATATTGTGATCTGAGTAGCCGTGACAGTCTCCTTATTCACTGGTGTTTCCAAAGAATGCAGTGTGAACGGATGGAACCAACTCAACGTCCATTCACCAGTGCTACCAGTATGTGTGTGCAACTACAATTTTGTTGAGATGAAATCAATCATATGTCGTAAATGTACCTTCCTAGCACCTAAGAAATTTGTAATCAAGACCATCATATTGAAGCGTCTCAGGAATTTGGACCGTTCTGACAGTGAATCCTGAGGACCTGAAGTGTATTCTAAGGATCCAAACAAAATTATTGAATGACTCGGGGAATCTTTGTGATATTCGTGACCAAGTATTGTAGGAACCCTGCCAATAACTCTTTGTTAGGTAAGGAAATCGTGGATCAAATCTTGATCCTCCTCTGAATTCAAATCTAAATTTTGAATTATGTGATGGAGAATGATAACGATTTTCTTTTGACCGTATCTTAGCAATTATTTTCTCTCTGGCTAATGCGATCTAAGAAAATCCCAAACAGTATGGGATCCCTGTAGGAAGCACGAACCTAATAAGTTTGTGAAAGTCAATCCCAGAAAAACGCAGGGGTTACAGGTGGAAGTTTCGTTGTTGTTAACCACTTGTTAAGTAATTGTGGTCAGCGCCTAAGGCCCACGAATGTCTATGCACCGATCAAGGATGAGATCTCTATTTATCCAGAAACTGTTAGACAAATATGTTGGGATTTGGGAGTTATGGTAAGTCATTACACCAAAAAAATCCTTGCAAAATCCATGCATCTATGGTGAGCTTTTGAAACATTCGCTAAGTGAAGATCAAAGTCACAGTAGAAATGGTTTCTCTAGTTCGTAGGAGAAATACATAGCGGTTGCGGGTTATTATTTTGCAAGGGTTATGTTCCCATTCGCAAATCCATGGCGAATATTGCGATCGAACATCCTCCTAAAGGCTTCTTCAACTTTGACACCATTATTCAACTGGTCAAGAATTGAGGGTTGTCACTGCTTAGTTTGGAACCGTTAACTGCCTGGATATGAGTCTTGTGGACCAAGGTGGACGAGTTCAAGGACAACAATATCTCCATATTTTTTCACTCTTCAGAAAATCCAAGTGTTGGCGTCATTTAAAAATGCAGGCCTCCCAGCCACTAATGAAAACTTTCAACAATGATGTAGTTTTTGGATAATGATACAGAATGATCTATTTTGTATGGCCATTTTCGCAAATTTATGGTGCTTCTTCCACCAGAATGGCTTAAAGATCATCCACAGAGCCTCTGGTTTGAGGCTGCAACTATGGTAGTTGTAGCTCCACTTGTTGTAATTCCAACTAGAAGTGTTCTTAAGTCAACATTGGCTGGAGGCATGTCCTGTGCACTTTCTACGTATTTGATGCATCCACTTGACACAATGAAGACACGTGTACAAGCATCGACACTCTCCTTTCCTGAGCTTATTTCAAATCTCCCACAAATTGGATATAGAGGCCTATACAAAGGCTCCATTCTAGCAATTATAGAGAAATTTTCAAGCCATGGATTGCGCACTAGTTTTTTTGAGGCAAGCAAAATGTTGTTAACAAATGTGGCTCCTACACTTCCTGAAATTCAGGTACAATATATTTTTTATTTGATTGGAACTATTCTTGAAACTGCTTCAAAGATATCATGTGAAGTGTTGAAGCATCTACTTTAGGCTGGTATCTTTGATAATGTTGGAGTTGTGATTGTTGGTACATGGGAGCAAGATAGGCTGAAATGTTTTTGTTTCATGGAACTGGAGCGACACTTTGTCATGAAGTTCCATTCTATGTTGCAGGCATGGGACTATATGTTGAAGCCAAAAATGTTGCCCAACATCTTGTGAATCATGAATTGGAACTCTGGGAAACTCTTTTTGTTGGAGCTCTTTCTGGTGGATTATCAGCGGTGGTCACCACTCCTAGTGAGGTCCATATTGTCTGCAATATCATTGACAGAACTTATGGAGCTTGTGCCTCAAATTAGAAAATATTCTCATGATTACCCAGATAAGAAGAATATTTTTTCTGTTCAAGACTTCTTTAGATACACTCAATCCGAAGGTAGGCGATTTTTTGATGAGCTAGATAGAGACGACGATGGTCAAGTAACACTTGAGGACCTTCACATTGTCATGCAAAAGAGAAGGCTTCCATTTCATTATGCTTGTGAATTTTTGCGGCGCACAAGGACCCACATGTTTGCAAAGTGAGTATAAGTCACATTTTTGGCATGATTTCTAATAAGGCTAGATGGGGTTTCTAAGCCCTCAGCGTCTCAAGGCATTCTTATGACCATTTCATTGTATGGAAAACCATTCTTACATGGTTTTTTTTTTTTTTTCATTTTTCGGAAGTTATTATGTGCACATTGAGATAGTGGGTTTTCAAGACCATGATGGTCATTCATTGTAAAACTTGTTCATGAGTGTTTTATAAACTCATGATATGTATGTTCTTCCTTCTTTTGACATGGATTTTTAGTCGCACAAGATGTGTTGACAAGGTGATCTACTAAATCAGCCTCCAAGTTAGAAAAAGGGAGCCATATTTTATACTTTTGATGGATCAAAGACAATCAAGGGGAATTTTTCCTATGCTTAGAGTTTGTTATATGACCATTAAAGGACTTAAACATTGGATGTGCACATGTTGGCACATATGACCATAGTATTGTTTCCCTTTTATGCATCATTTTGGCATGAGAATTGCCTTTGAATTTTGATGTATTGGCCATGTAAAGGTCTTGATGTAAGCACAAAATCATCATGTAAAAAGGTTATGAAGCATTGTAACGGTTGTCTAGCCACTCTTGAGTGAGGAGAGTGAGAGGTGCCATTGTTGCACCTTAAGCCTTTATTGTCTTCTTTGTAATCATGATGTAAACAGTGGGTTGATGCGATTTTCCTATTCCATTTTGGCATTTCATTGTAAACTTGACCAAGAGTGTAGTTATAACTCTTGGAAAGTAAGAAACTTATGCAGGTATCATCAGCTACAGGTTGCAAATTTAATCAAATGTGGGCTTCGACATTTCATCTCCGAAGAACAAGAGGTGAAGGAGATAGGGAATGTGCCTTTCAGAACATTTGCTTGGCAGTAGTTGCAAGTGTTTGAGTTACATTATGATTTTGAAGTACAGGGAAGGAAGACATTTTCATGCAGTTGATGATGGATTGCAAGTCAAAGTTGATACTTTTGGAGGTCCAAAAGTTTTTCTCTATGGGGAGGTGTGATCCAAGAGGATCTTCACAGTCAACACATTTTCATTCGACTTCAAATACTACCAACATTGTCCAGTCAACAAAGAGCTCATACTGAGCTTTCCGATGCATTTCGAATGAAGTCAATTGGACTTCACATGCTAGAGATATGTCTTGTTGATATTTAGGGGGGAAATGGCATTTGTAAAATGTTTAATACATGATATAGGATTCTCATATTTATGTATTTTTTCATTATTTTAAAAGGGATTATTTGGTGCAAAGCCATGTTGTTTTTCAATCCCTAGTCTCAAGGAGAGTTGAGATCTTCATGGACGGTTGAGAGATATTCTCAAACCAATCCCTTGAGATATGCCAAGATCCTAATTTAGGGGATCTTGAGAGATATTGTCTCCATGAAAATCTTGATGTGGTTGAGATGGAGATATTATATAAACCCTTCTTGGGGATCAAGAAGAGGGAGGAAAGAGATTGTGGAAATCTTATTGAGATCTTATTGATCCAGAGGATGTCTTTGTAAAGGAGAAACAGGTTGTATGCTTGTTTATGTATCCCTTTTGAAGCAAAATCAATAGAGCATATTCATGGAATTCATGAATCTGGAGATGTAGCTAGGGGGTCTGGTAAACTCTATTATCATATTGTTGTCAATGTTGTATGTGTGATTTTGATGCATTCTCACTTGGTTAAGTAGAGTTTTTATTTATAAACATTCACAATAGTTTTGACAATTTTATGTGATTATGTCCTTAATGAAGCATGGTTAATTAATCAAATTGCCCTTATTCGCATGCAGTCGCATCAGTAAAAGATCTTATTTTGAAGATTTGGATGTAGGAAGATTCTCACCAAATTTTTCAGATCAATCACCAAACTCTACTAGTCATGTTGGGGATTCATCACCAACCTCTACTAGTCATGTTGGGGATTCATCGCCAACCTCTGCAAGTCATGTTGGAGATCTGCTACTAGCCTCTTCCAGTCATGTTGGGAGCATGTCACCAACCAATATAAGTCATGTTGGGGGCATTCATATGATTGAGAAGCCTCAACATATAAGACGTAAGCCCAAGTTCCTTTGTATACTTTGCAAAGGAGATCACTTTACTTGTTTGTTCCCTACTATTGTTGTGGTATAGAAAGCGTGGTCCTTGCCTGGGGGCCCTTTGGGTTATGATTCATATTTGGTTTCCCAAAATTCTATTCCTTCTCTATTTTATACATCGGTCGTGTCGATGCAATCTTCGGTTGACACCACTCTTCTTTTGAGGGGTGATGCATCTCTTGATCATGTTGTCTCTCATCTTGTTCAACCATCGGTCGTGTCGATGCAATCTTCGACCAATACCACTTCTATTTTTGGGGTTGATGCGTCTATTGACCATGTTTTCTCGCATCCTATTCAACCAACAGTTGAATAAGTGGTTGTTCTAATGCAATCTTCGGTCGATCCCACTCTTCTCTTGGAGAGTGACAAGTATAAGGAAGTGACATTGTCGATGCAATCTTTGATCAATCCCACTTTTCTTTTGGGAGGTGATGTGTCTTTCGACCATGTCCTTATCATTTCTATTCCTCTACCTTCTGAAAAAGGGAGCATTCCACTCTCTTCAAGTACACTCCCTCCAAATCCTAGGGTGGTTTCCTTTGATTGGAATGATCTTATAGAACCTCAACTTCCTTCTTCTACACCCTTCCAAATAAGAGACATTCTTCAATATATTGTAGATAAGGTAACCTCTGCAAGTATTTTATCATCCTCAAATTGGAAATATTTGGGTTTTCCCAATCTTGTGTCATCTATCTGTGAGTTACTGAATTTTGACAGAAGTCCTACATGAGATCCCTGGCCTCCTCCATGATATGCTGCTTAGAACAACATTCTAGAGTCTTAGTTAAGTTCTTTTACAACTTGATTAAAAAGAGAAAATATTTCTAAGTGAACTTGTCTCTTTCACACTCATTAATTGGATTTGAAAGGTCATCTATTTGGTGTAAGTTTAACCCTTTTTTAGACCAAGTAAACTACTTTCGAAAAAGGAATAATCTAGTCACTAGTGGCTAGAATATTTCTCTTGGGTATTGTTTTATACTTTTTCAGGCCTGGCGGACTAAGTTTACGAAAAAATGTCATTCTTTGGAGTTAAGTTGTAATTGCAAGTCCATTATCCTGCTTGCAATATTGAGCTATTGTCGATTCCCGCTTTCTCGCTATAATCTTACTACCTCGAAAATTTTCATCTCTAGCCAAACATAGCCTTTTTTATATCCTTTGCAACTTGACACCATGTACCCTAAGAGGAAACATTCCCCCAAGTGTCCACATCCTGAATGCACCTCCTTTCATTGAGCATAAGTACGTTCCACTGTTGGAACCAGTTGCTTACTCGTGACACTCATTTCCTCTCTTGTATAATAACATTCATTTGTCTATGAAAAAAAAAAGATGGGCGGGAAAATAATATTATCTCATGTTGGCAGCAGTCGTGTCTCCTTTGAACAGAGCACAAAATTTTGAGCCCACTTGTCATCTAAAGTTTGGGTTTAGCATGACCTTAGGAAGTTGAACTCGTTACTTAGAGCTTACTCCTCCAACTGGTTACTCTTCCAGTCCCTATGGAGAGTTTGATTGATGCCTCTTGCATCAAAAAGTTTCATTATCAAGTCTATGTTGCCAGAGTCCTCCATATGTCTCATGCTCTTGCTTAAAGTATGTCTATAAACCCATGTCGACCATTTATCAGAACTCTTGACTTTGCATGTCGGCCATACCCTCAGTTTATCTCAGAGTCACATGAATCTGTAGTCCTACCATGCACCCTGGTCCTACTTTCATTATGGGTAGGTAACCTTGAACCCAACAGTCGACATCTACTCATTGGTTGCTAACTGGGGAGTTTCCCTTGTGTTTGAAGAAAAGAAATCTATTCAAACATTGGGATTTGTGGAGTGTATCGGATGCCATTATCCTTATTCGTGTTTTCTTCGCCTTTGTTGGAAATTTTCCTTATTGGCTATTATTCAGAGGGTCCCTTTCGTGCACTACTTTCACCTGGTGCATGCAAGAGATGCACAGGGTCCTTGGTTCGTGAACATCATCTTTGTCCGAGTTCCTCCAAATCATCAAGATATTTCTTTGTACCTCATGTTGAATGATGAGAGATTCCTTAATGCTCTAGAGTCCTAGAGTCCTATGAGTACCTAGAGGCTTGCAGTCATCAGTGGTAAGTTCTCTTGCCATCAACAGTTGGGAATACATCAATGTCTCCTGATTGATGGATTCTTCAAGTGTTCGACCTCAACACCTTTATTCACACTTGTAAGAATGTACTCGGTGCCTTGATACCTACTTTCATTATCGGTAGGATGTCGTGTGTTTGTTAACGATATACCTTAATGACCAATAATCAAATGAAGTCTCATTATGTTTGACCTCAAGTCCTCTATTCACATGATGTAGACTTTCACCTTTGGCGAATCGTGTAGAAGACTTGAAGACATCAATTTATAGTCAAACTTTCCTGAGTTGTTGCTATCATTCATTGGACTAGTATCCAGTATCTATATGAATTCAATGATCATGGGATATCATATTGTACTCCATTGTATACAGATATCTTCAGATTGATTTTGAGACCGGTTTTCGTTGGGCCTTGTTCATGACTATGACTTCCTATGGCATGTATCTACTTTGTATTTCCTATTCATGGCCATGAACAGTTTTTTGGTATATTTCCACATGGATCTACAGTGTAATTCAAATTGGTATCCATGTGTACAAAGTCATTATGGATTGTAATATTCTTATGAGAAACTAGTTCGTCCAACTGGGTCTCCATTACTCCACTTCAAGGAATTATAATTTATTTCGGCAATCGAAGATAATCCTCTGACCTCACACATTAGGGGGCATCTGTTATAGCAAGATTTGCCTCACCCCATGCAACTTGATCATAAGACCTTTTCCATTTCCCTATCCAGACTTAAAGTCCCCTTTTGCAATTCCCAGAGCAAAAAAAAATATTTTTCCACATATACACGCCCTAACAACTATACAATATGTGTATACGCAGGTTGCACCATTATATCCCGCGTATATCAGGTTTTGTGCCCAAAATAACAAATTGTGTCAGGTTTCCATGTCGCGTCACGAGATCCATGATCCTTGACCTTCCATATACTGGAAACGTTTCGACTCGGCCCTTCAGTTCCATTTGAAGTCTATAAATGGGCCATATCCAAGCTATGGAAAGAGGATAAAAATTCAACTTTTGAGAGCAAAGTACTCTCGAGAAATTATTCACATCATATTGATTCTGCATCCCTTTGTCCTTTTAAGTATGAACACATTGTTCAACCCCCAAGCTCTTCCCTCTTTTATGGAGAACCTCGTTGTCTCTCTTATATGAGCTTTCCTTTGGTTGAGGATTGAAGTGGTAGAGGCACAACTGGAAAGGACTTAGTTTCTCGGTTCCGAGACGTGCCAACACAAAAGTTTGTCATTATACACTTCTGTTGATCATATTTTAATATAAATACTATTTTCTCATCCAATTAATGTCTTGTAAATATTTGAATTGTTATTCCATGGGCATATTTGTTATGAATATCGATGGATTATGCTATTATATGTGATAAATTTATATATTATCACGATATTCTTGCTTATATTGGTTGTTGAGGACAAGTTTAAGGTATATATCTTTGAGTTGAGTGCTCAACGGTGGTCTTCATCGAACATCTAGACAAGGTAGGCTCTTTATCTTGTCTTGTAAGCATGCTTGTTTATATAGAATACTTGAGATTAGAGTTGATTTATGTAGTCATTTCGTCTGTTGTGGTTTACCCCATGCCATAGAGTGATTTTCCTTGTAACACGACCACAAATAAAATAACTAAAAACGACCACATTAGTCATTTATATTCTGAAACCACTAAAAAGAGATAAATGGCCACTACAAAAGTGAGAGATAAATGACCAAACAAATGACCAAAATTTGCATATAAATGACCAAATGGAAACTTTGGTAATTAATTTGCAGTCACTTGTCACGCGACCAAAATGTGGTCATATTTAGCTTGGTCCTTTATAGCTTATCTTGTGGTCATATTTGGTCATTAATTTGGTCATATATTTGGTCATTAATTGCCACAATTAATGACCAAATATATGACCACAAGATAAGCTATAAATGACCAAGCTAAATATGACCACATTTTTGGTCACGTGATAAGTGACTACTAATTAATGACTAGTGGTCACCAACTCAAAAATTGTCATTTATATGTGTATTTTGGTCATTTATGTCTCATTTTGTACTAGTGATCAAAAGGGAGATAAATGCTAAGGTAGGTCTCTCGGCAAAGTTTGTGTGAGATATTCCTAAAGGCTCCCTTCAGAAAATGTCATGCAATTATTCCTTCATATCCCATAATGATCTAATGGAAATGGGGAAAGGGTTTATATTCCTCCTAGGAAGCACAAAGGGGTTCCAAACCCCCTTTGCCATTCAAATGAATTATTTGGATATGAGCTCTTGTGCCAAGGTGCAAGGTGGCATTTTTTATAGGACGATAGGAAGGTGGCTTGTCCAACTCACATCTATGAGCCTTTATTTTGTGTATGGAGAAGTCGATTGCATTCACAAATGCAGTTTTGGGATATATTCGATGAGGGGTTATAGACCCACCATAGTGAATTATTCAGAGAGAATTTTCAATGCATGTGTTGAGAGTTTTAGAGGCCAATCTCTAGGTCACTCGGGGGATAGGGTATTTAGATAGGTCTTCAATGTCAACAATCTCTTTCAGGTATCTTCAGGAATGGATATCAAATTCATTAATTGGTATTCATACCATAATTTTCTTTGTTGAGAGTGGAAATCGAGGGAGTGGGCAGTCACTATTCATCTTGCTATATTTTGAGGTAGTTAGTTGTGGGTCTCTCAGGGAGAATTGGTATCAGGGATACTCCCTACATACCAAAATCATGGAGAATCCAAAGCATAAGGAGTTCAGGAAGATTCTAAGGTGCCATGAGAAGATCACTCAGACAAAGTGCAGGGCCCTAATTGGAATCTTAGCCAAATTGGAGGAGTTGGAGGCCAATTTCTTGACCCATCTTTCTCATTAGAGCCAAAGTATAGACATCCTGGAGGTAGAGTGTAGTCGTTTGTGTATCTTAGTTGCAACAGTGCATGTGGAAACACTCTCATTGGCATCCAACAATATGGAATATGGACTACAAGGATAAAGGGAGGACAAGATAGTTAGCCAAGGAAGGGACCCAATGGACATCGAAGAACAAGGTTCTCCTCAATAGGGAGAAGGAGAATAAGCACAAGGAACACCTATCCATAACTCTATGTGTGTTTTCAAGTATTTTGAATCAATTTGTCAAGCAAACAACGTGTGGAATCACTTGGAAGTCTAGTATATAAACATTGTATAAAAACTATATGCTATGTATAAATTATAGAACTATGCATGAGACATTTTGTATTACTATTGTATGTATTTGTTTTTACCATGGCACAACCCCCTTTAATATATATAAAAAAACTTGTATGTTCTATTTAAAAAAAAAACAAGTTTAATGTAGATTTAAAGGTAATCACGATGATTTAAAGGAGAAAACTTAGAGATTCAGTGATGTCCAAAATAATAGTCAGGTGTCATAATAATTGAAATGGTGATATCATTATGATATTTTTTCAAGACAAAGTCACAAAGATCTTTGTTACTCTGAGAGATCATAGGATTAAATCATGCCCAAAATAGTCATTACATTTGTGGTCTCGATTCAAAATGGTGGTATCGATTCAAAATAGAGAAACATTACTCATAATTGTTGAAACGCGGATGTGATTATGACCCTTTTTTCAGTAAGATAAGAATTGTTCAATGTGAAAAAACTAGATAATCTAATTTTAAGAGATAAGGTTATCTAATTTTAAGAGATAACCTATGATGATTCCTTACAATGTTATAATCTTTGTTGAAATAATCATTGAAAGTTTTGCATTGGCTAATTGAACAATCTATGTATGTTTTTAATGCTCGCATGTTGGTGTGGTTCTTCAATTGGATGAATAGTTTATCATTAGTTTACATTGTACATATAAATTAATCTAGTTTTATTAATTAAAATATCACTATATTTATTTTTAAATTAAATTTTATTATTTTGTTTTTTGTATGTAATATTTTGTCTTATAGTTAAGAATTTAATTAATAAATGATTTATTAATATTTTTAATTAACAATTAATTCATAAAAAATGAATATAGCATAAATACAATCGTAGTTTAAATGTTTTACATTTTGGTCATTTTCTATGGATATTTTCTCCTTAATTTTTCCTGAAATCCAACGAAAATTTGTTGGATCTATAGATTTAAGTGGATAAAATTGTATAATCCGAGTGCCTCAAGGGTTTTTCAGCACACCGAATCCATTTTTATGCATTCAAGAATGCAATTTAGACAGCAAAATATTGTGATTTCGTCCATATTTATGTTGTCGGATTCCGACGAAAAGAGCGAAAACATAGAAAGTTTAGAAAACGTCATAAATAAAATTTAAATTAAAGAGGAAAGGATGACCAGTCTTCTCTTAATTACTTAAACTAAATTCAACTAACAAAAAATAATATTCTTTATTGAATAAATAATGTAATTACTAACAATTATTTATTTAATTTATATAATAAATATAAGTCAATAGTTATAAACTCAATCTTATTTAGTCACTTGGAGGAAGTGACTTCATTTAAATATCTAAGAATTGATGTTCATCATGAGCTCAACTAGAATTATAACATTGAGAAAATGATAAATGGAGGGTGGAAATATTATTATGGACTTGAAAACAATTGTAAATCAACAAACCTTTGGCTTTGGGATAAGAAGAAACTCCTCTTTAAGGCTCTTGTCACTCATTTTATCTTACATGGTTATGAAGTTTGGGGCTGCAACATCTATAGATAATTGTGGAGAAAGATAAATCAAATCCAAAAT
>JASDQU010102383.1:157413-188319 GCA_032191745.1 Picea mariana
TTATGGATTGTAATATTCTTATGAGAAACTAGTCCATCGAGTTGGGTCTCCATTACTCCACTTCTGGGTATTATAATGTATTTCAGCCATCACAGATACTCCTTTGACCTCACACATTAGGGAGCATCTATTATAGAAATATTTTCCTCACCCCATGCAACTTGCTCAGAAGGCCTTTTCCATTTCCCTATGCAGACTTGAAGTCCCATTTTACAATTCCCAGAGCTAAAAAACATATTTTTCCACATATACGCGCCCTAACAGCTATACATCATCCGTATACATAGGTTGCACCATCACAGACCACTTACATCAGGTTTTGTGTCCAAAATTAAAAATGGTGTCAGGTTCCCATGTCACGCCATCGTATCCATGATCCTTGGCCTTCCATATACTAGAAAAGTTCTAACTCGGCCCTTCAGTTCCATTTGAAGGCTATAAATGGGTCATATCCAAGCTGTGGAAGAAGGAGAAGAATTCAACTATGAGAGAAAAGTTACTCTGGAGAAATTATTCACTTCATATTGAGTTTGCATCCCTTTGTCCTTTTAAGTCTGAACACATTGTTAAGCCCCAAATCTCTTCCCTCTTTGATGGAGAACCCCATTGTCTCTCTTATACGATATTGGCTTTGGTGGAGGATTGAAGTGGTGGAGGCCCAGCTGGAAGGGACTTAGTTTCTTGGTTCCGAACGTGCCGACACGAAAGTTTTTCATTCATATACTTTTTTTTATTACATTTTAATAGAAATACTCTTTTCTCATCCAATTAATTTCTCAAAAATATTTGAATTGTTATTCCATGGGCATATTTGTTATGAATATTGATGGATTGTGCTATTATGTGTGCTAAATTTATATATTATCACCATATGCTTGCGTATCTTGGTTGTTGAGGACATGTTGCAGGTATATAGCTTTGAGTCAAGTGCTCAACAACGGTCTTCTTCGAACATCCGGACGAGGTAGGCTCTTTATCTTGTCTTATTAGCATATTTGTTTATATAGCATACTTGATATTAGAGTTGATTTCTGCAGTCATTTCTGTCTGTTGTGGTTTACCCCATTCCATAGAGTGATTTTCCTCGTAACAAGGAATCAAAAGGAAAAACAAAACAATGCATTAATTAATTACCCAAGTTAACAAGAGAAGAAGGAAGGAACAAACCCTAGAACGTCTCCTCTCCAAGTAGTTAAGTAACTCCTCAAATGTATCGATCTTGCTAGCTTTGTAGAATCCTTGAACATTCACAATAATATCATTGATGAACCAAGAAAAATAACCAAGAAATAGAGAGCTCCAAGAATTGACACCAAAAAACTCCAAGAAAGATCTTCTATTAATGGATTGTAAAAATGATCTCCAAAAATTCTCAACGACTTGGAATGAGAGGAGAGCCTATATTTATACTTCTCATCCTTTATTAATTATTTTCCCTAAATTTATCCTAGGAGACTAACAAAGAAGACTTGTCATCCACATGAAGAAGGGTACTAACTCCATGCGTAATAAAATGATGACACATGTACATAAAACGCTCATGCAAGAGGAAGATCCCACAAAAATGGGGTCGACTTTCTCTCCTAGCACAACGTTACAAAGAAAGAGTGATGTGGAGGCATCGAAACAAGGTGAAGTAGCATCCCAAGAAAGCAAAGCTCCAACATTCCTCTGCTCCAAGTGGAACAACCTCATGAAAACCCATACGAATCCATAAATATATTCATACATATATTTATGTATAAATATATGTACAGAAGACATAAGAAGGCACCTTTTTGGGTAAGAAGAACTTGGAAGGAGGATCGTGTAATCCATGTTTTAAGCTCTCACTGGGCAAATATAATACAATAATGTAGTTTTGTGGTGAATACTTGTGTAATTTGTTTGCCACTTTCCTCCATGGCTTACATGTGAGTATTTTCTTGTGAATGTGCATTCATTAAGTTCATATTTGCTAATATGTTTGCCTAATGCAAATTGGATTCCTAAATGTACAATTTTAGATTCACTGGTTTGTGTAAATATAGTGAATTCATAATTGTATAAGAATATAAATGTGTGTTTCAATTTCTAAGTAGCTTCATTGATTCCACAACATGATCTTACATTACATTTACATTTGTTTAATTCAATAACTTTTCTTATGCTCAAATACCCCAACAAACCTTGTTCCAAAAAACACAGAGAAATCAAATAAACAAAAAAAACCAAGAACAGTAAGTCAATACCTCAAGTTGGAGGAATCATCTTGAGGGCGGAGACTTTGATTTAGGCATCTTCATCTAATGAATTGCATGTGAAAGTTGACTTGGAACATTTATTTGCATCAATAAATGAAAAAGAGACACAATAATTGTTGCAAAAAAGGTTTGTGTGTCTCATTTCGAGTGTCATGCACCCCATTTGATGGTATTGCACCCAATTCCAAGTCAATACATCCCATTTCCAAGGTTATGAGTTTCATTTTCATTGTTGTAGTGTGTCGTGATTTGAACATATGGTCTATTATTTACTAGCCTAGCGAGTGCAAAAATGGACACAAAAGATGAAAATTGATGCTAAAATGGGTGCACAAGTATACAAAAGTGGATGCAATGGAGACAAACATTAAGAAGAGACACATCAGTGAATGTAGAAGGATACAAAAGTGGATGCAAAAAAGGATGTCAGAGGACTCTCATGCATCCCATTTTCTAATTTTCATGGAAGAGGACACAAATAAGGACACTATAAGCTTATAATCTTGTATTGTAGTAGTGGGGAGAGAAGGTCTCATTATCTTCCTAAAACTTGCCATGTTAAAATCCCCACAAATAAAACAGTCTCCCTATGAAAACTTCTCCTTTATACCGTGCCAAAAAGTGTTCCTTTCCATTACATCCTTTGAGGCACATTAATAATGACAATGCTTATCTTAACAACATATAAATGCATCATCATTAATATCAATTTCTTGGTGAAGTTAGTGCTTGCTTGAATTTATAACATAAGTAATGAGAACAAGTATTTACAAAATTTTAATTTAAAATTAAAATAAACTCATGAAAGATAATTTCATGAATGTATAATCACCATTTTGTAAATATTTTTATTTGGCCAAATATAAAACTTTATAAATGTAATTTTATATAAAAAGTATTTTAAAGCGAAAACGAGAGGAAATGGAACCCAATGGGATGTCTCAGGCACCGGGAGGTCATCCCGTAGAATGAGCCGCTGGCCCACTCCTCATTGCTCGTTAGTTGGCCGACTCTCTGTTTCCCGTCGTTTCATCCCTCGGGCAGTCGTTCGAAATTAGTCGTTTCGTCACACCTTGAGCCCTGTTCCCGCTTTCCCGTATCCCGTAGCATTAGCCCTTGGACATACCATCTTTGCATTCAATGCAAGGTGGCAAGGGACGTTTGTTTAAACCTCCTCCCGCACCCCTCCTCCCCTATTTCAAGTCGAGCTATTGATAATGAAGCTACCATTCCAGTGCTTGGTGAGGGATATTGCCCATGAATTCAAGGAAAATTTGAGATTCCAGTCATCAATGGTGGCTGCATTGTAAGAAGTGGCAGAGGCATATCTAGTTGGTATCTTCAAGGATACTAACTTGTGTTCCATTCACACCAAGACAGTTACCATTATTCCCAAATACATCCTGCACGCTCGCCGCATCCGTGGAGAGAGGGAGTAAACAATCAGTACCAATGGTGTGTTTTCACACCACTAGACGTTTCTTTATCAAATTTGTTGTACTCTCTTCCTCTCTTGAGCCCTACTAGTGTTAGGTCCAAATCATAGCATTGTCTGGGTGTCTGAATTTATTGTTGACCAATCCAATATTGGTTGTGGTTACACGTATGCAAAATCATACAAGGACACACACAAAAAAAGGATGGCGAACCTTTAGATCCCATTACAGAGCTTCCACTAACTATTGAAAATGATATGATTGTGCCATGGTTAACAGAAATTCACTATTATGGAAAAGGACATGTGATGCAAGATATTTATGATGAATCTGGACTTTTAGGATTCTAGAGAGGTGTTATGCTAACATTTATCATGGCGAACAATTATTCTATCATGTTTATAATCTATGAAAGTTTATTGAAGCACATTAGAGCCAAACGTTCCTTGAACAAGTAGGGATTTGAAAGTGTGATTGCATTAGAGATTTTTTTTTTCTTGGAACTCTCGCTAAACTTGGAGCAATAGTTGTAACATATCCTTATTGGTTGTTAAATCAAGGCTTTAGGCAAAGCAGGAAACAAACATATTACAATAATATACAGGAATTTTGGATGCCATTGCAAAAACAATTCGTTACAAAGCGTTATTCGACCTTTATAAGGGAATGAGCACAAAGTGGCAGAGCATATTTTGGGCTCATAAATCATATGCATAATTTAAGGTAACAGTTGGAACATAAGTGGTAATTTCAAGGCAATATTTGAGGAGAAGATCCACATTCTCAGCGAACAATTCTATCTTTGATGGCAGAGGATTTTCAAGCAATCACCAAGATTATCTGATGATGAAATAGAACACTGAGAAAATTAATGGAATAGTTAACTTTCAAGGTGTTGATTAACCTCACCATATGATCTACAATCAACTATTTCCAGCTTCCCAAGATAATTATCAGTAGTCAAAGATTGTTTTGTAACTAATTTGAGATTTAGGTTATCTAGGGATTATTGGTAGATCTTGATTACTAAATCTTGTAATAGCCTGTAGATGCTTATTTTCTATTTAAACTATGACTTTGAAATGGAAAAGGGGGGATCGAGAGACAAAAGAGAGGGACTTTGGGGAAAAAACATGTGTGTGCTTTACTTTTAAACCTGAGGGAAACCTCTTCTTTATATATTTCAACATCAAAGATCTATGGGAATCTTGTTTATTATTCTATATCTTCTATTGTGTTTTATTATTCCTCTTATTTGAATAGAATTGATGCACTACAAATTTCATGTACATTAATGTTTTAGTGAATTTACTATGTTTATGTAAAGTTCATTCATATATCTAGTATTCATTCTCAAAAAGAATTTGTGTTTATGGGGATTCTTCTTATGGATTATGCAAGTCTAAGCTGCTAGTGAAGCATGTGTTTTCCATACTTGTTCTTCTTATTCTTCTACTTGTCTATGTTTTTGTAATGCATGTCTAATAACTAGGTTGATTTCCTCATATCCATGAAATATGGCAGGAGATTCCATGCTCGATGGTATTGATCATCGATCTAAGGTGTTCTTAAGTCGAGTTTCTACCTTTTTATTCTTTCTCAAACTAATCTACCTGATCCATCATACCAACCAAACAAACCATTGCAATAACTAAGATTCCCTAAATTTTCCCTATAGAAGTCTAGTGCAAACTTTAGGGATAACACCTTTAGTTGCAGTGGTAAAGAGGATAAGTTCAGATCAGATATGGAGGACAGTATGAGGAATATTCATAATATTCTTGCATAAGGGTGGCAAATAGGACAAAAAGGACAGGATGAGGAGTTTGCATATTGTTTGAGGGAGTATCATGAACTTGGTGCGACATTTCACACAGCCATGTCATTCAAGTATTTTCGTACCATTAAACATCCTAAGTGGTATGAACCCCAAGTATTAGTGGACAAGAAGGTGAAGGTGCCAAGGAAAAACGTACTATTTTTTGAAGATTTTAATGCTTATAAAAATGAGAAAAATGTTGACTCTTCATATGTTTTTTCTCCTGCAAATGAGCACATGGACGCTCATGAGGCCTTCGATACTAAGACTACAAAGGATATTTGGGCAGATAAGGAAGAATATAACATTGATACAATTTTATTCCAGTAGAATGAAACTGTGATTTGGGATGAAGAAGAACCAATTAATGGCACTGTGAATTGAGATGAAGAAGAAATTGTTTTTGATGGTATGGGGGACACAAGTCTCTTTGATGTTAACTTAGAGACCATATTTGATAGGCCTTATGGAGAGAAGATTTTCCTTGATGAAGTGGTGCTTGATCATAATGCTATCCCACCTTTTGGAGATTGCATGGTATCATCTAGTGAGCCAATTGGTTTTGATGAGAGTAGTGTTCTTACAGTGGGAAGAAAAAAAAAAAATCAATGGTCGGATAACCCATGCCACTATGATGAATATGAAGAAATTCCTTCAGCAATGCAGGACTTGAAGGACCAGTTAATGGTCTTAGAGAAGAATATTTTGTGGGAATTAACAAGGGTTGACGATACTCAAAGATACATAGAAGATATTATTAGCAAGGCTCAAATTGAGGAAAGGAAATGGGGAGTTGCAAGTGGAGTCATTAGTGCACAATTTTGCATAATCAAAGAAGCACTAGAACAAATGAAATTAGATTACTTGCAGTTGTTCATGGATAGGGATATTTCTCTCAAGTTCGTTGAAGACAAGGAAAGGGAGGTCGAGGATATTTGTTACCAGTTGAGTTTGGCACACTCTTCATCACTTACAACAAAAACTCAATAATCTTTGGCAGTTGTGACACATGAGGGCATGACTGGCACTCATGGTTTGAGGGAGGATCCTCTTGTGATGATTCTGTACAAGGAGCATTCAAAGTTGCATATACTTGAGGAGAGTCATAACCCAGAGGGTTTTCATTATGCTCATATTTTGCATGGTGAATATCATGATTTGTTCCTTTTGGAGATCCCATTAAAGGCTCAAGGCTTAGCTATGGAGGAGATAACTGAGCACATTCCTTGTGGACCAACTAGCAAGGAAGTATATGCATCCATGGATTGGGTGGAAAGGTATATGAAAAATATGGACACACGTTGGGATACAGGTTCAATTGACATCAGTAAAGGGTTGGATACAGTAGCACATATAGCATATCATATAGTACAAAAGGATACAATGGTATTCAACATTATACATGGGTATACATTGGAAGACGGTGTTGTACAATGGATTTTTGGAGCATTTCCTCTAGGGATACCTCTTGATAGAGACCTAAAGCATACCATTGAGTTTTCTTTACCCAAGATCGGTGAAGGGATGGGTGAGCTTCAGAGAGTAGTATATCCCTTGATGATCTATCTTCATCTAGGATATCATCATATGAGGGACAAGGAGCAGGATACTCACAGGTCCACTTTCTGAATTTATTATGAGTTCTTGGTCATGCCCTTGGGATTGACCAACACACCAGTCAACTTCGAGTCTTACAAGAAGTGGAATAGGCATCTATTTTTATTATTTGATGCCCTCATGGTATACAACAAGACATGAGAGGATCACTAGAGCTAATTGGATGAGACAGGGGGCATTTTGGCCATGACAAAATTCTTTCATTTGGACCATCTGATCATTGCACATAGTGCATAGGAGGATATCTAGACTCTGATGGATTGGTTCACAAAGATTTCAGCAGGAACTGGGAGTGGTGGGATTCCAATTTGGTGGTGGGATTTGGGAATTCATCAGAGTGATAGACTACATTAGATGATGAGTATGATCAATACGGTCATGTTAGTGATTAGTCTGTGTCATTGTGGGGATGTTGAGAGAGGATTTGTTGATATTTTTTCTATATGGCGAGGTATATTGTAACAACCCTAGTTAAATAGTTGCATAAGGTTTATCAAGTATAATTAATTAAATAATTAATTGTCCTAGTGTGTAATAGTTAAATAATGATTATTTATTAATAATAATTATTATTTATTTATTTATTGTTTAATATATGTTGATTAATTAACACATTTAAGGTTTGGGTAAATAATTAAAGGCTTAATAATTTTAATTTATTTATTAGAAAACTTAAACGTATGAAGGATAAGGCATTAAATGGATGGATAGGGTATTGAATGGAGGGATAAGGTATTAAATGGAGGGATAAGGTGGGTGGAATTAAAGGAAGGAGGAGGTGGTGAATGGGGGAGGATATGAGTGGGCAGAGGCATTCAGGAGAAGCACCTTTGGGAATTTGGGGGGAAGAAAGCAACATTTGGAGATTAGGGACTGTATGTGTTTGCTGGTTTGATATTTTCTGTTTGGAAGTTTGGGTGGACTGTTATAGGGGTGCACCAGGTTTCTGGGAGTTTTGGGCTCAGGGGCCAGGAATCCTCATGGAATCCTGGAGCTAGGGAGTTGGACAGGCTCTGTTCCTAGCTGGCAGGGAGGAAGATTCGGTTTTGGGCAGAGTTTTGGGCAGAGCAGCAGAGAGGACAACAATAGATTGGGAATCAACATCAGATAGAGGTATGTATTTTAGTGATTATGCTGTGTTACTTGATGGTTATGTGATTTACTTTCATGTTGTGGATAAATTTAATTTATGCTAAATCAGTTATGGTTAAATGCTAAAGATTAAATTGTACAGCATACATTTTTCTTTATTCTTTATTTTAGCGTCTGTTTTATAAGGCTCTGTGGGGACAGAGACCTTACATATATTTTCCCTCACGATACCCAAGCTCGAGTCTATATGTGGATTGGAAGACTTTGAATTCACTAAAATGCCTTGGCGAGACATGATCCAAGATAGTGAGTTCATTTCTTTCAGGTATTTTATCTTGGGGGTCCAAGAGAGGAGAACACAATTTGAGCATGGTGATCATATGGTTATGATCATAGGGGTGAAACATCAACATGAAGCTATTAAAACTCAATTATTGGTGAGATATCTAAAAACAATTACTAACCTCTACCTTATAGCTTGTAGGTTGCTCAAGAAAAACAAAATATTCATTGAGATATCTAAAGGTAATGGTAAAGAAGAAGGAGGAGAAACAACACCAGCTCAGAGAAGAGTAACACTGGCTCAAAAGATTTAGCACTAGTAAATATAATAGTTTGACTTCCATCATACATTGATAGGCAGATCATATGTTTCCTCCTAGGATCACTCATTTCCTCCTAGGCTCAAATATCTTAAAAATCTCACCAGAAGCTAAAATATGTGTGTAGATGCTCATAGCCTATGTTGACGCATCCTCGACTCTATGCAGATAGACCTCTCTTTCACTTCTCCCTTATAAAACCTATCTTTCCCATTATAACTATTCGCAATGGAGTTTGTAGTGTTAGGTGAGGGCCAGGACATGTCTGTGACAACGAGAATGCTCCTTAATCTCCTGATTGGTGTTGGATCACCCGTTGAAACCATTTTTCCTACCCTCAGTTGAATATAGTGAATCACTGAATTACTTATTCTATGGATCAACAATGGGGTAGCACTAAAACTACTTTTTCTCTTTCTGGGGCTTACTTTGTTGCTAGTAGGGAAAAAAATATTCACACTAGATAAACTACTTAAGGCTTTTATGCTTTCTTTGATGTTGATATGCCTTATTCAGAGTATTCCTAAAGTAAAGTCGGAGGAGGATAAACAACACAGAGCATTTGTTTATGGTATAACTCTATTTTTCCCTCACCAGGGCCTAAGAGACAGATGAATTCCAAGGATTTAATGGATGGAAAATTCACTCACATAAGAGAGTACATAACATAGTTGCGGGGTTGATTTGAGAGGAGTTCAAAAGAATGACACACAGTCCAGGGTCGATTTGAGGACTGCAGAAGAATACAATCCTAGTATATACATTTGGAGCAGAGTCTAACAGAGTCCAATGAAATTATCTTACATGAAAAAGGCCATCTGTGTGTAGGAATGTTCAGGCCATATGCCTGTAGGAATGGTCATGCAAACTATAACATGTCTCCATGCAAGATTCCCTTTATTATCACTCCAAGAACTCTTTGAGGTTGTAAGTCAAAGATGCTTGGTAACTTAAAGTAAACATGTTTTTGTGTTTTTGTATGTGTGGATCAATGGGATAACTCAACTACAATATGGTATCTAGACAGTCAAAATGAATAATCAAATAAACCAATGCCCTCAAGGATCAATAATCAGATAATAGCTTTAAGTGGGTGAAGAAGACAGTGCTTATAAACTAGATACACAATGATGGGTTTAATAAACAATGTAAGAAACTATTAATCAAGTTATGAACTGACTAATGAGATGACAGTCATTTTGCAATTAAAACAACTTGAATAAGAGTATAGAAGAAGGGTGGAAATCTAACATTAATAGAGAGAGAAACTTGTGATTTGTATTATCATATGAAAAGTCTGTTACAAAGGTATAGTTCCTGTATCCAAAATCAAACCCTCTCTTCTATGAAACGATAGGTATTTATATATTTTACAACAGATCTCATATCCTATAAACATGGATCTGGATTTCTAAATATGGAAAGAGAGTACAAAACTTAATACAATAAGATAACCTAATATTTAACCAAATGGATTTAATCTGATCATTACAAGTCGAATTTGATAGCTAAAGCATTATTTGGCAGTCTGTAGGTGAAAATCACATATTCAAAAATCTGTCTTTGATGACTGGGCAATTTTTGTCAAGAGAAATCATTCCATTTGGTGTTATTTCCTTACCATATTTCTTTAAAACTTAATGAGAAAGATATTCTAGCTTCTCCTAATTATTATCCATCATTTAACACCTTTCCCATGTGTTCAGAAATTAAAAAATCGTGAATTGGGCAGAAAGAAGACATTTCTAGACTCTTTTTCACTTTCACCAGCTCTTTTGTCCTGAATCCGCCCCTTTAGCTGGTGAAAAGGAAATCTTTCAATGGCTACTAGCAGATTTCAAAACCAATGAGCTGGTGAAAGCGTGGATTTTTTAATGAAAACTGCCTTGGGATAAATCACATTTTTGAGCCATGAAGAGTCTCTTTTACATGCTTGAATAGTCGATTGACATCTAGAAATCCTAAGATTTCCAATGGTACTTTAAGATCTGTTTTTAGAGATTGGGAAGGTAGTCAAAAGCCCTCCACAATATGAGGCATCATTTTTCAAACAAATTTCAGAATGAATTATTTGATCGCTAACATCTGGCTCCAACTGGGATGGAGACCTCCCTGCGAGGTTTCCAAGAACCTGGAAGACCTTGTGCATTTAGTATTGGGCATGGAGTCATTTATCATTTACAATTTATCATTTGAAAACCTGTAGAAAACCTGTAACTTGCCTGTAACCTGCTTGTTTATTCATTAAATCAATCAACTGGAAATAATCAAGTTGCTCATTTCCCTTAGAGATCTCAATGTTAAATACAGACTACTTAGTCTCTANAAATCATGATGAATTGTTGATCTGGACTTTTCAACTCATCACCTTCGTCATGCATGACTGTTGTCTTAAACTAGATCTGACCTGTTCTTGGTAAACTAGTGGTTGATGCAATGGTAGCCTCATCTGCTATTAGCTCCAGGGAACCTACTGTAGCTTTCTTTCCATCGTATGACTTTGCAAAAATCTCCACTATTGCTTGGTGATAACCCTCCTACAATTTTTCAACAAAGGTTATACATCTAGCATCTAAGAAACGCTTATAGACCTCTGGATGAGACTGCAAAAAGATAATTTGTCTAATTCTTTTCGTAGAGGTAGTCCTCCTCATTTCCTTGCCATACGCAACACCAACTAATTTGCACACAGTAGACACAATAGTCTTTTCCAAATGAGAAAAAGATGGTGATGGTAAAGACAATTCTGTGTAATCAACAATAGAGTAAACCCCAAAATAGAACATTTTTAAAAACAGTGAATTTTGAAAATGGAATGATGGCTGTGATTTGTTGTCGACACACATCTAGTACTTGGTGATCTGAAAGGAATGATGATCAAACATCCGTCATCTCTTCAAACTATCTTCCGTATACACACAAAATACATGATCGGATTTATTAGGATATTCCACTAGAACATGGTGTAAACGTGTATCTGCTCCTTAGCCTCCATAAATGTTTCCATCATGATTGTATGACATGTGTACAACATGCCACTTTCGGTTCCTTTAAAAGACGCTGGAGAAAAACCCATATGAACACTTTCACTGGCTAGCTTTCTCTCAGGGACACCGTTTAGCTGTTGAAACCTTAAAGTTTCACTGGCTAACTTCAGCTTCAAAACAAAGATTAGCCGTTGAAAATCTTTTCTTTGATTTTTTTTTATTTTTTATTTGAAAATACCTTTTGACAATCGATATACTATAGGAGATAACAAATTATTCCCTGTATTTTGACACTAAAGATTAATAAAAATTATAAAAATCTTTATTAATGACCATGCTATCACCTAGAAATGAAATGAATGGACTGTGCTATTTCAGGCGATAACATTGGCTTCAACTAATCCTCTGCTAAACTAAAAATTGTCTGTAGTTTGTTGTAGTTTGCCTGCTTATTCAACAAAAACTGAACTAGAAGGATCTACTTGCTCAGAAAGATCTTATTCTTCTATCTATCCCTTCACTAACCAATTGTACTGCCTCTTATCAAGTGAAGTCATGCTTCCAATGAAGCCATGTCAGAAACTGATTTACTGAACTTGTTCTTGACTTTGACCCCAAAAATATAAGAAACCATAACAAGCGGAAATGCAATTGGAAAACATGACAGAACTGTCCTTCTCCTGATAAAAATATTTTGATATTTAAGTTGCTCATAATCTCCAAATAATCTGCAATACGGTCATCAAATCCACAAAGAAATACCTCTACTTGTTGCTGATCCAACTGAGAACTGAAAAGTTGTTGCTGCTGCTGGTACTGCTGGCTATTTTCACTGATCTCAGTGTTGAATATGGACTGCTCAGTATTTGCTGCAGAAAAATGTATTATCAACTGTTGATCTAAACTTTTTTGTTCCCTTTCATCGTTTTCCCGTGATTTGAATTTCTCATTATGATGTGCTGGCCTATTCTAGTCGACAATTTCTGAGAAAGAATAAGTAATATGTTCTTGATCTTCTATATCACTGCCTTCTTCCTCATCAGCAACCTTTATATCAGAATCTGAAACAAAGGGTTCAAAAGGAAGATAGTCCTCTTGATATTCCTTATGAATATAAGATGATTTCTGCAAATTATGTTCCTCATGATCGTTGCAACTTCCTTCCATCGGCCAATCTAAAAACCAAAGACTGTCTTCATTGATTTCTATTGGCTTTTGACCAAAGGACAACTGCTCATCTTCACAAATCTTCAAATCTTCTTCTTTAGAATAATGATCACAAGAGGATAACATAACAGGGTTTACATGATATGGATTGGGATCAGCTAAGAAAATATAATTGCCTATGTAATCATTAGTTAAAGAATTCATACCTGACTCTAAAATAAACTCACATGCTTGTTGTTGTTTCAATTTTGTTTCACACTCATAACCTTCATGCTCAAAATCTGAGCCATACTGACATTCTATTGGCTCAGGTAGATGCGGATTTTCAAAGTTAGCACGCTCTAGGGTCCTCCTGGAAGCACAAATGTTCTCCTCCACCTCTTGAGCATCTTCAAACAAACTCATTAATGATGAAGATTTCCTTTCCAGTAGGAAAAGAACAAGCTTTGAATACTGAGCCATAACATAGTATACCATGGAAACAATCTTAGTGGGTCAGATATCCAAAGGTATGTCATAATATATCCTGTAGAACCTTCTATTGAAGACAGGAAAAGCTTCGTCCTGCTCTCTCTTTAAAGAATAAAAGTCAGCGAGGTATGAATCCAATGATTTGTTCTTACCACAATGCTTGGAAAAAGCATTAGAGAATTTGATCCAAGAGCCAATGGGATCAACTCTTAGACCCTTAAACCATATTACAACATCTTTGATCAACGAATTAGATAAAAATCTCATGATCATGTCTTCATGAATAATATTGAACCGATCAATAAAATCCTCGAAGGATTCCAAGTGCCTCTCAGTTGAAATTGGGTTCTCTCTAGAAAATCGGGGAGGATATTCAAAACAGTCAAGCAGGTAAGGATGAAGGAAATAGGGCAGCCTCAAAGGCTTGAACATATTCATCCTGATTTTAATTTGAAAAGCAGTGGGTTGATCATGAAATTTAATAGGTTGATGAGAAAGTTTATCAATAATGTGAAAAGGTGTTGAAATCTGAGAGGGTTTGGAATCAATTTCAACATCCACAAAGTCAGAAGGGTTATTGGATTCAAGAGAGAATGGAATGAAAAACTCATCTTTGTGAACGTGCTAAGGTAAAGCTACTGAATCTACTTCTGTAGTACAAGCAGGCTGCAAGTTTTCTTTTTTTAAGGTTGGGCATATACAGGAGGAATGATGCTTTTCTGAATATACAAAACAGAAAATAATTCTCTTTACATGTGAAGGGAAAAGCATGAAAGAGGTGATAAATAAATACAACAATTCATGAAGAAAACTAATGAAATGATACCTGGGATTGAAATTTAACCTCTTCATCTTCTGTCAATCAGATCCTCCCTAGTGGAGTATTTAATCATAGAGTCGCCAACAAATTTCTGAACAACAGAGTCGCCATTGAAATCGTCCTTCATGGAGTCGCTAGATAGATGATTACAACCAATATAATGTCCAGGCTTTGTCTATCATCAAATTTGGATCTATGTCGTCTCCCAAAAAAGCTGAGCTTCAATCTCCTCTCCCCGACAACGGTGCCAATTTGTTATCACTCCAAGAAACTCTTTGAGGTTGTAAGTCAAAGATGCTTGGTAACTTAAAGTAAACGTGTTTTTTTGTTTTTGTATGTGTGGATCAATGGGATAACTCAACTACAATATGGTATCTAGATAGTCAAAATGAATAATCAAATAAACCAATGCCCTCAAGGATCAATAATCAGATAATAGCTTTAAGTGGGTGAAGAAGATAGTGCTTATAAACCAGATACACAATGATGGGTTTAATAAACAATGTAAGAAACTATTAATCAAGTTATGAACTGACTAATGAGATGACAGTCATTTTGCAGTTAAAACAACTTGAATAAGAGTACAGAAGAAGGGTGGAAATCTAACATTAATAGAGAGAGAAACTTGTGATATGTATTATCATATGAAAAGTATGTTACAAAGGTATAGTTCTTGTATCCAAAATCAAACCCTCTCTTCTATCAAATGATAGGTATTTATATCTTTTACAACAGATCTCATATCCTATAAACATGGATCTGGATTTCTAAATATGGAAAGAGAGTACAAAACTTAATACAATAAGATAACCTAATATTTAACCAAATAGATTTAATCTAATCATTACAAATCAAATTTGACAGCTAAAGCATTATTTGGCAGTCTGTAGGTGAAAATCACAGATTCTGAAATCTGTCTTTGATGACTGGGGGATTTTTGTCAAGAGAAATCATTCCATTTGGTGTAATTTCCTTACCATATTTCTTTAAAACTTAATGAGAAAGATATTCTAGCTTCTCCTAATTATTATCCATCATTTAACACCTTTCCCACGTGTTTAGAAATTAAAAAATCACGATCTGGGTAGAAAGAATACGTTTCTGGACTCTTCTGCACTTTCACCAGCTCTTTTGTCCTGAATCCGCCCCTTTAGCTGGTGAAAAGGAAAGCTTTCAACGGCTAAATAGAAGATTTCAAAACCTATGAGCTGGTGAAAGTGCATATTTTTTAATGAAAACTGCCTTGGGAAAAATCAAATTTTTGAGCTGTGGAATACTGGAATGCTTGCTTCTGATACTGGAATCCTTACCACATTCACCATTGAATACCCTTCTTTAATATTTTGACTAAACTCTAATACCTCATTCTCACTAAACTCTTTCAAATTCTTAAAATACGATATCTAGCCGGCTTGAAGAAATATTTGGTAGGCCTTTGGGTGTAGCAGCAAGCTGTCCAGAGTTGCGGGTTCATATCTCATAGCTGATCCTCCCATGATGTGGCTTGAGAGTCTAATAGGCACGTAGGAGGAGAAACTATCACCTAAATCAGAGATACAATAATCTCGAACGTGGTTTGTAGAACGATAGTTAAAAGAAGTGTGGGCGGAAAGGTGGTGGAGGTGTGTATAAAATTCGAAATGAACGACTAGATTTACGTTTCCCCCCCCCACTAAGCGGATTGGCTCCAGGTGTAACCGGTTAGTAAATAGGAAATCATGCTTTTATATGTTCATTACTTTAACACATAGGATTAATCAGGTACCTCAAATCTTATCGCACATAATGACCTGTCGGAGTAACCGCACAATCCAACCGCCATCTGAGTGGCGCAGAATAGTTGACATGATGAAGGATCATGAGAGAAATGACATCTTGTGCAAAGATGTAGTCCTTACTATAGTTAGCCAACTAGAAATCGCCGAATGTGAAGTCACGTCATAATGAAGCAGCACTTTTGGATAGAAAGAATCAGTATTGTCTAATCAGTGGTGCTATTGCATGAAAGATTGGAGGGTTGGAGCTGCAACATCGGCAAAAAGGTGAAAAAGAAAGAGTGAAGTGGCAAGAAAGAATTCCAGTAATTAGTGTATCAACAGGTTCTTTTTCAAAAATGGCGGAGGTAGGTGTAACAGCATTGAAATCGGCCAATTTATCGAAAGAAAGTGTAACAACATTGAAATCGGCCAATTTATCGGAAGAAGGAGTAACAGCATAGAAATCGGCCAATTTATCGAAAGAAGGTGTAACATCATTGAAATCAGCTAATTTATTGGAAGAAGGTGTAACAACATTGAAATCGACCAATTTATCGAAAGAAGGTGTAACAGCATAGAAATCGGTTGAACGCTACCTTACTTCGATTCTAGGAAGTTTTTCAACTTCCATGAACTAATCGTTCCTTCCTGTTCATCAATCTACCTGCACACACATAATTGCCTGATACCTTTCAAAGTCTTATTAGCATAGTAAAGAAAATAGAGAAATTTCAACTAAAAACAGAGAAATGAAAATTTTGTTGAGATTATTTATATACAAGGTCTGAGCAAAATAAGTCCTAAAGTTCAGAAGGGGAAGGAGCAAGCTCCTTTCTGTTTAAAATCTGATAATCTGTATCAACTGTATAACTAGTTTTGAATTCTGTCTTGGACAATGGACGCTGATACAGACGTGAGAGATGACCATTTGCATGTAAGTGTGTATTGGATCCATCAATAGTAATCAACCGGACTGTCCCATTGGGAAAAATGGTGTCTACCTCGTAAGGCCCTAGCCATCGTGTACACAGTTTACCTTGAAATTCCTTAAAGCGTGAATAATACAACAGAGCCCAATCTCCTTTCTGGAATAATTTCTTCTTGATGACTCGGTCATGCCATTTTGTTCTTTGTTGTTGAATCATTGTGGTTTGATGGATGGCGTCCAAACACTTTTCATCAAGCTCGTTGAGTTGCTGTAGTCTGGCTTTCTGTGCCATAGTCAAGTCGAGGTTGAATGTTGATGCAGTTCTTAAGGTTTTTATTTCGAATTCAATGGGAAAAACAAGGCTTTTTCCATATACCAACTCGTAAGGAGAAAAACTAGTTATGCTCCTCCAAGTAGTTTGGTAAGCCCATAGATTTTCATGCAATCTATCAGATGAATCCCTACGATCTTCTCTCACTATTTTAGTAAGAATGGCTTGGATAAATTTGTTGGTTCTTTCCACTTGGCCATTGCCTTGTGGATGGTATGGAGAAGCTATTCTATGTAAAACATGATATTTACTGAGTAGAGCTTCAAATTTATGTGATGTGAAAGGGGGTCCTCCACCAGTGACCAATTCTCTGGGAACGCGAAACCTAATCAATATATCTTCAAACAAGAATGCTAAGACAACCTCTTATGACGCTCTGATAAGTGTTTTTTCCTCCACCCACTTGGTCATGTAATCTGTATAGACCAATATATAGACGTTATGATTGAAAGGTGGGTGAATGGGTCCTACAAAATCCATGGCCCATCTCTCAAAAGGCTCTAACACTACCTGATACTGGAGCAACATCTCATCCCTGTGAGTTGGCTGACCCATGCATTGGCAACTGTCACAAGTTTGGACATACTTCTTGGCATCTTGTAATATGTTGGGCCAATAATAGCCCATCCTTAAAATTGTATGCCCAGCCCTTTTATCAAAAAAATTACCCCCACAAGGGCTATCATGGAAATCTTTCAGTGGATCATAAACCTCATCATCCCTCACACATCTCCTGATTTATTGGTCCAGGCCTGTGTAGAAGAGGTATCCTCCTATCCAACTGTACCTAACACTCTTTTGAATAATTTTCCTTCTTTCTCGAGGAGATAGGTGTGGAGGTACCTTCCTTGCAACCAAATAATTAACAATGTCTGCATACCAAGGTGAGTGAGCAAATACTACAAACAAATGTTCATCAAGAAAGGAATCATCTACAAGTGAATTATCATCATTTATATGTAATCTCGAGAGAAAATTAGCAACCACATTTTCTTTTCCTGGTCTATCCATTATAGTGATGTCAAATTCTTGCAGTAGTAACAACCATCTTATCACTCGGGCATTAGTAATAGGTTTATTCATTAGATATTTAATGGATGTATGATTAGTATGAATAAAAGTTGGGTAACCTGTTACATAATGCCTGAATTTATTGATTGCATATACTACTGCCAAGAATTCTCTTTCAGTAACTATGTAATTTAACTCAGCAGTAGCCATGTTCTTGCTGATATAGTAGATAGCATAGGGTTCTTTGTCCTCCTTTTGCTCTAGTACTGCACCAATTGCAATGTCTGAGGCATTTGAAGAAATGTGAAAAGGCAGAGCCCAATTGGGCCCTCTCAAGATGGGAGCTATGGACAATCTCTGTTTAAGATCTACAAAGGACAATTCACAGTCGTCAGTCCAATGAAAGTTCTAGAACAGTAGGAATAGGTCGTATTTTTGTTCTGAGTTGCAACAACTACATAGTTTCTATTGGAATGATGTTAATTGTTGCCCCTAAATCAACTAGTACATGTGGAATAGATGTCTGTCCAATTTTAACTGTGACTGTAGGGTTTCTTGGGTCTCCATATTTAATAGGTAGAGTTTTTCCTAACATTATCTCAGACAAATCCCCCACTACATGCACTGTGAACAGATCTTTAGGTTTTTGTCCAGGTTTTCTGATACAGAGGTCCCTCACAGTCTTGGCATAAATAGGGACATACCTTATTTCTTGCAGTAGTGGAATATTAATGTGCATATTTTTCAATTCTTCAAGGAGATTGAAAGATGGTAATTCCATAAGCTTGGTAATTTTCAGTCTTTCAGAGAATGGTGGGTCTGTTGATTCTAGAATGGGTTGGTCAAATTCTTCTGTTTCAGTAGATGGTCTCTCCCCTAATTCCTTATCTGATTCTGAAGATGGAGCATCTTCAACTATTGGCTCAACTATTCTCCCTAATCTTAATTTTATTTCATCACAAGGCAAAGGAGTAATAAATAAGGTTGGAACATTATGTATGTCTATGTTCTGAACGACCTTATTATTTGGGTTTGGGTTAGGTTGCACAGGCATCTGAGGTCATAAGGGAGGATTGTTTGGTGAGTTATTAGGAGGCAATTGCAGTTGTTCCTGCTGGTATGGGGGTTGGAACTGTTGTTGAAAGAAGTTCGGTTGGTGATGGCTTTGATAACTGAGTTGTTGTTGAGGGCCTCTCCCGTATGGGTTTCATTGCCCATAGTGATTCTATTGTTGGGGCATAGGTAACCATGCATTGGGATATTGATAAGAGAGTGTCATTTGATTTGGATGGGGGGCATTCGTCTGGCCATATGGTAGCTGATTGTTCCAATAATTAAATGTTGGAGGAGAGAATTGAGAATTCATACCTTGACCTCTTGGCTACCATTATCTCCTTTGTGTTATTAGATAGACAGCCTCTGCCTCCTCATTAGTTGCCTTCATTGATGATTTTACACCTGGTAGAGAAGGACACTAGTCAGTGGCATGGTCTAATTCACAAATAAGGCATACCTGGACACTGTTCAGTGGCCACTCCCTTAGTGGATATTTCTTCCTGCATTTCGGATAGAAAATGCATAATACTTGCTCTGATTCTCCTTGTTTCTGTTTGACCTACAAAGTATCCATTTGTGAGGCAAAAGAGTTAATCATCTTTGTTTTGAAACTTTCTAACAGATTACCTATTTCTTCTCTTGTTGCTCCTCTATTGGATGATTTATGTACCCTTGAAAAAGTAGTATCCTTGGTAGCTGACTTATTCCTTGTAGATCCTCGAGAACATCTTTTGCAGAGATATACAATGTCCTTGTAGGATTCCTTAGATATATCTCCCTTACCAAGCATATTCAGCATATCTAAACAATCTTCTCTAACCCCTTTTAGAAAAATGTTTTTCAGAATGTCCTTACTCACATCTGGATGGCCAGACTGTTGTAGATTGTATTGGAGTCGCTCCAAAAATTCTTCAAGGGTATCGTCCTCCTTCTGTGACATTTTAAACAGTTCCTCTCTTTGTTCCCTTGTTCGACACTAGTCTTGATATTTGTTCAGGAAAAGCTGCCTCATTTGTACCCATGTTGAAATGTTTTCTCTTCCATGGCTCATGAACCATCTTAACGCATTACCTTTTAATGTAGCTGGAAACAGTTTAAGCTTATGCACAGTGGTAGTGTAGTCATAGCTTCTACACAAAATGTCAAATTCAAATAGAAACTCATACGGATCTTCAGTAGATAATCCATGAAAATTTGGGAGATCCGAGAGAGGTATGTTTTTCATAGGAGCCATCCCTCGTGTGGGAACATCAGAAATAGGAAAAACTAGGGTAGAGATAGTGTTTTCATTGTTTACCTGATCCTCATTGTTCTGTGGATTCTCTTGGTAGAGATCTTCTTCATTATCCCCTTGATTCTCCATATGTACTCTCCCCCTCCACTCAATGTGAACAACATCCCACTCTTCCTTAGTGACTATCCGACCATTGATCTGATAAACAACTTCTTCTAGATTTTACCTGTTCCAGGCTATACTTCCTTGATCTTCAATGTTCTCCAGTGTTGCTTGTTGATTTGTTGGTAACAAATCTTCATCTTCGATTTCAGCTTCAGCTTCAGCCCTTGATGAGAATGATGTTTCGAGAGGGGTTGTTTCTGCTGATTGCGGATCACGTCTTCTTGAAGGATTGGCAGGGCGAAAAATGGATCCTGAAGAAGAATCTGCTCTGGCTATAATCTCATCAACAATGGTCTGTCTTCCTAGTATGTTAGGATTTCTTCCTCCACGTCCTCTGGTACCTGTAAGGTTAGTATTTTGGGGGATTCGTTCTCATGTTTCGTGATTCATGCAGACTATTCATTCCTAAAAAAGAAAACTAGTGTGCTTACCAAAATCTACAATTATCTTCCCCGGCAATGGCGCCAAAATGTTGGGCACTTTAATTGTCTAATTGAATGGAAAATCAAAGTGTTCAATATAAATTGTCAACCCAGGGAAGTGTGTTATTTCAAGATAATTTTGCACAGTCTATGCTAGATTATGAAAGCATCTCTAATCTAATTGTAGTAGGGAAGTTCTTTTTAACAAAACAAACAAACAATATCACTAATATAGTTGTGCTGATACAGCTGGAGTGCTACAGAATTAAAATCATAATTGCAATCTAAACTGATGAATATATAAAACCCTGAATTGCCTACCCTAATCCAACTTTGTAATTTACTTTTGTAGGAAGAAACTCTATACTATTGCAGAAAGGAAATCTACTTATTGCAAGAAACTACTTCACACTTTTATTTCTCCAAAACAAGATTTTAACCTAATGCAGAAAAAGGGAAAGCAGTTCTCCAGCAATGTTCATTAACTGATTTCTAATTCTCATGAGACAAGTTTATGTGCATTTACCAAGAGGGAACTAAACTGTAACAATAGTTGTATTCAGAAATATCTAACAGTTAAATCATTCACAATTAAAATGACTAATCTAGAATTCGAAATAGAGGGGAATCGGTGAGGAAGGTGGGCCCTTTCCTTCTCACTGAATCCACTCAAAGAGATAGGTTACATTTTGCTAAAGAAATTAAATCCACTCTTTCATTCAGTTGCCAGAAAATGTTTGAGTACAATAAGCGCTACTTTTCTTTCTTTCTTTGTCAAAGGAAAAAGACTAACAACCCTTTACATTACAAAATCTCTGCTATTTAAAGTCAGAGTCAATCAGTGTTAAAAAAAAAAACAGTCTTGAGAATCCCTGATTTTCAAGATGTTCATTAGATATCATTAATACAAAATCTAGAATTCTCCTTGATCAACATCATGAGCCAACATATCTAATCAAGAGGTGTTGCAGCAGTCGTAAAACAATAGGACTGGTGGCGTTTGTTGTAACAACTTCCAATATTAACGGCTCCTGTCGTACCAGTTGTGTAACAACCTCCAGGATTGGTGGCATCCATTGCAGAAGTCATGTAACAGCTTCCAGGATTGGTGGCATCCGTTGCAGAAGTCATGTAACAGCTTCCAGGATTAGCGCATAGCTGTAACAGCAGCGAGTTTCTTGAAGTGGGCTATTCTAACAATTTGATCATTAGTGAAATCATTTCATGGGTAAAATATGTGAACGTTACCAATCAAACATGCTAAGTAAATGAAAATATAAAAGCAATATGAATAGTTCATACCTTGGGAAAAGGGTCTTGGTACTCATTATAATAGTCATTTAGTTTAGGAATGAGAAGGTTTAATGTTCAAAAGATGTAGTGAAAAAAAGGACATTTATGGGTCCTAACATACCCTCCAACTGAAGACATTACATGTCCTCATGTAAAACACATTCAAACCTTACCATGTAACTGAAGTAGATAACTATCTCCTCCAGTGCAAAATTTCTAAGTGTCGGTATTGAAGAATGTTGTGTCAAAAAGGAAAATCTGTTGTGTCAACAATCTGTTTGAGTTTCTTTATTCTTGAGAATAGAAGCAGTTTGAGTTACTCGAGTAACAAATCATGAAGGAAACAAAGGTTCTTTCTTGCAATCTTTTGGTATACGAGCAGCTGATTTATGATGATGAGATCTCCTCTGTTTTACTGATTTTTGTGTAGCAGTAAGTTCATGCTCAGTCTTGACTGAGACAGTTGTTGGTCCTGTAGCGACTGGAACTTTGACTACCTCATATCCTTCCTCATAGTCAATGTTTCCACACTCAAAACACATGAGTTCTTTGTTTCTTCCCATAATAGCTTTTGTCAGTGCTAGGATGTCCAAGGTTATCCCATCTGGATTTTTCTGTCGAGCAGTTGCCACCTCCTATTTTAGGGTTTTTAACTCTTCTTTGAGGTTATCATTCTCAGTTATTAGTGCAGCGATCCTGGAATTTTCTGTATTCTTGATATTTTTCTCTATTTGGGCAAATAATTGGGCAAGTGGCACATCCTCAACATGCTGTGTAGATGGTTCTTGTGTAACAGTTGTGTCTGTCAGGACTAGTTCTTGTGGATCAGTCTCGACATGGGAAGTTGGTTCTTGTGTAACATCTATGTCTGTCAGGACTGGTTCTTGTGGAACAGTCTCGACATTGTCAGTTGGTTCTGATATTACTAGCTCTGGTGGGACAATCTTTTGTGGAGCATCTGGTTCTGGTGTAACAGCTGTATCTGTTAGAAATGGTTCTTGTGGATCAGTCTCGACATGGACAATTGGTTCTTGTGGAACTGTCCCTGTATCAACCATAGAGGATAGTGGACGAAGAATAGGAATAGCCTGCTCCGTATCTTTCCATCCAATTGCAGCTTCGGCAAACCTGGTGGACCTGGTTCTTCTCTTGGGTAACATAGAAACGAAAATAGTGGTTTTCTTCTTCTTTGCCAGAGGAGAAACGGGGTGTTCTTCCTCAACCAAACAAGGAGGATATTCTTGTATACTAGGGTCTGCGATGATTTGGACATTGTCAATGGACATAGGATGCGCAGAATCATCGGGTGGCACCGATGATTCTGCTGTGAATTGGGTACATTCATTTTGAAAGGAGAAGATAGTTTCCTGAAGTTTTGTGCATAAAGTAAAACCTGGTATTCGTACCTCTATAGAATTCTCTGTTGCATCAGCTAGAGGGTTCTAATTTGTTGTTGATTTAATTTGATCAAGGGATCTCCAAGGTTTTCCTTTGAATGGACGTTTCCTTTTCTGCGAAGATGCACAGGTAATGATAGTAGGCGCTTGATCGGCTGCAGCAGTGATAGGAGGGTTATGTGGGATTGTTGGTTCCACAATAGAGGAGGTAAGCGGTCTTGATGTTATAGTGAACCATGCTATCCTTGCTCTCTTTTTAGGTAATGCAAAGATAGGAGCAGGGGTTTTCTTGTCAAAGGCAAGGGGTAGGATTTCAATAATCGGTGTTGCAACCAAATGCTGTGACGCATGTTTTGGTCGAGTGGTTGGATCTTCATCTGCTTGTTCATCCACAACTACAGGCTGTTGCAATACAAAGTCGTCGAGGCTTGTCTGTCTAGTGCTAGGATGGCTTTGGGTTATATGGTTGCTTTTCTTAGTTGTCTTACGGACAGCGACAATAGGGGTTTGGACTGTTGTTGCAGCCGAGGGCAGAGGCTCTGGAAGAGGTCCATGGGTTGCATTTTCAAGGACTGGTACAATCCTTTCTATATTTTCAGACTGTGGTTGGTCTGCTGCATCAGGTAATAGGTTATTAGAAATGCCCCTTACCTCTGCGAATTAATAGGCCGATGAGTCTATGATTAGAAACGCAGTTCTTGGGGTTCTTTGATTTTTTTACAAAACGGGCCATGTTATGAAATGAATGGAGGAGAAAATAAGGAATGTTTATCAATTTCTGATGTCGCAGATGTGATAATAAGATGAAATCAGAAAAATAAACAAATTGGTATCGGCCTTCACAGGTAATGTACCTTTCAAGAAATTCTGCGACTTTCCCCCATGGCTCTGATAAGGAATTGACGTCTACACCTCTGCCCTTGGTCTGAACTTGCTCAGTGTTGACGAGGAACCCCTTCTGTGCATCTGAAAGATGTGTTTTTCTGTTAAACCATCAGTCTCTTGTTCTTGGCAACCCTGTTACATCAACAATGCTTGCTTTTGATACTGGAATCCTTACCCAATCACCATTGAATACCCTTCGGTAAGATTTTGACTGAACTCCAATACCTCGTTCTCACTAAACTCTTTCAACTTCTTAAAATACGATATCCAGTCGGCCTGAAGATATATTTGGTAGGCCTTTGGGTGTAGAAGCAAGCTGTCCAGAGTTGCAGGTTCATATCTCACAGCTGATCCTCCCATGATGTGGCTTGAGAGTTTAATAAGCACGTAGGAGGAGAAACTATCACCTAAATCAGAGACACAATAAGCTCGAACGTGGTTTGCAGAAAGATAGTTAAAATAAGTGTGGGTAGAAAGGTGGTGGAGGTGTGTATAAAATTCGGAATGAATGGCTAGATTTACGTTTCCCCCCCAACTAAACGGATTGACTCCAAGTGTAACCGGTTAGTAAATAGGAAATTGTGCTTTTATATCTTCATTACTTTAACACGTAGGATTAATCAGGTACCTCAAATCTTACAACACATAACGACCTGTCAGAGTAACCGCACAATCCAACCACCATCTGAGTGGCACAGAATAGTTGGCATGATGAAGGATCGTGAGAGAAATGACAGCTTGTGCAAAGACGTAGTCCTTACTGTAGTTAGCCAACTAGAAATCGTTGAATGTGAAGTCACGTCATAATGAAGAAGCATTTTCGGATAGAAAGCATCATTATTGTCTAATCAGTGGTGTTGTTGCATGAAATATTGGAGGGTTGGAGCCGCAGCATCGGCAAAAAGGCAAAAAAGAAAGAGTGAAGTGGCAAGAAAGAATTTCAGTAATTAGTGTATCAGCAGGTTCTTTTTCAAAAATGGCGGAGGTAGGTGTAACAACATTGAAATCGGCCAATTTATCAAAAGAAGGTGTAACAGCATTGAAATCAACCAATTTATCAGAAGAAGGAGTAACAACATAGAAATCGGCCAATTTATCAGAAGAAGGTGTAACAACATTGAAATCGGCCAATTTATCGGAAGAAGGTGTAATGGCATTGAAATCGGCCAATTTATCGAAAGAAGGTGTAACATCATAGAAATCGATCGAACGCTACCTTACTTCGATTCTAGGAAGTTTTTCAACTTCCATGAACTAATCGTTCCTTTATGTTCATCAATCTACCCTCACACACATAATTGCCTGATACCTTTCAAAGCTTTATTAGCATAGTAAAGAAAATAGAGAAATTTCAACTAAAAACAGAGAAATGAAAATTTTGCTGAGATTATTTATATACAAGGTCTGAGCAAAAGAAGTCCTAAAGTTCAGAAGGGGAAGTAGCAAGCTCCTTTCCGTTTAAAATCTAATAATCTGTATCAACTGTACAACTAGTTTTGAATTCTGTCTTGGACAGTGGACACTGATACAGACGCAAGAGATGACCATTTGCATGTAAGTGTGTATTGGATCCATCAATAGTAATCAACCGGACTGTCCCATTGGGAAAAACGGTGTCTACCTCGTAAGGTCCTAGCCATCGTGTATGCAGTTTACCTTGAAATTCCTTAAAGCGTGAATCATACAACAGAGACCAATCTCCTTTCTGGAATAATTTCTTCTTGATGACTCGGTCATGCCATTTTGTTCTTTGTTGTTGAATCACTGTGGTTTGATGGATGGCGTCCAAACGCTTTTCATCAAGATCGTTGAGCTGCTGCAGTCTGGCTTTATGTGCCATAATCAAGTCAAGGTTGACTGCTGATGCAGTTCTTAAGGTTTTTATTTCGAATTCAATGGGAAAAATAGGGCTTTTTCCATATACCAGCTCGTAAGGAGAAAAACTAGTTGTGCTCCTCCAAGTAGTTCGGTAAGCCAATAGAGCTTCATGCAATCTGTCAGACCAATCCCTACGATTTTCTCTCACTGTTTTAGTAGGAATGGCTTCGATAACTTTGTTGGTGCTTTCCACTTGGCCATTGCCTTGTGGATGGTATGGAGAAGCTATTCTATGTAAAACATGATATTTACTGAGTAGAGCTTCAAATTTATGTGATGTGAAAGGGAGTCCTCCATCAGTGACCGATTCTCTGGGAACGCCAAACCTAACAAATATATCTTCAAACAAGAATGCTAAGACAACCTCTTCTAACACTTTGATAAGTGCTTTTGCCTCCACCCACTTGGTCATGTAATCTGCACAGACCAATATATAGACTTTCTGATTGGAAGGTGGGTGAATGGGTCCTATAAAATCCATGGCCCATCTCTCAATAGGCTCTAACACTACCTGATACTGGAGCGGCATCTCATCCCTGTGAGTTGGCTGACCCATGCGTTGGCAACTGTCACAAGTTTGGACATACTTCTTGGCATCTTGAAATATGTTGGGCCAATAATAGCCCATCCTTAAAATTTTATGCCCAGTCCTTTTATCAACAAAATGACCCCCACAAGGGCCATCATGGCAAGCTTTTAGCAGATCATAAACCTCATCATCCCTCACACATCTCCTGATTTCTTGGTCCAAGCCTGTGTAGAAGAGGTATCCTCCTATCCAACTGTACCTAGCACTCTTTTGAATGATTTTCATTCTTTCCCGAGGAGATAGGTGTGGAGGTACCTTCCCTGCAACCAAATAATTAGCAATGTCTGCATACCAAGGTGAGTGAGCAGATACTGCAAACAAATGTTCATCAGGAAAGGAATTGTCTACAGGTGAATTATCATCATTTATATGTAATCTTGAGAGAAAATCAACAACCAAATTTTCTTCTCCTGGTCTATCTGCTATAGTGATGTCAAATTCTTGCAGTAGTAACAACCATCTTGTCACTCGGGCATTAGTAATAGGTTTATTCATTAGATATTTAATGGTTGTATGATCAGTATGAATAAAATTTGGGTAACCTGTTACATAATGCCTGAATTTATTGATTGTATATACTACTGCCAAGAATTATCTTTCAGTAACTGTGTAATTTAACTCAGCAGGAGCCATGTTCTTGTTGATATAGTAGATATCATAGGGTTTTTTGTCCTCCTGTTGCCCTAGTACTGCACCAATTGCAGTGTCTGAGGAATCTGAAGAAATGTGAAAAGGTAGAGCCCAATTGGGCCCTCTCAAGATGGGAGTTGTGGACAATCTCTGTTTAATATCTACAAAGGACAATTCACAGTCATCAGTCCAACGAAAGTTAACATCTTTTGTTAGTAAAAAAAAAATGGAGAGGCAAGTTTAGAGAAATTTTTAAATGAATCTCCTGTAATATCCGGCGTGCCCTAAAAATCTTCTTACCTCTTTCTAAGTTGATGGAGTTGGAATGTCCAAAATTACCTAGATTTTGGTTGGATCTACCTGAATCCCTGCATAAGAGATGAAGTGTCCCAGCACTACCCCTTCGTGCATCATCATATGGCACTTTTCTGTACTTAAAGAAAGATGAGACTGTCTACATCTTTTGATTACTTTTTCCAGATTAGACAAAGCATCTTCGAAATCAGTCCCATAAGGTGTAAAGTCATCCATGAATATTTCCATACAGTCATTCACCATATCAGAGAAAAGATCAATCACAGCTCTCTGGAAAGTGGTTGGTGCATTACACAAGCCAAATGGGAGAACCTTGTAGGAAAATGTACCCCAAGGGATAGTAAAGGTGGTCTTATCTTGGTCCCGTGGGGCAATTTGTATCTGGTTATAGCCACTGAATCCATCTAGGAAAGAAAAATATTATTTTTTCCGGCTAAGTTATCTAAAACCTGATCAATAAATGGCAGAGGGAAATGATCCTTCTGTGTTGCCTTATTCAGGGCTCTGTAGTCCACACACACTCTCCACTTACCATTCTTTTTAGTAACAATAACCAACGGTGATACCCACTCGTTGTCTGATATAGAATAGATGAATCCAGCGTTGAGAAGTTTTTGAAGTTCTTCCTTAACAATTTCTTTAAGGTTTGGGTTCATCCTCCTTTGTGGTTGGAAAATGGGTCAGCATTCTTCTTTGATGTATATATGTTGGGTGCATAGTTCATATGGAATGATTTTCATATCCATGTAATCCCATGCAAATGATTCTTTATATTCAGTCAGTAAATTCATCAGTCAGCGAGTTTCAACATTGGAGAGATCGGGATTGATGTTCAAGGTTTTTCCAGGTTCGATTTCTACAGTGATGCTCTTAGAACTGACTCTAGGAAATAATTCAGTTGTTTTTGTTTCATCATATGTTGTTACAGCGTTTGATGTTACAATGACTGTTGTTACAGCTGAATCACTTTGATTGTCAGCAGTTTCTAAGAACATTTCCGAGTTCATTTCTTCCTGGGCCATAAGGTCAAAGACTCTGATTAATTGGTGGTGCGTGTGTTGTGTAACAACAAAGGGGTCACAAATAAAGTAGTTGATTAACTCATCCTCTATCTCATCTTTGAAACTTAGGGCCTTTCCTATAGTTAGCACAGGCATAGAACTTTCATCCTCAGTGTCCATCCATAGAGAGTTTTCAAGTTATGCACTGGGTGTAGCATGAAGATACAAGGTAAGTTTTTTTGTGTCATAACCATCCGAGATGGTCATAGAACCAAATCTGCAATCTATGAAAGCATCAACTGTAGCTAACCATGGTCGTCCCAGAATTAGAGGATGGCCTCCTAGACTGGATTTGGGTTGCAAAACGATAAAATCAGCAGGATACTCCCATGAGTCTACTGAAATAACTAAATCATCGATTACTCCTTTTGGTATGATGGTAGAGCGATCAGCTAGTTCTAGAACAGTAGGAGTAGGTCGGATTTTTGTTCCGAGTTGCAGCAACTACGTAGTTTCTATTGGAATGATGTTAATTGCTACCCCTAAACCAACTAGTACATGTGGAATAGATGTTTGTCCAATTTTAACAGTGATTGTAGGGTTTCCTGGGTCACCATATTTAATAGGTGGAGTTTTTCCTAACATTAACTCAGACAAATCCCCCACTACATGCACTGTGAGGGGATCTTTAGGTTTTCGTCCAGGTTTTCTGATACAAAGGTCCCTCACAGTCTTGGCATAAATAGGGACATCCCTTATTGCTTGCAGTAGTGGAATATTAACGTGCACATTTTGCAATTCTCCAAGGAGATTGAAAGATGGTAATTCCACAGGCTTGGTAATTTTCAGTCTTTCAGGGAATGGTGGGTCTGTTGATTCTAGAATGGGTTTGTCAATTTCTTTTATTTCAGCAGATGGTCTCTCCCCTGAATCTTTATCTGATTCTGAAGATGGAGCATCTTCAACTATTGGCTCAACTATTCTCCCTGATCTTAATTTTATTTCATCACAAGGCATAGGAATAATAGATAAGGTTGGAACATTATGTATGTCTATGTTCTGAACGACCTTATTATTTGGGTTTGGGTTAGGTTGCATAGGCATCTGAGGTCATAAGGGAGGATTTTTTGGTGAGTTATTAGGAGGCAATTGCAGTTGTTGCTGCTGGTATGGGGGTTGGGATTGTTGTTGAAAGAAGTTCGGTTGGTGATGGCTTTGATAAATGAGTTGTTGTTGAGGGCATCTCCCATATGGGTTCCATTGCCCATAGTGATTCTGTTGTTGGGGCATAGGTAACCATGCATTGGGATCTTGATAAGAGGGTGGCATTTGATTTGGATGGGGGGCATTCATGTGGCCATATGGTAGCTGATTGTTCCAATAATTAAATGTTGGAGGAGATAATTGAGAATTCATACCTTAACCTCTTGGTTTCCATTTTCTCCTTTGTGTTATTAGATAGAAAACCTCTGCCTCCTCATTAGTTGCCTTCATTGATTCTTTTACGCCTGGTAGAGAAGGACATTGGTCAGTGGCATGGTCTAATTCACAAATAAGGCATACCTGGACACTGTTCAGTGAGCACTCCCTTGGTGGATGTTTCTTCCTGCATTTCAGACAGAAAATGCATAATACTTGCTCTGATTTTGCTTGTTTCTGTTTGACCTACAAAGTATCCATTTGTGAGGCAAAAGAGTTAATCATCTCTATTTTGAAACTTTCTAACAGATTACCTATTTCTGCTCTTGTTGCTCCTACAT
>JASDQU010102383.1:188378-215796 GCA_032191745.1 Picea mariana
GTAGTATCCTTGGTAGCTGACTTATTCGTTATAGATCCTCGAGAACATATTTTGCAGAGATCTACAATGTCCTCATAGGATTCCTTAGATATATCTCCCTTACCAAGCATATTCAGCATATCTAAACAATCTTCTCTAACCCCTTTTAAAAAAATGGTTTTCAGAATGTCCTTACTCACATCTGGATGGCCAGACTGTTGTAGATTGTATTGGAGTCGCTCCACAAAATCTTCAAGGGTCTTGTCCTCCTTCTGTGACATTTTAAATAGTTCCTCTCTTCGTTCCCTTGTTCGACAGTAGTCTTGGTATTTGTTCAGGAAAAGCTGCCTCATTTGTACCCATGTTGAAATGTTTTCTCCTCCAAGGCTCATGAACCATCTTAACGCATTACCTTTTAATGTAGCTGGAAACAGTTTAAGCTTATGCACAGTGGTAGTGTAGTCGTAGATTCTACACAAAATGTCAAATTCAAATAGAAACTCATCCGGATATTCAATAGATAATCCATGAAAATTTGGGAGAGCCGAGAGACATATGTTTTTCATAGGAGCCATCCCTCGTGTGGGAACATCAGAAATAGGAAAAACCAGGGTAGAGATAGTGTTTTCATTGTTTACCTGATCCTTGTTGTTCTATGGATTCTCTTGGTAGAGATCTTCTTCATTATCCCCTTGATTCTCCATATGTTCTCTCCCCCTCCACTCAATGTGAACAACATCCCACTCTTCCTTAGTGACTATCCGACCATTGATCTTATAAACAACTTCTTCTAGATTTTCCCTGTTACAGGCTATACTTCCTTGATCTTCAATGTTCTCCAGTGTTGCTTGCTAATTTTTTGGTGACAAATCTTCAGCTTCAACTTCAACCCTTGATGAGAACGATGTCTCGAGAGGGGGTGTTTCTGCTGACTGTGGATCACGTCTTCTTGGAGGATTGGTAGGGAGAAAAATGGATCCTGAAGAAGAATCTGCTCTGGCTATAATTTCATCAACAATGGTCTGTCTTCCCAGTATGTTAGGATTTCTTCCTCCATATCCTCTGGTACCCGTAAGGTTAGTATTTTGGGAGATTCGTTATCGCGTTTCGTGATTCATGCAAACTATTCATTCCTAAGAAAGAAAACTAGTGTGCTTACCAAAATCTACAATTATCTTCCCCAACAACGGTGCCAAAATGTTGGGCACTTTAATTGTCTAATTGAATGGAAAATCAAAGTGTTCAATATAAATTGTCAACCCAGGGAAGTCTGTTATTTCAAGATAATTCTGCACAGTCTATGCTAGATTATGAAAGCATATCTAATCTAATTGTAGTAGGGAAGTTCTTTTTAACAAAACAAACAAACAATATCACTAACACAGCTGTGTTGATACAGCTGGAGTGCTACAGAATTAAAATCATAATTGCAATCTAAACTTATGAATATATAAAACCCTGAATTGCCTACCCTAATCTAACTTTCTAGTTTACTTTTGCAGGCAGAAACTCTATACTATTGCAGAAAGGAAATCTACTTATTGGAAGAAGCTACTTCACACTTTTATTTCTCCAAAACAAGATTTTAACCTAATGCAGAAAAAGGGAAAGCAATTCTCCAGCAATGTTCAGCAACTGATTTCTAATTCTCATGAGACAAGTTTATGTGCATTTACCAAGAGGGAACTAAACTGTAACAACAGTTGTATTCCAAAAATATCTAACAGTTAAATCATTCGTAATTAAAATGACTAATCTAGAATTCAAAATAGAGGGGAATCAGTGAGGAAGGTGGGCCCTTTCCGTTTCACTGAATCCACTCAAAGAGATAGGTTATAGTCTGTTAAAGAAATTCAATCCACTCTTTCATTCAATTGCCAGAAAATGTTTGAGTACAATAAGCGCTACTTTTATTTCTTTCTTTGTCAAAGGAAAAAGACTAACAACCCTTTACATTACAAAAGATCTGCTATTTAAAGTCAGAGTCAATCAGTGTTCAAAAACAGAACAGTCTTGAGAATCCCCGATTCTCAAGTTGTTTGTTAGATATCATTAATACAAAATCTAGAATTCTCCTTGATCAACATCGTGAGCCAGCATATCTAATCAGCAGGTGTTGTAGCAGTCGTAAAACAACAGGATTGGTGGCGTCTGTTGTAACAGCTTCCAAGATTAACGACTAATGTCGTAGCAGTTGTGTAACAACTTCTAGGATTGGTGGCATCCGTTGCAGAAGTCATGTAACAGCTTCTAGGATTGGTGGCATCCATTGCAGAAGTCATGTAACAGCTTCCAGGATTACCGCATAGCTGTAACAACAACGAGTTTCTCAAAGTGGGTTGTTCTAACATTTTGATCATTAGTTAAATCATTTCATGGGTAAAATATGTGAGCGTTACCAATCAAACATGATAAGCAAATGAAAATATAAAAGCAAGATGAATAGTTCATACCTTGGGAAAAAGGGTCTTGGTACTCATTATAATAGTCATTTAGCTTAGGAATCAGAAGGTTGAATGTTCAAAAGTTGTAGTGAAAAAAAGGACATTTCTGGGTCCCAACACATGTCATTTCTGGGAATAGAATTTGGTAAGAGAGGTTAACACCACATCCCACAACCACATGAACTAAACCTAATTGACACATATCATGCACTAATTGTAGAAAAAACAATTTCTAATTTTCATTAGTAGGATAAGTTAATTTCCTATTTAGGATATATTTATGTTCCTTCAAGAGAGCATGGAAATATGATTTGGGAGGAAAACTACAACTAAGTAGTAGGGAAATTTGTAATAGTATTACAAAGATATTTTTATTGTACAAAGATACACCAAGATGTCATTAGGTACATTAGATCATGCACAACATGTGTCATTGCCAAGCCAAGGTTCAAGAAGTAGGGATTGTACACAATATTGTCTATTGTTGGCAAGCCATGGGGTTCCTAATCATTTTTCCTTCTACCAAGCATGCTATAAATGACTATGTTTTTGTGGTTTATAGAGTCTCTAAATTGGTAGTTCTAGCACCATGTAAGAAGACCATAACAATAGAGGTAACTGGTAAACTCTTCTTTAAATATGTATGTGTTCACTTTGGTTTTCCCAAAACCATTTTTAGGTGCAGATATTAATTTCTTAACCACTTTATACTCCAACCTTTGGTCCTTATCAAAGACAGAGATAACCAAGTCAACTCCCTTGCACCCACAAATAAGTGAGCATACAAAGGTAGTCAACCAAATTACAGTACAACTCCTTAGAATGTACAACTTCAAATATCCATGGATTTGAGATGAGACCCTGGACTATCTAAAACACAACTACAATAGAGTACTACATAACTCTATTGGAAATAACCCCTTGGAGGTGTGTTTGGTGTTCCAATAGTAGGTTCATGACTTATTTCATAAGTCTAATTCCATATTCAAAAACAATGACATGACACACATCAAGCTCTACACAAGCACGAGGTTGATGAAAAAACTTGGTTTGATATGCAAAAGGACAGGTTGATATGACCAACTAGAAATATCATTCCTTCTAATATGCACTATAGGCCACCATTAAGTAGATGAGAGGAAATCCCTTTGAACTTAATCTTCCACCCTTTCTTGGCCTTCATCATGTTTTTGATGTGGTATGAAGCCTTGCTTATATAAATTATGGGGCATAATCACAATTGACTAGTCAATTTTTAATCTTCATCATTGGCCCTTTTATTGTTAATATGATTTCTTGATCATAACTTAAGTTTCCTTTTATTCTCATCCCTCAATCTTTATCTTTGATATCAACCTGTGATCTTACTTTTTGTATATTAAACTTTCCCTTCTATATACTTATATAGAATAATAGCATAAAGTTTATATATGTTGTTCTCTTAGATTGAATAGGCTCTTGATATCCTTTTAGCATGGGTGGATTATCAACAATATATTTCAAACAATGATGTCATAGTTGTACAACTAGCCAACAATGACAAGTCCATTTAAAATCAAAACCTTAAAAACTAAGTAAGCAAATTAAGAAATTACATTTAAAAAATGGATTTTTTCCCTTTAAGAAGTATGATGGACAAGGCTATAACTAGTTACTTTGGATTAAGAAACTAATGTTATTTCATGTCAATAAACATAGATGAATGAGGGGAAAAAGTAAGAAGTACTCAACACATTGCAAGAGGATATCAAATATTTATAATAGAATTATGTTTCCTTTTTGTAAAAGGATATTCCATCTCTACCATATAATCATATTTCCTATTTTTTAATGAATATATTCGTTTATTAATTTCTAATCATGTGTTCTTATCTTGATGTTGGTGGGATTGAGAAGCACACTAGGGCAATGGGTTCCAAATTGGTTCAACAGGATTACACCAATGTTAGGTTTGGTAAGCATATATAGGGTATGAACAATCAACAATCTTGGTTATAATATGAGAATGTTGAGATAGGAGAATCATCCTAATTACTATATTACTATTAATATAAAAGAAATATATCCCACATTTTTTTCTTCTATTATTATAGGTCTACATAAACTAGATTATCACCATATAATTATTCCATTATTATTGATCAACAAGAACTAGGTTTTCCACCATATAATTCTTCTACTATTATTGATTGATAGGAACCAAAATATTCACCATCTACATGTCATCCATATAAACTTCCTCATCGTGGTTATAAGAGGTGTTATTGTTAGCGTCAGAAGTCACTCCTGGATTGCTTGCAGGAGAAGAGCCCAACGCCCATCAGTTTATGTCACGATTTGTTTAATGGGGTGATCAAATGGGTGAAGACTCAAGATAAGATAGCTTTAAATCGGGAAACTGGGCCTAGTATGTAGAAAGCAAGGGAGGTCTTGATCCAACTTCTGTCAGTAAGTTGATTAAAGGGTGGTAGATGGAAGACTTGTGAGAAGGGTGAGCAAGACAGCCTTGGGCAACAGGCCTTCGGAAGCTTGAAGAAGAAAAACTCAGAAGCCAAGATCCTCTTGGTCCAGAGTTTCAAAGAGCTGAGGGGTGACTCGACTGAATCCTTCAATTCCAAGTCGTTTAAGCACTGAGAACATCAGAAGAACTGATTAGAAACAATGTGACTATTACAGTGATCCAACCTACATCATCCTATAACAGCCACAACTCGACTGGATCCTCCAATTCTGAGTTGTTCTAACAAAGTATACGAGAGACGGAAAAGAGGATGACATCCATAAAGTAAGAAGTCTCAAATGCCTTATACATTAACCAGAGCGACCAACGTTTCATCAAAACTTTACAACCGGGAGCTTTGCTCAACCATCGATGTTTACAAAATACAAAGACTGAGTCTATATACTCAGGAAAATTCGCCTCACAGAGGTGTGCCCAGTCACCCAAGGCTCGGTGTCTTTTCAGTCAAACTCGTACCGATATCTTTCTTTAAATGCCACCTTAACTACGCATGGCTCCTGTAAGGAGGGTAGCTAAGCCATTAAGTGCTTGGCTAGCGTGCGCAGACTTCTCTGTCGAGCTGAGGACTTCGGCATGGCTTCTTTGAGAAAATTGATACACAAGAACTCTGCGAGCAGGCGGCTTGCCAGACCCTCCATCCCCTCATTTAATGAATGAAAGGAGATCTCAACCACCCGCTCTTGCCGTCATTTACTCCAGGCGAGAAAAGTATGGAGATCGGATCTGATAGCGCTTGGAGATCACGACGATCCCCTCTATAACTGAAATCGGTGCCTTGGCCTTCTTTACACAGCTCCTTTCTTCCTCCAAGTGACCATGGACTGTGACCACGTGCCTATTCCCAAGGTGCTTTCGGTGTTCGCGAATATGAAAGGGTTGATCCTTGTTGATTGAAATCGCGATGAGCGATATGCCGAGATGGCTTAATCTGGAACCACGCGTCCCTCTAGATCTGATGGCCCTTAAATCTCCCTACCATACCGTGGGTCCGGGTCCAAGACTTTCCCGACACCTCGCGCATCGGAATATAACGGGGCTGCTCTTTGCGCCTTGGATTCGCGATGGGCGAAACGTCGAGATGGATCAGTTTGCTGCCAGGTGTTCCCTTTAGATGGACGGCTGAAAATGATTTGTGATGTCGCGGGCCCCAGTTTCGGCGCTTTCAGTGCTGTCAGGGTTCGGGGTTTCGTGATGTTCAAAGACATAAAACTTTCACCCCACGAACTCCCGAATGCCGAAATGCAGATGCAGCTAGATCTTGCGCCACGTGTCCTTAGGATGAATGGACGAGGGGCATTCGATATTTAAAAGGGAGTCACCCTCGTTTACAGGCTCACTTGAAGTGACTTAGTGCTAGGACTGTGGGCTCGGCTCCAAAGGCGCTTTCAGCATTTCACCGATCGACGATTTCAATCGCAATGAATGGGAGGCTCCTTGTTTCCCGAAACCCCCATCCCCAATACACCGACTGGAAGCCACCTGTCCCAATTGGATCGGACGACCCAGAATTGTCTTGAATTATTGGAGCGATCTCTTGCGTTAACCCCAGGGCAACTTGGAAGCCCTGAAATCCCGACGACCATTGATCAGCTTTATAGGAGGATCTCGTTGGCCGTCAACAAAATTTTGCCCACTCGCTCGAATTGTAACTGAAAAGGGGCTCCTCCGTGCTGCGCTTGGGTGCTTCCCGGGCAATCCTGCAGGCCTGTGTATCTTCATGCCCCGAAGACAAGTAATGTTGCTAACATTAGGCTCCATGGGGGATAGAGTCATCCCTGCGATGCTCTAAGGACTCATTTGCAGTTCTAGTGCCTTATTGTTGGGCTATGGAGTCATTATTAGGCCGAAAAATAAAAAATGAAAATGAACAAAGAAACAAAAAAGACAATATTTACAAACAAAGGAGCTATCTGAGACTCAAACAAAAGATTTCTTCAGAAAATGCCCATTCACTGGGATGCTGAAAAATTCTTCACCTTCCAAACCTCGCAACCTGTACGTGTTATTTGAGAAGGTCTCAGAGATTTTGAAAGGCCCAATCCACAGGGCTTCAAATTTGCTGTGTTTTCCCTTATCTTGCCTAGGAGCATCCCATTTCAGCACCAGGTCTCCTATCTGGAACCGCTCCTTCTTGGCCTTCTTATCGAAAACCTGCTTGATCCTTTGCTAATGGTCCTGAAATCTACCCACTGTCTTCTCCCTAGCCTGTTGGACCTCCACTAGCTGATGAATCCTTCTGATCATGTTATCAGGCTCCTCCTGATGGTCCTGGATGAATTTTGCTACAGGAATGGCTAAATGAGAGGGGAAAACAGCCTCCGCTCCATAGAATAATTGGAAAGGAGAGACGCCGATAGATCTCTTTGTGGTCACTCGGTCGGCCCATAGAGCAAATTTTAATTTGGAATGCCAGGCCTTCTTGTTGTCTTCCAACATCCTTTTGATGATCCTTATCAGGATTTTGTTGGAGGATTCTGCTAAACCATTGCCCTGTGGGTAATATGGGGTGGAGTGAATCAGCTTGATTCTGAACTGCTCGCAGAACTTGGCCAACGGCTCGGACCCGAAAGTGGGTGCGTTATCAGTGACAATTTTACTCGGGCAGCCAAATCTCGTGATGAGGTCCTCTAGGAATCCAATGATTACCTTGTGAGAAGCATTCTTGGTAGGGATAGCTTCAATCCACTTGGTAAAGAAATCTGTAGTAGTCAAGATCCACCTGTGCTTCCCACTAGAAGCAGGGTGAATCTCTCCAATGAAATCTAGGCCCCACTGCTAGAAAGGTCCTGAAACCACCACCGGATTTAACGGCAAAGACTTGAGCTGCTGCTTTCCTGCAAATTTTTGACAGTTGATGTAGGCTCTGACCTTTTTGCAGACGTCAGTGAACACGGTAGGCCAGTAGTATCCAGCCCTGAGGATTTTGTGGGCTGTGGCTTTCCAAAAATGGTGTCCTCCACATAGGCCGCTATGAAATTTAGCCACGATCATTTCGGCCTCTTGTGGACTCATGCATTTTAAAAGCACCCCCAGGGGGTCTTTCCAATATAACATTTGATCGATCAAGCAGTATCTGACTTCCTTGAGCTTTAGAGCTCTTGCTTTGTTCCTTTGCAGGTCGTCTGGGGGCCGCAACTCTTGCAGAAAGTATATGACATCCTTATACCAAGGACATCGAGCTAATGGGGGCTCTCTTCGAGGGTCCATTTCAGACAGCCAACTTTGTGGAATTCCTAAGCATTCGTTTATGAAACTTATCCCTAGAGCTTGGCAGTTTGCTTCAGCCAACAGCTTGGCTAAACCTTGACCTTTGATCAATTTGGTGGGCCTTATTTCTAGGTCGAATAACAGAATTTTGGCTATCCATTTACTCCTTCTTCCATCTATGTCAGTCTGAACAAGAATGTCTTTAACAGCAGCCGAGGGGACATAGGCGATGATTTTTTAGTGCAGGACGTAGGTTCTAAAAGCTTTGAGAGATTTTACTAGAGCATAGGCCTGCTTCTCCATAGTGTCATACGTGACTTCGGCATCCCTCAATGCTCGGCTAAAATAAGCAATAGGTTGCTTTAGCCCAATGTCGTTTGTCTGTAATAGAACAACATCCACTGTGTCAGGTGAGGCAAAGGAGAAAATAAGGAAATCCTTCGAGTAGTCGGGACTGATAAGCACAGGAGATTCAGTCAGGGCCTTCTTGATTTTCTCAAAGGAATGTCGAGATTCAAAAGTCCACCTCACTTCATTTTCTTTCTTCAACATGGTTGTTATAAGCTTTACCCCCTCAACAAAGTTAGGCACAAACCTCCTTAGAAAATTAATTTTACTGAGGAAATATTGGACCTCCTTCTTGGACCTTGGGATCGATAAGGCTTGTATCGCCTCAACTCTGCTAGGGTCAATCCTGACTCCTTCCGTTGATACTATGTGGCCTAGTAACTTTCCCTCCTGCATGGCGAACGGAGATTTCTTGGGGTTTAATGAAACGCCAAAATTACTGCATTTCAGGAAAACTTTCTTGAGATGACGACAGTGTTCTTTATCAAACTTTGAAAACACTGTGATGTCATCTAGCTAGACGACCACAAATTTGTCCTTTTCCCCGACGAAAGCTATGTCCATGGCACGCTGAAATGTTGCCCCTTCATTCATTAACCCAAACGACATCTTGGCGTACATGAATGTCCCCCATGGAGTGGTAAATGTCGTCTTTTCCCTGTCTTCAAGTAGAATAGAGACTTGATTGTAGCCATAGAAACCATCAATCATGGACATCCTGGAAGCTCCTATTACCCTCTGCAGTATATGTTCCATCTTTGGCAAGGGGTATTTGTCCTTTCATGAGCTCATGTTCAAGTTTCTGAAGTCTACACATAGTCGGATCTCTCCATTCTTTTTCCTTACTGGCACCAAGTTGGCCACCCACTCTGAATATCTGAGTGGTACAATGATCTGAGATTGAAGCAGCTTCTTTACTTCCCTCTCCATGATAGGCAACAATATAGGATTGATCTGTCTCAGCTTCTACCTAAATGGCTTCACCTCCTCTTTTAATGGGATTTTATGCTTGATGATAGAGGTGTCATAGGTTTTGAGGTCTTCGTAGGTCCAGGAAAACACATCAGCAAATTCCCTCAAAAGTCCGATGTATTCGAACCTTTGCTCCTTTGTTAGACTTCTCGACAATTTGACAAACTTGGGCTCACTCTCGATCCCAATATTGCACTGAGTAGTACCAGTGTCATCCTCCGAGGTCTCTCCTTTTAATGACACATCATTTCTATCAAAAAGCCTTTCCAAAGGAACCAGTCCTCTTGGAATATGATTGTTGGGCAGCTGCACAATGTTATGCTCTGCAATCTTATTCAGAAAATTACCCCCAGCTAGATTTTCTTCAGAGACAGAGTCTTGGTCGATGTGCATCTCTGAGAATTCTTCGACAGTCTCCAAGAACTTCTTGATCTCAAGATAATCCTTGAATACCTTCCAATGTTTGACAATGTCAGGTATGGAGGGCCTGTATTTTACTTCTATCTCATATCTGAATTTGGGCGGCAGGGGTACTTTGAAATTGCTTGCTGATGTAGCCAAGGAATCTGTCATTGTGTTCTCCTCTCTTGGGATGCAAGAAATGTTAAATGCTGAGAAGAAACTGTCAACTAGGTCCCACACCTCATTTCTGCAGCTTCTGAGTCGAGGATGCTTAGCCTGATAAGCGTTTCTGACCTGTTGGACCACCAACTCTGCGTCTCCGAACACTACTACCTCCTGAATTCCCATTTCCCTTGCGGCTCTTAATCCTAGGATAAGAGCTTCATACTCTGTCACATTGTTGGTAGCTTCAAATTCTAGTTTGTATGATAGAGATATGGTTTCCTGAGCAGGTGACACAAAGACCACCCCAGCTCCAGCGCCTTCCCTGGAAGAGGCTCCATCAAAGAACATTCTCCAGACGGGGGTGATGGAGGGAGGAAATTTAGGGGAAATGGTGGGTTGCTTTCTAAGTTTAAGAGGAGGTTCGGGAGCATGGGTGAGTTGAAGCAAACTGGAGCCTAAATCAGTGTCCAAGGCAAAGATGGGATGATTGGTAGGGTTGGCTTCATCGTTGATTATATAGGCCAGTTGGGCTTCTCTGTATAGCCTTCTATGCTCTTCTCCAAACACTAGGATAGTAGCATATGTGAGGTCTATCTGCAAGGTTCCCCCCAGTCTTTTTNGATCTTGATAACAGCATACCAAACTTAGGGGGGACATCAACCACTACTATATCCATGACCACACTTTTCATGGGCAACTGGAACAAGGTGACGACCAGGTCTTTGATAACTCCTAGACACTGAACTTTCCTGGAGTCAAAGGAATAGAGGTCATGATAGGCTCGGGTGACTTCTAGTCCTAGTTATTCCATGACAATTTTGGGCATGAGGTTGTGAGAAGCCCCCGAGTCCATCAAGCAATTGTGCAGTACCTTGTCATGTATGTTCAAGGAAGTGTAGAAGGGAGGGGATGAGTCATTCCTATCTTCTACCATAGGACCTAGAATAACTGTAGGTTTTTCATCTTGTAAATTGATGGAGTCTGTGGGAAGGCATGAGACCTCAGACTGTAAAATCTCAGAGAAGCGTTTCTTGAACCCTTCATGTTTAATCAATTCTGTCAGGGGCACAGGAATTCTGATTTTTTGAATCTCATGCTTGAAATTAAAGGAAGATGAGAGCTTTAGGATTTCTCTTATTTTGAGAGCATGACTCTGGATAATGGGAGAGAGGGGTTGGGTCTTCTTACCTCTGTGGTTGTCTGCTTCTTCATTAGCAGGCTTCTCTGTTCTAGTGGACTACTCAGGAACATCAGGCACTACTGTCCTTTTCTTGGAACGCAGATCATACCTGCCTTGGCCGCCACTAGCCTTGTCTCCTTTGCTCAGCTCATTTAGCTGACTTTCCATAAGAGACTCTTCATATGTTGATTGAGTGAGATGAGGAAAAGGAGGAGTGTCTTTGAAGCAATGGAATTCAGGATCAAGCTCATCTGTTTCCCCTTCTTCCCCCTCACCCACAAAATTATTTTGAAAAGGGGCCTGAATCTTCTGGTCTTCTCTGTCTCTTCCTTTCTCTCTTTGCAAAGTCGGGGAAGAAATATTGTTGGGTCTTCTGAAACCTCCTCCCTTTTCGGAATTTTGGGGGCCTTTGTATGCTTTCCTCCCTTCCACTCTCATTCTCTCCATCTCTACAGACAGAGACTTCACCATCCTGGTCAATTCATCCACTTAAGGGTGGGGGACCAATGGGTCAGAAGTCGAGGCTTTCGATCTTCCCTTTCTCCTGTCTGCGTCGGCCTTGTTTCTCAATCTATCGGCTGCTAATACATTGGATTCCACTTCTATGGCCGCATCTTGCATTTGAGCTAAGGAGGTGTCTCTTCTTTCTCTCAGCAACAGGCAAAAATCGGGGCCAAACGCACTAGCATAAGAGATCTTGGTTGAGGCTTCTGAAGGATTTATTTCAGCGGGGATCTTATTATACATCTTATTGAATCTTTTGGAAAAGTCAGAGACAGACTCTCCTTCCATCTTCTTCAGAGACTCGAACTCTGTCATGTAATACATGAAATCTTTCCTATCTCCCCACTGCCTCAGGAAAGCACTATCTAGAGCTTCAATGTCAGCAATAGATCCTGGACCCAATCCTCTAAACCACTTCCTCACCTCGCCATCCAGGCTCTTGACGAAGACTCTCATATATACATCTTCATTTTCAATGTTGAGGTTGTCTGCATAACTGTAGAAAGCAGCAAGGTGCTCTTTGGCAGTTATGTCTCCTTCCCCAGTGAACTTGGGCATATACTTCAAGTAGTCTCCAGCAGGGAGAGGATTCATAGGATGGGGTAGGATTAAGGGAGCATATCTGGTAGCAACTATGGCATCCATTCTATTCAGAGGGGGATTAGCACCAGCCATAGGAGTATAAGGTGGAGGAGAGCTTGGAGGGGAAAGAGTTTGTGAAGGGGCTACTGGGAATGAGTCTCAAAGTGGAGTGGGAAACAAGAGAGGATTTAAGGAGAAATCTAACGAACTCAAGTCAGCAGGTGTTTTTCTTTGTGCAAGAGTGGGGAAATATTTTGTGGTCCTCGGTCTATGCCAAGGCGCAGCTTCAGAGGAGAGGGGAGTGACAAGGATTTCTCCCTCCAATCCTAGACCGAGAGGGGAAAACTCAGTAGGAACACTCCCAAAATTTAGGAAACGGGAAACCTCTGAAGGAGGTCTATTAAGAAACTGAGGAGGAGAAAATGGAGTTCCTACTGAAGGAGATGGCGGATTACCTGGTTTGGCGATGGAAGCTTCTTCTGCAGAGTTCTTTCCTCTTCTGAGAACCACCTCCGGATCAGTTTCAGGTGTAGCTAGAGGCAGCTGTGGATGAGACCGCGTGTGTCTGCCTCTGAAAGCCACAATTAATAGAGTAGGTTCTCCCCCAGTGGAGTCGTCACAATGGAGTCGCCAGGTGCACAACAACAATCTTGATAATTCTGATATCTGATGCACCTTCAGAATCAGTTGATCGTTGTCGTTCAATCCCGGGGAAAATATTCAACTTCGTCCCCAACAACAGCGCCAAAAATGTTAGCGTCAGAAGTCACTCCTGGATTGCTTGTAGGAGAAGAGCCCAACGCCCATCAGTTTATGTCATGATTTGTTTAATGGGGTGATCATATGGGTGAAGACTCAAGATAATATAGCTTTAACTCGGGAAACTGGGCCTGGTATGTAGAAAGCAAGGGAGGTCTTGATCCAACTTCTGTCAGTAAGTTGATTAAAGGGTGGTAGATGGAAGACTTGTGAGAAGGGTGAGCAAGACAGCCTCAGGCAACAGGCCTTTGGAAGCTTGAAGAAGAAAAATCAGAAGCCAAGATCCTCTTGGTCCAGAGTATCAAAGAGCTGAGGGGTGACTCGACTGAATCCTTCAATTCCAAGTCATTTCAGCGCTGAGAACATCACAAGAACCAATTAGAAACAATGTGACTATTACATTGATCCAAGCTACATCATCCTATAACAGCCACAACTCGATTGGATCCTCCAATTCCGAGTTGTTCTAACACAGTATACAAGAGACGAAAAAGAGGCTGACATCCATAAAGTAAGAAGTCTCAAATGCCTTATACATTAACCAGAGCGACCAACGCTTCATCAAAAATTTACAATCGGGAGCTTTGCTCAACCATCGATGCTTACAAAATACAAAGACTGAGTCTATATACTTAGGAAAATTCGCCTCACAGAGGCGTGCCCAGTCACCCAAGGCTCGGTGTCTTTTCTTTCAAACTCGTACCGATATCTTTCTTTAAATGCCACCTTAACTATGCATGGCTCCTGTAAGGAGGGTAGCTGAGCCATTAAGTGCTCGGCTAGCGTGCGCAGACTTCTTTGTCGAGATGAGGACTTCGACATGGATTCTTTGAGAAAATCAATACACAGGAACTCTGCAAGCAGGCAACTCGCCAAACCCTCCATCCCCTCATTTAATGAATGAAAGGAGGTCTCAACCACCCGCTCTTGCCGTCATTTACTCCAGGCGAGAAAAGTATGGAGATCAGATCCGATAGCGCCTGGAGATCGCGACGATCCCCTCTGTAACTGAAATTGGCGCCTTGGCCTTCTTTACACAGCTCCTTTCTTCCTCCAAGTGACCACGGACTGTGACCACGTGCCTATTCCCAAGACGCTTTCGGCGTTCGCAAATATGAAAGGGTTGATCCTTGTTGATCGAAATCGTGATGAGCAATATGCCGAGATGGCTTAATCTAGCACCACGCGTCCCTCTAGATCTGACGACCCTTAACTTTCCCGACCATACCATGGGCCCGGGTCCGAGACTTTCCCAGCACCTCGCACATCGGAATATAATGGGGCTGCTCTTTGTGCCTTGGAGTTGCGATGGGCGAAATGTCGAGATGGCTCAGTTTGCTGCCAGGTGTTCCCTTTAGATGGACGACTGAAAATTCTTCATGATGTCGCGGGCCCCAGTTTCGGCGCTTTCAGCACTATCGGGGTTCGGGGTTTCGCGATGTTCAAAGACATAAAACTTTCACCCCACAAACTCCCGAATGTCGAAATGCTGACGCAGCCAGATCTTGCGCCATGCGTCCTTAAGATGAATGGACGAGGGGCATTCGATATTTAAAAGGGAGCTGCCCTCGTTTACAGGCTTGCTTGAAGTGACTTAGTGCTAGGACCGTGGGCTCGGCTCCAAAGGCGCTTTCGGCATTTCGCCAATCGGCGATTTCAACCGCAACGGATGGGAGGCTCCTTGGTTCCCGAAACCCCGATCCCTGATACAACGACTAGAAGCCACCTGTCCCAATTAGATCGGACGACCCAGGATTGTCTTGAATTATTGGAGCTATCTCTTGCATTAACCCCGGGGCAACTTGACAGCCCCAAAATCCCGACGACCATTGATCATCTTTATAGGAGGATCTCGTCGGCCGTCAACAAAATTCCGCCCACTTGCTCAAATTGTAACTGAAAAGGGGCTCCTCCGTGCTACGCTTGGGCGCTTCCCGGGCAATCCTGCAGACCTGTGTACCTTCTTGCCCCGAAGACAAGTAATGTTGCTAACAGTTATCACTCTCCATCCATGTATTAACATTTTTGTTGCCACACTAATTGGTATGACAACCAACACTTCTCATATATGGAAAAATATTGGATCAGTACCCGCTAACAACATTATGTATGGATGGATTCATGATTGGTCACGTAAACGTTTGAGCTCTTTTTTTATTACATCATGTCGTCTAGTTTCATTACAATATAGTCATGCACTCCCATCATATATGGTTATTGAACATAGTTTATGCACTTGGGTAGAATCCTTATTTTCCTCGTGCATAACTCACTAATTTTTTTCTTGTATTGTGCTTTTTATACTTTGATGAAAATGTAAAATATTATCAAATATTGTAGAATATTAGAGAGTTCTTTTGTTTTGGTTCAAACTATGGATTCACATAGTGCAAATTAAGGAAATAGTTCATTATTTTTATTTGATTGGCCCAATCTATAAGAAAATTGGTGAGAGATCTAATTTACTTGTTTGTATTGGGATTGTCTATTCTAGATTAGATTTATATTATTGCACTATATAAAAGTATAATTATGTAAGAATAGCTCATGCAATTGATTCAATTATGTTGTTCTTCCTCAACACATAGATATGTGGTTATTTATCATTTTTTACAAAAACTATTTAGTTAGATAATGTTGGTCATGTTTGTTCCATAATCAATAATCATTGATTGTATGCTACCACATTATGCAATCACTTAGGTATCTAATTGCATGTATATGCCTTAGCCTCCTCTCACATATTCCAATGAGCAGAGTTAAGCCAACTCACATAGAATCAGTTGGAAGAATTACCATTCACTTCATATGCTAGACAAAGGGCTCGACTAAATTTAATTAAATGGTAATTTGTGTGGAGGTTTTAGAATGTGAGAACTCATTGGAAAGTGAAAGTAGAAAAAGTGAACGAATATGACTATTCGAAGCATGGAGCTAGGGTTTTGACAGTCGCGACCACAACACATAGCAGCATGAGAACCAAAGGGGGGGGTAAGGGGACCCCCTCATACAAACAAGTAGTGGTGGACATAGGGAAAGGGACAAGAGGCGGAGCTTTCAAGGAACCAACGACAGGAACCTCAAGATCAGACCCAGGGAAGTGTCACGAAAGTAGCCAGAACAAAAAGGAGACCACGGATGAAGACGCAAAGGAAACTCAGAATGAGGCGCATGAGACTGTGAAGGCTAACGAGACAGAAGGGAACAATCCATGAAATCACAAAACAATAATGATACCCAAGGTGATATTGGAGGATCCACAAACGCAACTCTACAGGGACCAGATGAAGACGGATGTGCTCATATGAAAGTTCATGGGGTTATGGCCCATAGAAAGAACACTGTGCAACTGGATCAAATATCACTGGAAGCCAAATGGAGAAGTGGAGATCCACCTCGGATCGAAAGGTTTCTTCATAGCAGTATTCATGAACTTGGAGGATAGGGATAGAGTCTTTGAGGGAGGGCCATACTTACACGCCTCGGCTGGACTATACATGCAACCCTGGAAAGAAAATTTCTCCCCTGAAAAAGAAGCTTTCAAAAAGGTATCGTTCTGGTTGAGATTCTATTCCTTACCCTTAGACTACTGGTTTCCCTCCACCTTTGAAGAAATAGTAAATAAACTGGGGAAATATGTGAAGACCTCAGAAGCCACCCTAAAAGGAAGATACACATCATACACAAGAATCTACATAGAGATGGACGTTTCTGGAGCACTCCCAAAATCCATAAGTCTGGAATTCAAGGACGAGGAATGGATCCAAAACATAGATTACGAACAGATCCCCTTTAGATGAAGAAGATTCCACGATCATGGCCACTTGATCCGAGAATTCCCTCTTAATAAAATATTGGAAGAAACAAACCCCAAAACACAACAAGATGAGGAAGGGTTTATAACACCAAACCGTAGGAACGGAGAAAATAAAAAGAAAAATAAAACCTTGGCAGGAAATAGCCAAGAGAATCGGAATAAAATGGAAGGAAGGGGCCAAAAAAATAAAGGGACAGCATACGAAAGTGACTCAACAACAATACAAGAAGTCAGAGACCAAGCAACCAAAGAGCCTACCCACTGGCCAAGCAACACAATAGCACAGGGCAGTTGTGCAACCCTGATGAACGGAGAAACAAAAGGCGACAACACCTCCATGCAAGATGCAGAGGGAGATGCGGAGATGACCCCGAGCGAAGTCGGTACAAAAGACCCCGATCTCAAGGACCTGGTGGAAAGGGAAGGGATAGACCTTTGGAACATACTGGAGAAATGGAAAAGGCAGGGAGTTGGTAACGTACCAACAGAGAAACTTGACCACATCTAGTACCTGTTCCTCCTATGGGAGGAAGACAAAGAAAGAGGACAAAAACAAACACACGGGGAGATAGGAAACCTAGGAGTCAAAGACGAAGAGGGACAGTCCCAACTATCACCCAAGCAGACGAGGAGGAAAAAAGGTAGAAAATCAAACAGCATAGCACTACAGGAGCTGGGAGCGCTACTGATAAATTCGGGTAAGATCAATAAACTCTTTCCCCATTCCTCCCCACATGTTTCAATGAAGGTTATAACTTGGAATATAAGAGATCTAAACAGCCCAAGAAAGCAAAGAATCCTTAGGACTAAACTAAAGCAGGAACAACCAGATCTTTGTTTCATTCAAGAAACGAAATGCACTATAGACAGAATGGAGGAAATCAGTAATCAACACTAGTGCAAGTACAAGATTGTAGACATCGAAGACCACCAAAGGTTAGGCTGTATTCTCACTTTTTGGAACCCACAAATTCTAAATCTAATAGCAGCCGAAGCAACCAGGTGCACCCTAACGGTATGCATGCAAATCATTGGAAACACGGAGGAGATTCTCTGCACTAATGTGTATGGGCCCCAAGGGCCAGAGGAAAAGAGAAGAATGATTCGAGACCTAGAAGATATAAAATCCCGATCCACCAACCTCCACTGGATCCTGGCAGGGGAATTCAACATAATCACCTCACTTGAGGAGAAGAAAGGTGGTACAAGAAGATTGGATCGGGATGCGGAGGATTTTTCAAATTATATAGACAGATCGAAGATGGTAGACCTCCAAACCAAGAATGGTCGGTTCACCTGGAACAATAAATGGATGAACCAGTTTCAGGTAGCTACAAGACTCGACGAATTACTTATATCGGAGTCAATCATTATGCAGGGGCTAACCTTAGATTGCAACATCCTTCCCTGGGGAGGATATGATCATTGGCCAGTGCAACTTGAAGCAGGCTTCCAAATAGCACCAAAGAACAAACCCTTTAGATTCAAGAAATTTTGGATTGATCACCCGACTTTCAAGGAAAGAATCAAACAGTGGTGGCGGGAGGAGCAACTAGAGCAAGGAACAAGGATGTTCAAACTTCATAATAAACTTAAGTACATCAAAAATAATCTCAAAGAGTGGAACAGGGATACTTTCGGGAATATAAATAAAGAGAAAAACGACAGAGAAACAAAAATAATAAAACTCCAAGAAACTTTCATACTAGAAGGTTATACAGAGGACCGAGAAAAGGAAGAACTCCAAAGGACCCAAGAGTGGGAGGCACGATGCCAGCAGGAAGAAACAATCGGGCATCAAAAGTCCTGCATCCGATGGCTAAAGGAGGGAGATCGAAACACCAAGTTCTTCCATAGAACAACCATGGCCAGAAGAGCCCACAACAAAATCCTAAAGATCAAGGACCAGGATGGAATCGAGCGCGAGTCACATCAGGAGATTGAAACCGCTCTGGTCAACCACTTCCACGGGATAGCCCAAGAACCTCACCAAGATAGATCAGAGGCCATTCAAAGGATAACTCATCATATTCCACGCCTGGTCATAGAGGAACAAAACATCTTCCTAAACAAATCTATTACCATGGAAGAAGTTGACCAGGCTCTATAGGAAATGCCCAATGGCAAAGCACCAGGTCCAAATGGCTTCACAGTGGAGTTCTTCAAAGCCTGCTGGGAAATCGTCAAACATGACAATTATAAGGTAGTAGAAGACTCTAGAAGGTCCGCCTCCATCCTTAAAGCACTAAACGCCACAATGATCACAGTAATCCCCAAAGAAAATGAAGCCAAAACCCCTGACCGGTATTGACCTATAGCGTTATGCAATGTGGTCTACAAGATAATCTCCAAAGTAATAGAAAATAGGCTGAAACCCCTCTTACCTTCATTGATCTCGCAAGAACAGGCATGATTTGTGGAAGGAAGACAACTAATGGACAATAACATCCAGGCCCATGAGATCATTCACACCTTGAAGCTTCAAAAGAGGGGGGGATGATAATACAGCTAGACCTAGAAAAATATTATGTAAAATTAGCTGGCACTATATGGTCAAGACCTTGGAAGCCTTTGGTTTCACCCAGAACTGGATCAGATGGATTGTCAGTCTCGTACCACAACAAGCTACTCGCTACTAATCAATGGAGCCCTGGCCAAACCTTTCTAGCCCACGAGAGGTATTAGACAAGGAGACCCGTTGTCCCCCTTCCTGTTCATTCTGATGATGGAAGGCCTCAACTAGAGCATAAACAACGCAACCGCAAATGGGGAAATAACAAGGCTCAAACCCTTCAAACTACCCTACTTCAACTCACCAAAATTTTGTAGATGATACTTTACTCCATGACATACCCACGGTCAAGGAACCCAAAGCCTACAAACAAATCCTAGAATATTTTGGGGAAGCCTCGGGCGTTGAGATCAACCACTCCAAGTCGAGGATCTTTTTCTTCAATACTAATCCAGCTATCCAAAGGAATCTAACCAACATTCTAGGCTTTGAGAGAAAAACACTCCCAGCCAAGTACTTGGGGGTTCCATTGATAGACAAAGTGTACAAAATGTCAACCTGGGAAGGAGTAATAAATAGGTTACAGGAGCGGGTAAAAACCTGGACGTATAGATCCCTCAACCTAGAAAGCAGACTGATCCTAACCAAGTCTGCTTTACAAGCAATCCCAACCTTCATGATGTCAGTCTTCCCCACTCCACAGGGGATCCTACAAAAAATAAGAGCCATCCAGAGGGACTTCCTGTGGCGAGGTGCAGAAACGAAGGAAAAATGGGCCCTGGTGGCCTGGGACAAAGTCTGCAAGCCAAAAAGCAAAGGAGGCCTGGGGCTACAAGATCCATAAATGACCAATAACGCTTATGGGGCGAAACTATGGTGGCATTGGGTAAAAAAAAATACAACACCTTGGGTAAACCTATGGAAGGAAAAATATGCCCTAGACATTCGTGACCAGGACAAAATCCACTTTGGAGGAACCAGGGGAGGGTCAACCATTTGGAACCTAGCCTGGCACAACAAAGCCTAGATTGAAACATACAGCTTTTGGGAAATCAGGAGTGGCAGAACAACCAGATTCTTGGAGGACGCATGGCAACAGGAACCAAGGATGGAGAACTTGGACAGAGGGATACTCTAACAGGACCTCATCACGCAAGATAAAATCAACGTCTATCAATACTGGAAACAGGAAACGAACCACAACAAATGGAGAATCTGGGACAAGATTGTCCCATAGAAAAACGATATATCCACAACAACTATAAAATAGGTGGAGGAGGAACTAGGAAGATGGAAAATAACAGTCATGGAAGGATAGAACCAGTTGAGGTGGGGACAAAAGGACAGAGGGGATTTCAACCTGAAGGAAGTCCGACACTCTATGGCGGACCTAGACCAAGAAGACCCAACGCAACACTAGGATAATATTTGGAGCAACCCCCAATGGCCAAAGATTAAAATCTTCCAATGGATAATACTACACAACCACATCCTAACTTGGGATAACCTAAGGAAAAGAGGATTCATCGGTCCTTCAATATGTCATCTGTGTCAAGCCCAGAAGGAAACAACAAACCATCTCCTCGACGAATGTGCCTACGCATAATTGTGCGACTGGCCGACAAGTATCTTCCACCAGTCTGACCAGATTCGAGGTAACATTGTCGCAACCATCAATCACTGGAAAGAAAACTACAACGAACAAGAAGAGGTGAATCTATGTTAGATCCTCACCCTAGAAATGATCATATGGTCGATATGGAAGGAAAGGAACCTGTGCATTTTCAGAAACCAAAGCTGGTCAGAAAAGAAGATCAAGGAAACACTAATCTCCATGATACGAGAGACGGTGATGAGCCGCAACTGCCGGGTAGGCAGAGCGCAACTCACTGAACAAGAATCCTGAGTCCTAGAGGTCTTCCACCTGAACGGTGGGAGCAACCCCAATCAACACAGACAGACATCGCAACTCCAAGTAGGTGAGTGAAACTAGAAACCGCCACCTTTAGGCTCCCTCAAGTTGAACTTCGACGGGGCAGCGAAAGGCAACCCATGGAGAACAGGTTTGGGAAGAGTAATCAGGGACAGTAAAGGAAACATCATACGGTTGTATGCTGGAAGTCTGGGCAACTCAAGCAACAATGCTACGGAATTCGGAGCGTTGGAGACTGGCATGGAGATTCTAATACAGGAAGGGATGGCAATCACCATAGTGGAAGGAGATTTCGCGCTGGTTATAAACACAGTAAGGAAACTCCAAAATGGTACCAGAATGGGCAAAATCCAGAGGCACTAGCGATTGGCCCACCTATTGAAAAAAATCCAGGGGCACTTGCAGATAGGGATCACTGTGGAGTTGCAGTGGGTTCGGAGGTTAGCAAATGGATTGGCAGACGGAATAGCGAATGAGGGGGTCGACAACGAAGTTCCAGAATTGGACACAAGCTGGAGCAACATCTCGTAAGGTCAATTCCAAATAGACCGCACCCAACTTGCGACAAAATACTGAGACAACAGTAGTATTACGGAATATTAGGCAAGAATGGAGGCACAACAGACACTAAAGGGCACGTAGGCTTCAGGTCGAATCCAATTTTCCACCAATCAAACAAGGATATAAATGCAGACACAGATCACACGTCAGGAAAAAGCACGGCCCCATGGTCCCATCAATAAAAAGAAGTACAGAGGCCACCCGTGGGAAAGAAGAATAGATAACCTGCAGGCGGCGAAGGACGAAGGATGACAGGATTCACCAGGGCCAAGTAGGGGCACACCTCACCCAAGTATCGTTAAGGGACGGGGAAGTGGATGGTGTACAACGAGCAAGGAAAAGCATTGGCACAGGGATAAAGGCAAGGTGATCAAGTACACATGCTCTAGAACATATGATACTGACCAGAATGACCACCTTGATGAGAAGGCCATGATTGCAAGGACGAGACCACAGTCGGGCTGGCTCCATAAAAAAAAAGGATAACAGAAAGAACCATAGACCGAAGCAAAGAAATTACAGGGGCCACCTTACTTACCAGAAATAAGTGAAGCGGAATAGGGGAAGAACCCAACGTAAGAACTACCACTTGCAAGCAAAGATGGTACGTATGAATAAAACCAGCAGTAAGAGAGGCCCCAAGGGGTCAGAACCTCCACTGAGTGCTTAGAGGATGAAAAGAATCGAACAAGCGACCAAGGAAGCAAAGAGTACCTTCCTCAAGCAGGTAGACACAAAGGGGAAGACGATCATCAAAAGATGGGAGAGAGAAATCAACAACGCTCGCAGGGGAAAAGCCTAGACAAAACTAACCCAGGAAGCGGGGCGGATAAGGGACCCCGGAGCCACACAACCTAGGGAAACTCTCTACCACAAGACAATGGAGGAAGCCTGGAAAACAAAAATGTTGATCGGTAAGATGTGTGCGGATCGAAGGGGGGCCAACAGGCATGGATGGTTTTAGGGGCTAAATTTCGCTCATGGGCTAATTTTCCATGGTCTTTCCCAAAAGAATATTCGTTATTCTAAAAATGATTCACCCAAATTATATAGGATAAAATTATTTTACTCTAAAAATCACCAAAATGTTATATAAACTATATAAAATCCTTAGAAATTTGAATATTTTTACAAAAATATCACCAAAAATTTATAGTTGGAATATGAAGGATTAGTAATATTCACCAAAGTTTCTACATTTTAAAATAAATTTCCATCCTTAAAATCATCCCTGCCAACAGGACAAAAACCAGAGAACAAAAGGAAGAGCGCACAGGTATTCTCAACCGCCTAAGCAAAGGCGGGGGTAAAAAGACTTGCAGAAGACCAGAGAAGCCAGCAGGAGAAACCGGAGTGGATGGCAGGGAAATTTAAGCTCTATTTACGCTATATCTAGCATATAGATATTACTCCGACTGACAGAAATGGAACCCCAGCATGCATCAGAAAGATACGTCTGGTGTAACAAAGGGAGGAGAACGAGGCATGGCAGGAAGGATATGAAGACCACCCCATCAACCTGGACTAGTGCAGGACTAGCCCCAGTCGAGTCTCTGAGTGTAGGAGCTAATCCCACCATGCTTATGCTTTTTCAGGTTTCTTTATGATGGCATTTTTCAAACTGGATTAAGAAGGTCTGGTCGGTTTCCCAGCATGGTGACCCAGGCCTACCACGCTATATTTAGACATTGCTCCCCAGGGACCCCAGATCTGGTTTTTGTTCTGGCAGATCCTGGGAGCCCCTGCATCTTTTTTGTACAATAATTTTCTACAGTAATATAGATTCTCACACTCAATTATAAAAATAAAAATAAAAGTAGCAGAAGCGAATGGACTCTGTGCTAATGGTGATTTTCCAAGCATAAATAGAATGAGTTAACATCCTCTGGTGAATTGGTCTCTCTTGTCCACAAAGAGGATTCCAAATTTCAAAGTTTTTTTTCATCGTTGGTGGAGTTTACAATTAAAATCAATCACTTCCAAGTTCACCTGAAGTTCCCTCATATTCCTAATTTTTATATCATTCTTCCTTCATGTCTCCCAAATCCAAATTTGTGGGTTTTCTAGTGTTGAATTCTCAATGAACAATTGGGGTGTTTTACCAAAAATAGTGTGAAATAAAGAAATTTCAAGTATCTATTTTACAATCTTTTCAAGGTTTTCACAAAGCAACAATGGAAGACATTAATTGGCAGAACTTGAAAAAAGCATTACAAAGACATGAAAAATAGCAATAGTGCAATCTTAACAAATGGAAACACTTTCAAGGGCATCCAACAATCTTGACCAACTGGAAGTGAAGGTCAATAGTCAGATCCAATGGAGGTAGAAAATCCAAAACCATTTCTTGCTGAAGAAAAGAATGAAACCCAAGATCACTCACAAAATTAACTTGTAATGTATTTTAAAACTATCTTGTTTTTTTTTGTTTTTTTGTTTTTTTCCCAATCCTTTCAATGGCTTTCATTTCAACACATATTGTGAGAACTTAATGTTAAAGTGGACAAGCTTTCAAAAGAATCCTTACTTTTGCAAAGAGGTACTTTCAATTACTACGAGTATTTTGAAAGCACTGAAACAGAAGCAATGCAATTCCAATTGTGAATATTTAATGTATACATTCTGAATATGATGTATGGAAGGCAAAGACAGTACAGTTTTTGTTTTTTATGGTTATAGTATATTAGCCTAGATGTATATTGAATATCTTTTTTATACAGCAGGAGAGCAAGACATTCATGATAGTTTTGAAAATCTGTAACATGTATTTTATTTAAATATATAAAGTTTTTTCCCTTGGAAAAAAAACTATTTTGTGGTCAATTTGTTAAAATTTTGTCAATGAATCTTTTTTGGAAAAATAAAACAAACACCAATAGAAAGAATCAATTATTTTTTGGAGAACTATTCAACCAGGTGGTCATTCCTAGTTATTTTGTAATTGCTACAACGTTGTACCCAAATTCTCTTTTAAATACAATCTTCCTTCTGTCTCTGTTTAAAAAATAAAAGGGGAAAATTTCGTAAATGAAATCAGCTGCAGTTTCAATTTGCAGAATATCTTCGCAGTTATAGTGTCAATTTGAAGATGTTGCTCGTGTAAAACTGAGCTACCATATTAATGATCACCAAAGCACTGAAACGCCTCTTTCCCGTAGTGATGTCAGCTGACATGTTGTATCTGGGGTCCATGTTGAGAACCACTGAGTGTGCATACTTTGTATGTTGTTACAGGATGCAAATCATTCCTACCCTGTTGAAGATCCAAGAGCTAATGGAATTTATGGCACTATTTATTAGATAGTGTAGGACTATTTCATCACAGTATGGGAATATTTCATCGCAACATGGGGCTATTTCATATATAGTCGATAGTATGGAATAAAAGCTTGACCTAGTAGATGGTAACGGTGGATTTCTGCACAATTTTCATGAATAAACTCAGTCTCAATGCACATATATGTTTGATCCTCGTCGAAAATACACTTATGTACTAGTAGCAGCTACTCCACCCTTCCCCCTTTTTTCTAAGGCCTACATTTATTTTTAAAATCCAGAAACAGTTAGGATTATTGTGATCTTGGCAGTAAGGACTGCAATCTGAATATGGCCTCTGTTTTGTTTATAGATCCACATTAAAAGAAGAATATCACTCATATGATAAATTATCAGGAAACCTAGTGAACACAAAATTTTGTCATAAAAAATCCAACCCTGCTACCCACCATCATTGTTAAAAATTAACAAAACTCTCAAGGATGTATTTGGGCATAATTGTAACTCTCTTGGCATGAATGGAACACAGGTTAGTATCCTCGAAGAGTCCAACTAGATATGCCTTCGTCGTTGCTTGCAATGCAGCCACCACCAATGCATGGATTCTCAAATATGTCTTGAAGTCCTGGCCAATCTCCCTGACCAGGCGCTGGAACGATAGCTTCCTTATCAGCGGCTCGGTTTGAAAGAGGGGAGGAGGGGCGCGGGAGGAGGTTTAAACAGATGTCCCTTTCCACCCTGCATTGAATGCAGAGATGGGACGTCCAAGAACTGACGCTACGAGATACGGGACGGTCGGAACCGGGCTCAGCAAGTGATGAAACAACGAATTGCGAACGACCGCCTGAGGGATGAAACGACGGGCGATAGGGAGTGGGCCATCTTACGGACGACGAGGAGTGTGTCGGCGGCTCATTCTATGGGATGGCCTTCCGGTATCAGAGGTGTTCCATCGGGTTCCATTTTGTAGAAGAAGTAGCTTACGCCTATAAAATGTATTGGTGATTTTGCAACGTTGAAAAGGGTGATTTTGCAACGTTGAAAAGGTTATTGAAATTTATTTACAAAAAGTGGAGAAGAAAGTGGTAACAAAGATGAACACGGATATTTATGCTACTACTGATTCGACTGATTCGACATTTTGTGGGGTTTCGTCCTTCACAATTATGCACGCGCATATAGTCGTGGTAATTTGGGGATGAGTAATCCTTTTGAGAGTACAATGTTGAATCCCCTTAGAAGTATGCCAAGATCACTTCTAAATGAGTTGGGTATGGAATTATGTTTGAGTTCTCCTTTTCCCATATTTTCACACTCATTGCATAGAATACTTCAATCATGTAATTTTTTTTCCAATAGAAAAAAAGGTGGAAAATAAAAAGTAGGAGATTGATGCATCTCATCCCTTAGTGCTAGCTTCAAATAAAATCATCTCAAAGACAAAGGGAAATGGAGGATGGGGTCTCAAAGACATTTTCTCTTTTGCAAAAGCACTGGCAGCTAAGAACTCATGGAGTTTGGTAGATGGATCTAGACTCTGGCACATAATAATAAAGGAAAAATACATCCCTCAAAGGTCATTCCTGGAATGGATCCGCTCCATAAACAAACCTTTGAAGAATGGAACAACCATTTGGAAAGCCATCATTAACTGATGCAGGAGCATTCTGCCTCCAAAAACTTATACATTTGATTAGACCTAGGGGGTGTTTCATTTTCCTTGGGAGTTGGTTCCCTAAAGGAATTTTATTGTAATTTCCTAAGTTTTATAGGAGATCTAGAATGTATGAGTGGATTGTATTGTAATCAAATATGCTTCTAATAAGAGATATCGAGAGTTGAGAGATCTAGAGTAATTTAGATCTCATGAAGATTGAGAATCCTAAGACAAGAGTTGAATGAGTTATTTGTGGATCTAAGAGGATCTTAGGAAACTGTTGAGTGATTGAGGATTTGTGGATCCTAGAGTTAAGGCTTGTTAGAGGATCTTATTGATCTGAGAGGATCCTTAGGGGTTTGTTGAGAGCAATTTGGATCTAAAGTTGATTCTAGTTTCATAAGTCTTTGTACAAGTATGTAATCCTTGAAAGCATTTGGGGTTGGCCCAGAATAGCAGATTAGGCCATAAAGAAGTTGGTTAGTGAAAGATAAAATCAAACCAAGGGAGGTTGGCCATAATAGGAGATCATGCCACAAGGAAATTGGCCATTCTAGAGAGAATTAGGCCAAGGAAAGATAGGTAGGCCTATTGAGTTA
>JASDQU010102384.1:7497-19320 GCA_032191745.1 Picea mariana
GATGAGTGTACTATAATTCAAAGTGAATACAAAATAAATTATTTAAATAATAAATTTAATGGAGAAATTAGAAGTGGGTTAACCCTAAAATAAGGAAAGTGGGCAAAGTGACCTAGAAGATGTTTTTAAGGAAGCTACTTGGAGAGTATAAATAAGAGGCAAGGCTCTCTAATTTGAGATCACACTTGAGAATATTGAATATCTACAAGTGTCTAAGGTAACAAAAGGATATCTAAGCCAAATTTCAGAGGGAAGTTAAAGAAAATAAGGTCGGAATTCAAGGGAGGATAAATCCTTTTGATGATTCTTTCTAAGGTATGTTATTTACAGGCCATCTCACCATTTTTGAAATAATTTTTTTTTTATAATGACTCAGACTTTGAAATTTCTATGCCATTGAGGAAACATATGCAAGTATCTTTGGTAAAAAATTCACATTGTGGGTCTTTGTATTTTTGGACTTACACTCTGTGGAAAATAGGGTTTGTGGCTAGTCCTGAAACTAGTCTAAAACAAGCGTTTCAGGTAAAAACGTAATAACTTCTTCATAATAGATAGAAATTTAGTAAGACAAAATTTGTTGGTTAGAGTACAGTCTGTAGTATAATGTGTAACCGTTTAAGATCTCTTCAACAAATATTCTATGTGGGTCATTCTCTACAAGGTCTCTCTCTAGAATAAGCCAGAATTTAGCAAGGTATGCCATTTTTTGTATAACTCCTTTTTATGAGAGATTCCAACTAGTGAAACCTAGAGGAATTGCATAAAACACACAAAAGAACTTTGGATATCAGTTTCAGATATTTATTCATTACAGGTACAAAGTTATGATTATTTCAAGCTAGGGTTGTTGACTAATCCAAAACTAGTCATGTGAGACTAAAGAAAGGTTTGATGAAAATGCTAGTCTCTTGTTGTTAAAGTTAAGGAAGGTTTGCAAGTATTTGATAATATACACCAAGTCTATTACAGAGTTACAAATCATATTTGGATGATGAAATTGATGAGGGCTTTTGGTTAAGGTACATGTTGGGTACATGGTTGAGACAAGTAGTTGATGAGTTGACACATACATGAGGTGTATAGTTGATGATGTTGGTACATTTTGATGAGTCATAGTTGATGAGTAGTTGAAACAAGATTGGTACATACTTGGTACATGGTTGCATGCACTTCTTTATGGTACAGGTTGATTACAGGTTGGTGCATGGTTGATGCACCTGTTTACAGGTTGAGGTACATGTTGATGCCTGGTTGATGCATGGTTCAAGTTTATTGGTATAGTTTTACAATGGTATATCTCACAGTTCTAGTGTGATAGTGGTTCCATAATTCTACTTCTACTTCAAGGCGGTTGGACAGGGCAATGACATGTGGTTGTAGCCACCTTCCGGTTATTGTCGGAGAACATAGGGGGTTGTAGCCTCCTTCTAGTTGCAACCAGAGAATTGGGGAGTTGGAGATTTCCTCGGGTTGTAGCCAAATAAACTAGGGGGTTGGAGCCTCCTTCCAGTTGCAGTTGGAAAACAAAGGAAGCTGATTCTTCCAATGAATGTAATTCTTCGAGACATATAAGAAAAAGAATTTTGTTGTTTTCTCCCGCTTTGGGTTTCCACGTAAAACATTGGTGTACTGTGTATGTGTATGATTGTTCATTTGTTCATTGCTCGTTATTGAATGATAATTATACATTGATATAACACTTGGATTATTTGGTTAAAAAGGATTATAATTTCTCTATTACAGATTCACCCCCCCTCTCAGTAATCCAATAGAACTCCCTTTGACATAAACTCCATAGTTAGCAATCACCATTTTATTTATTACTTATTGTTTTCATTTATAATTAGTTAAATGTGAACATGAATCATCAACATATATCATCAATAAATCATCACCACAAGAAATACAAAGAACACAAGATGTATGTACAATTTTATTTTTATTATGAACTACAATCCTTGGGTTATCAACAACAACTGAATAGAGTACAACTCTACAAAAGCACCAGCTCTATAATGCAAGATTCATCTTACACCCTCAACACCAAATGAGATGAGACAAAAATCCTCAACAAATATCAATCTATCAACAGGTACACAACCTGTCGGTTGTGCAACACACATATGTACGCGCCCTACCAGTAGTACCGCTCACGTATGTACGCAGCCAGTATGTACTACAACATGCGTATCACTTCTGAGTTACTTAGGGTTTTCTCTTCAAGATGTACTTAGATCCTCTGCAACCTTCAATCACGTTTTCTTATGTCTCTCACTGTCCAATCTGACCCATAACCAATCACAACACATACAAGCTCTCCAACAACTTATTCATGCTCCTCAACCATACAATATGGATGCTACTCAATCATATATAAGCAATCAAAATACTATAGAAATCATATCAGTATTGAATCATAAGAGTGTTGCTCACTCCATCAACCAACACAAACCAAATGACAACAACCATACCAAGAATTCCTTAAGAATTCACCACACAACAAGCAAGAGTATCCATCAAGACAACAATGTAACCATACCAGAGTTTCTATGGCAGATCTGATCCCATAGAATTCATATCTGGAACCTGCTTCAGTCTTCAAGAGCCTAGCACCATCTCACACACAAGTCTTCATGACTTCATTCATTGTATTCACTCTGTCCTCATTCAACCCGCATATGTACGTGCCCTAGCTCACTGCAGCCCATGTATATCTCAGAAACTAGGGTTTTTGAACTTTCGAAACTTTTGTCATCATGATCTCAGACTTACCAAAACTTTGATGCATCCATGAGATCCTCCAGATCTCCTATCTCTCAGAATAGATCTTCAATACATGTTTAAGAGATTCTTCTCACAAGAGACCCTTGAATCTTATTTATACTCTTCAAGTAGCTTCCTTAGAAGTATCTTCTAGGTCACTTGGCCCACATAGACACTTTGTCCACATAGTCATTTATGTTCAACTTTGCCCAATTTTCCACTTGTCCATGTATCCAATAGCCACTTGGCTACTTAACCCTCTTTCCTCATTTTAGGGTTAACCACTTTCCATAATTAGAAAGTTCTCCATTTACTTTATTATTCAAATAATCTTCCTTGACTTTGTCATTTTACTTTATCATTTAAATAATGATTTCTTCTTTTCAAGCACTTTGACTTCTTTGACCTTTTGGGGCTTCAAGCCAACATATGAGGGTCCTTCATCTTCATAGGGAAATAACTCTCAAACCATGAGGAGTTATGTGACATTCCACATACCGTCGGAAATGGCATGACAAGCACTATCCATATAGGATAGTTTCACTAACAAATTCATTGACCATCATCTCATTATTCCACATATAAACATGGGTTCTCCAACCATACTTCTAGGATAACTCAACCGTAAAGCGTCTTCCAGTGAGGGATTTCACCATAAGGGGAAAACTCTGGAGTTCATCCATTTCCACACCTTATCAACCATTATAAGACAACAATGATTCATCTTTACATGAATCCAACAATGTATCATATACCAATGAAACCACATCGATGCATCTTCATCTATGCATCATGTATCAATGACAACTCATTGATCCATATTTATCTATGAATAATGTATCAATGTCAACTCATTGATCCATCTTCATCAATGCATCATATCAATGAAATCATATGACTATGATTCCACTTGACATCTATCCATTTTTATCAAGGACAATACATATTACATTTGGCATCTATCATCAATCAATCAATCATTTGGCATCAATCACTTGACATCAATCAATGACATTAATATATCACTTGACATCAATCAATCAAACCTTTGGAATCAATGACAACATGATCCAACATAATAATCCTTATGCACATCATTAAATGTACGATGAACGAGGTATTAGCCACCTTTACTTGCATCAGTAATGTATTAAGGTGTGAAGGTTAGATCTCAAATCTCTTACGGATTTGGATTGGTTTAGATCACATATTTCTTGCACTTATGGATTTTGTGACATGTGTGATGGTTGAATGGTTTATATCACTCCCGGGAATATACTGATTAGGTGATGCAGGAGCATCGCTAGCACATCAAGCGAGCCAGCGCGACGATGAGAGGCAGCTGGATAAGCCAGCACGAATTTTTGAAAACACCTTGATATTGTTGTGCAAACATTAATGTTTGAATTTAATGAAGCGTACTTTGTATATTGTAATGGACCTTGAGTGGATAGATCTCATCCTTTGGTAGATAAGAGGCATTCAATTAAGTTAATGCTGGTAGATAGGATGTTTAAGTCTAGATTTGATAGTTTAGAGTTCAAGAGGGAAAACGGATATAGACACCCTCATTGTACCATTGTAATGTTGTCAAACATTCAGGAAAAGAGAAGAGCAAGCAGAGAATACTGTATGAAGAACACCCATGTACATGCATTTGAATTAATAGAAGAAAGCTTTGATTCAAGCTCATCGTTTGTGTTGTTTTCTCTATGTATTGATGTTGTGCTCATGAATGTTTTCTTTCTTGTTATGCATTTCCTTTGTATATGATGTGCAAGTGATTTCATGTTTTAACTTGAAGTCTGAAAGGGAGAGAGAATAAGGTTAAATTGTTTCTCTATCTGAGCTAGGAGATTCCTGCAAAGGGTGCAGTTGAATTCATCCACAAGGAGTGCGTTGATGGAGGCTCAGTAGTTTAACTTTTGATCTCATTCACCCAGAAGTGGAAGTGGGTTGTTGAAGCCGTGCAAGGAGTGCGTAGGCTGCAGTAGAAGCCTTAGTTGTGAATCTGAGCAAAGGAAGTTAAAGACTACTGCTGCAAAAGTGCGCGGAGTCGAAGGGATTCAACACTTAGGAGTTGTTGAATGATTGACGCGAGGAGCGCATGCAAGTCCCTCTGAAAGATTCAGAGCAGGAAAGCTCAGGAGGTATAGAACCTTCGTGATATCGTTGAAGAAGAGCACCGAAAGTTTGTACCGTGAAAGGTTTCAGGCCAGAGTTTCTAGTGCGGGCACAGAGATCTCTTTTTCCTAAGAGACTATTGAAGTTGTGGAAAGGCTCAGGAGGAATAGACCTTTGAACTCCCTGAAGACTAAGTGTAGGGAAGTTGCTGTTGGAAGTCGGAGGAAAGAATCATAGGTTGGAAAGTGAGCAAACGAGTCTCGTGGAGAGACACTTCTTTATTTCGCATAATCCTCAAGGGGAGAACGGACGGACGAAATCTTCGAGAGATTTTTCACGAAGTTCCGAGAGCCGTTGGATCTCCTAGAGGTGCAAGGTAGTTACAGCATAGATGTGGAGAGGATTCAAAGCTTAGGAGGGGAAACACCATTGATCCAAGTCAGTCAGGGCCATTGGATTGTTCACAAGATCGCCTATCAGGACCTCGTGAGGAAAGTGTCCTAAGTTGGGTAAGGAGAGTCGCAAGATTGCGAGAACCGAGATCTCGACTACTTCGAGGATAGCGTGGGTCCATAGGAGTTGGCAAGTGGATAGGTGGCACCTCGCATCTCGGGAGCTCGTAAGTGGAAGGGCTGAAAGATTGGTTTCAAAAGTCACGAGGACACGAGGAGCGAGAAGGTGAATAGCCATTGGATCCAGATCGCGGGAGGACCGTTGGATCCGCACGTGGGCTCGTGCATCGAAACCTCGTGAGAAAAGGCTCGAGGACTTAGCCATGGAAATCACGAAGTTACGAGGGAGTGAGGTCGCGAGTTTCGACACCTCGGACCTCTAAAGTTGACGAGGAAGTTATTCAACCTCACGAGTAGCGAAGTCATGACGGAGCGAGGTAGTGATAGCGCAGAAGTCTTGAGAGAAGTGACGAGTGTGGACAGGTCAATTCACACGTGCGCATCGGAGTTTCGGTGCCTCGGGTATCGGAGGTTGGAGAACCAAAAGTTTGGTATCGCGAGTAGCGAGGTCGCGAGTAGAGAAATCCCTCCGGGGAAAATCAACGAGTTGACTGACCATCAGGTCTCAGAGATCTGAGAACCCAGTGTTCAACTTTTGAACTCGCGAAGTCATGAGTTCCGATCCTCCGAGGAGTTAAGGAAGAGGATCGCGCGAAGAAGAGAATCTATTGGTAGGAAGATTCCCGAGAGGGAATTAGGAGAACCTTTGAGTTCTTCAGGCCGAGAAGAGAGGAAGGCCCTGTATGAGTGGATGTGCCTGTGAGGGTGGTGCATGTACTGCGTCAGAGTGGTATCAGAGCAGGAATATCTTTGCTTTCTGTAGCAGAGAAGGAGTAAAATTTTCCATTCCACCAAGAAGAGAAAGACAGTCACCTGATCCAGAGGATAGGGAAGTATGGAGAAGAGGTAGGCCAAAACGAAATCTAGAAATGGAGAGATAGATGAGAGATCTCTGAGCAAGGCTTGAAGACATGGAGACAGCACAAAGATGCAGATTCGGTGCTGGATATTTCAGCGATTTCGAAGTTGAAGAGGAAGCTGGACATGAAGAAGAGGTCACAGCAGAAGATGCATCAACCGAGCGGTTGATCAAAGTCATTTCCAGAATGGGTGTGAAAGCCAAGATGGACATTCCAGTCTATGAAGGAAATCTGGATGCAGAAGAGCTATTGGATTGGATCCTAGCTCTTGACAATTACTTCGATTATGAAGACATCAAAGAGGATAAGAAGGTTAGACATGCTGTCACCCGATTGAAGGGACATGCAACATTGTGGTGGGACGAGATACAAGCTGATAGACGTTCGAAGGGTAAGAAAAAGATTAAAAGCTGGGATCTAATGATTGTGAAGATGAAGGCAAAGTTCATCCCAAGGGATTACCAAATCACTTTGTTCAGGAGAATGCAGAACCTGAGACAGAAACTGATGACAGTGAAAGAATACATTGAAGAATTCTATCGACTGAACATCAGAGCAGGTCATCGGGAGAGCGATGATGAGAAAGTTGCCAGATATCTGAATGGTCTGAGATACGACATCCAGGATGAATTGAGCATGGTTACCATCAAGACGATAGAAGATGCTTATCAGATGGCTTTGAAAGCGGAAGAGAAGATGAGTTATAACCAAGGTCAGCAAGGGTGAGGCAGAAGTCAGCCCAGAGGCAAGGCAGTTGCCCAGGAGAAATTCCAGAATCCCAAGGAGGAATGGAAGAAACCTCAGGGTAGAGTAGAAATAGGTGGTACCTCACAGAAAGGACCATACATTGAACAGAGAGGCAACATAATGAGCAGAAGGGAGATTATGCTGATGCAAATACTTTTCCTCGTACCAGAGGTAGAGGAAGAGGCCAAGGTGGAGTTATCACATGTTTCACATGTGGGAAGAATGGGCACAGGTCATTTGAGTGTCCATAGAAAAAGAAGGAACCAGGAGAATCTCACATCGCAGAGGTGCAGAGGTGAGATGTTGAGACTAAAGATATAGAAGGCGGAAGGTCACTGATGATGCGTAAAGTTCTCTTAACACCTGGGAAAGAGGTGGAGGACTCGGCACAAAGGACCAAACTTTTCAGAACAGCTTGCAAGACCAAGGATTGGGTATTCAAGGCTATTGTTGACAGTGGTAGCACCGATAATCTCGTTTCAACTGAGATGGTGAAAAAGTTGGAGCTGGAGACAACTGATCACCCGAGTCCATACAAGGTTTCATGGCTACAAAAGGGACATCAGGTGAGTGTCACTAAACAGTGTTTAGTTGAATTCAAGATAGGTGGATATAATGATAAAGTACTTTGTGATGTCATTCCCATGGATGTATGTCATTTATTGTTGGGTAGACCATGGCAATATGACATAAATGTGGTTCACGATGGGAGAATGAACACATATACTTTAGAGAAGGATGGAAGGAAACACAGGTTTCTTCCAATAAAGGATAAGGAGGTGAAGCCAGAAGTAAACGACATAATACTTCTCATGAGTGGGAAGGAGATTCTTACCGAGGTGGAGAAGAAGGAAGATCCACAATTCTTTGTCGTCAGGAAACCGAGAATTGTTCTGACTAGCACAAGAGTGGATAACTTACCAGATGAGATTCAGGAACTGCTGGAAGAGTTCGCTGACATTGTGGTAGACGAATTACCTCATTCATTGCCACCGATGAGGAGTGTGAGTCATCATATTGATCTCATACCAGGAGCTAGTTTTCCAAACAAAGCCGCGTATAGGTTGACGCCGCAAGAAAATGAGGAGGTCAAAAGACAGATCCAGGAGTTGCTGGATAAGGGACTGGTCAAGGACAGCTTGAGTCCATGTGTTGTTCCGACAGTACTTAGTCCAAAGAAGGATGGAGGCTGGAGAATGTGTACCGATTCGAGAGCGATAAATAATATAACCATCAGGTACAGATTTCCATTTTCGAGAATGGATGATCTGATGGATTGCATGAGTGGGGCAAAGTATTTTTCAAAGATAGATTTGAAGAGCATATATCATCAGATTCGCATGAGGGAACGCAATGAGTGTAAGACAGCCTTCAAGACAAGTGAAGGATTGTATGAATGGGTAGTCATGCCATTTGGCTTGACAAATGCACCAAGTACCTTTATGAGGCTGATGAACGAAGTCCTGAGGGAATTCATTGGGAAGTTTGTCGTCATATATCTGGATGATATACTGATTTTCAGCAAGACAAAGGCTGAACATCTGAAACATTTGGCCATTGTGATGAGGATGCTACAGTAGGAGAAGCTGTTGATCAACATGAAGAAGTGCTCATTTATGAAGATAAAGCTCATTTATTTGGGTTTTGTTATCTCAGCGAATGAGTTGAGGATGGATCCGGACAAGGTAGAAGTGATCAAGAATTGGCCATCACCGAGAAATATTTTCGAGGTGAGAAGTTTTCATGGTTTGGATAGTTTCTACCGAAAATTCATCAGGAATTTCAGTGGGATTAGTGCAGTGATGATGGACACAGTGAAGAAGCGGCATAAGACTTTTCATTGGACAGTCGAGGCTGAAAAGAGCTTCAATCTGTTGAAGCGGAAGATCACGAAGCAACCAATGTTGGTGTTGTCGGATTTCCAGAAGACATTTTAGGTGAAATGTGATGCAAGTGGCTTTGCCATAGGAGCGGTCTTGAGCCAGGAGGACAGGCCAATTTCATATTTCAGCGAGAAGTTGGATGAGGCAAAGGTGAAATAATCCACGTATGATAAGGAATTCTATGCTATCATACATGCATTGAAGAAATGGAGGCATTACTTGATCCCTAAAGAATTTTTTTTGTACAGTGATAATCATGCATTATAGTTTGTGAGTCAACAAGAGAAGTTGAATCAGAAACATGCAAAATGGGTAGATTATATGTAGAATTTTACATTTGTAATTAAACACATTTCAGGTACTGCTAACAAAGTGGCTGACGCTTTGAGCAGGAAGTGTTTGTTGCTGTAGGAGTTCCGAGTCAAGACATTGGGTTCTGAAAATCTTAGGGACATGTATGGAGGAGATATAGATTTTGGAGAAGCGTATGAAGTAGCTGATAATCCAGTTCCCAGAGACAGAATCCCATGGATAGATTATATGATCCAAGAAGGATTGTTGTTCAGAGGCAATCAACTGTGTATTCCAAATTGCTCCATGAGGGAGAACTTGTTGAAAGAGAAGCACAGTGGAGGCTTGGCAGGTCATTTTGGCTAATACAAAACATTTGCGAAGCTGAGTGAATCATATTTTTGGCCGGGGATGTGCTAAGAGGCCAAGCGGTTTGTTGACAGATGTCGGATTTGTCAGCATTCGAAAGGAAGAAAGCAAAATGCAGGTTTTTATCAGCCATTGCCCATACCAGAGAGGCCATGGGAGGCGATTAGCATGGATTTTGTATTGGGGTTGCCAAGGACGCAAAGAGGTGTTGATTCAATATTTGTGGTCGTAGACAGATTTTCTAAAATGGCACACTTCGTACCATGCCAGAAGACCAGCGATGTGACTCACATCGCGAATTTGTTTTTCAAGGAGGTCATTCAACTCCATGGATTGCCAAAAAGTATTGTTTCGGATAGGGATACAAAATTCATAGGGAATTTTTGGAGGACCTTATGGAAGAAGCTAGGAACCAACTTGGCGTTTATTTCTTCTTATCATCCTTAGACGGATGGACAGACGGAAGTGGTCAACATAAGTCTGGGAGATTTATTAAGAAGCTTGGTTACGGAGCACCATAGCAGCTGGGACAACATATTGCCACAGGCAGAGTTTGCATACAATGATTCACTGAACCAAAGCACAGGCCGAAGTCCATTTCAGGTTGTATATGGGATGTAGCCAAGAGGAGTTTCTGAACTGAGGGATTCAGAACAGACTGCTACTAGCAGCACTAGTGCAGAGGAATTCACTGAGGCAATGAAGGAACTTCACAGCAGAGTGAAGCAACGACTGCAAGATTCAAATCAGGAGTACAAGCGAAGAGCAGATCAACATCAGAGACAAATTCAGTTCGAGGTTGGTGATCTAGTTCTGGCACATTTGAGGAAGGAAAGGTTCCCAAGTGGAACATACAACAAGCTAAAAATGAAGAAAATTGGGCCATGCAAAGTCCTGAAGAAATTCAGAGAGAATGCATATGAAATTGAATTTCCGGATGGCATCGGGATATCTCTGGCATTCAATGTCTCAGACTTATATTCATATAAGGCTGAGGGAGTAGGAGCTGGGAGTGATGAACAACTAGAGATCCAGTGGTAGAAGTAGATGCCAATTGCAGAAAAGCCACAGATGGAATGCATACTGGACAAACGAGTAGGTAAGAAGACCAGGATAAAAGAATACTTTGAGTATCTGGTCAAGTGGAAGAATCATCCAGTGGAAGATGCCAGCTGGGAGACTGAAGAAGTGATACAAAAGCATGGACAGACCATGCAAGAGCTCATGGATAGGATCCCATGAAAATTTTCAAGCCAGGGAGTATGATGTAGGAGCATCGCCAACACATCAAGCGAGCCAGCGCGACGGCGAGAGGCAGCTGGATAAACCAACACGAATTTTTGAAAACACCTTGATATTTTTGCGCAAACATTAATGTTTGAATTTAATGAAGTGCACTTTGTATATTGTAATGGACCTTGAGCGGATAGCTCTCTTCCTTTGGTAGATAGGAGGCATTCAATTAAGTTAATGCTGGTAGATAGGATGTTTAAGTCTAGATTTGATAGTTTAGAGTTCGAGAGGGAAAACGGATATAGACACCCTCATTGTACCATTGTAACGTTGTCAAGCATTCAGGAAAAGAGAAGAGCAAGCAGAGAATACTGTATGAAGAACACCCATGTACAGGCATTTGAATTAATAGAAGAAAGCTTTGATTCAAGCTCATGGTTTGTGTTGTTTTCTTTGTGTATTGATGTTGTGCTCATGAATGTTTGCTTTTTTGTTATGCATTTGCTTTGTATATGCTGTGCAAGTGATTTCATGTTTTAATTTGAAGTCTGAAAGGGAGAGAGAATGAGGTTCAATTGTTTCTCTATCTGAGCCAGGAGATTCCTGCAAAGGGTGCAGTTGAATTCATTCACAAGGAGTGTGTTGATGGAGGCTCAGTAGTTTAACTTTTGATCTCATTCACCCAGAAGTGGAAGTGGGTTGTTGAAGCCATGCAAGGAGTGCATAGGCTGAAGCAGAAGCCTCAGTTGTGAATCTGAGCAAAGGATGTTAAAGACTGCTGCTGCAAAAGTGCGTGGAGTCGAAGGGATTCAACACTTAGGAGTTGTTGAATGATTGCCGTGAGGAGCGCGTGCAATTCCCTCTGAAAGATTCGGAGCGGGAAAGCTTAGGAGGTATAAAACCTTCGTGATATCGTTGAAGAAGAGCACTGAAAGTTTGTGCCGTGAAAGGTTTCAGGCCAGAGTTTCCAGTGCGGGC
>JASDQU010102384.1:19420-45201 GCA_032191745.1 Picea mariana
GACCTCATGAGGAAAGTGTCCTAAGTTGGTTAAGGAGAGTCGCGAGATTGTGAGAACCGAGATCTCGACTACTCTGAGGATAGCGTGGGTCCATAGGAGTTGGCAAGTGGATAGGTGGCACCTCGCATATCAGAAGCTCGTAAGTGGAAGGGTTGAAAGATTGGTGTCAAAATTCACGAGGACGCGAGGAGCGAGAAGGTGAATAGCCGTTGGATCCAGATCACGGGAGGACCATTGGATCCGCACGTGGGCTCGTGCATCGGAACCTCACGAGAAAAGGCTCGAGGAATTGGCCACGGAAATGAAGAATTTATGAGGGAGCGAGGTCGCGAGTTTCGGCACCTCGGACATCGGAAGTTGACGGGGAAGTTATTCAACCTCGCGAGTAGCGAAGTCACGAGGGAGCGAGGTAGCAATAGCGTGGAAGTCCCGAGAGAAGTGACAGGTGTGGACGGTCAAGTCACACGTGCGCATCGGAGTTTCGGTGCCTTGGGTATCGGAGGTTGGAGAACCAAAAGTTTGGTATTGCGAGTAGCGAGGTCGCGAGTAGAGAAATCCCTCCAGGGAAAGTCAGCGAGTTGACTGACCATCGGGTCTCAGGGATTCGAGAACCCAGTGTTCAACCTTTGAACTCATGAAGTCACGAGTTCCGATCCTCTGAGGAGTTAAGGAAGAGGATCGTGCGAAGAAGAGAATCTATGGGTAGGAAGATTCCCAATAGGGAATTAGGAGAACCTTTGAGTTCTTCGAGCTGAGAAGAGAGGAAGGTCCTGTGTGAGAGGACGTGCCCATGAGGGTGGTGCGCATACTGCGTCATTAGGTAATTAGATATTTGCACTTAATGAATTTTGATGTGGTGAATGAATTTGGAACTTAGACCCCTTCTGTGCAACAAAATTGATGTAAGGAAGGTTGGTTTAGTTATTGGACTTATTGCACGACAAGGAAAATTGATGATGTATGACTAAGTTCAGTATTTATACTTCTTGTGCACCTTGCAAGGATAATGTAATAAATGGTTCATAGACTTGACCTCTTGCGAAAAATAAATTACACTGTAATTCTTTCATTTAACAATATTCTTACACTTTTAAATTTGCTAATTTTGATGGATTAATATCTAGGTTTCTATTGTGCCATAGATTATTGATGATGCTTGATTAAATTGGAATTTGGTTACTATCACGCCTTTAATAATTCTGAAGTAGAGTGGAATTATTAACTGCTTNTAGTGTGGTCTGTGATGTGTTAAGAATGGTTTCTCGTGTGCAACATTTAATTGTGGTTTAGGATTGGGGAACTGATTTATTTGATTATCGTTGAATGTTGTTGAAAAGTGCTTCAAGCTTCCATGATGTGCTAATTTGCTATGCTTGTATGTTTATGTTGCCATCCTTCTTCGACGTGTTGATGGCGTTGTTATTTAATTCAATGATGAGTAGGGAGATGTGTCACTTTGTGTCTTATTATGTTCCATAACATTTAATCGTCATGATTTAATTGTATGAATGCATTGTTTATGGGCCGCTAGTATTTGTGTTGATGCATCGATGTGTATATCATTATTTATGGAAATATGGAAATAATGTGTCGGCATTGTGTCGTGAATGATGATTTTATGTTAATAATGTTTCCTTAGTGTCTTGGATTACGTGTCAATCATGTTGTTATAACTTGTGATGTATTTTCCTAACACAATAAAAAAAAAATTACTTGTTGTTTGTCACTTGTTGTCATAACAGTTGGGGGGCGTTACATATGGTATAAGAGCGGGTTCAACCCTGTGACTGTGGATTTTCATGCCTTCAACTATATTAAACCCTTTATTAAAAACTTATCTCTCTTTAAAAAAAAATTCTATCCATTTGGTCATCCTGGTTAAAGTACATCGTGAAGATAGACGACATGGTACTAGTTTTGAGCATGAGCGGATTATCGTGCAGGAAGTGATTGGTATGACGAGGTCCTTTCAGTGGATTTTAGAGGGCTTGATTAACCTTTTGGATAGAGATGAGGCCAGGGTGCTTGTACCTCTGATGGTCCACAACGCACCCTAGCCAATACTGGTAGCTTTCATGGAAAAATCTAGGGTTAATTTCCTGTGTCCACTAGAGCCACAGATGGCTCAACCCTTAATGCATGGTTGGAGAGCTAGGCGTTGTTCTTCGTGCTTCATGATTTTGACCTCTAGCACGAAGGTCTACACGGGAGGTATTTAGCTAAAGAAGAACACTCTTCTATGGAGGAAGGTGCTCCTACCTCAATTAAACATGGTTGTCAAAGCCATGTTAGGGGAACAGTTCGAGGAATGGTTCCGAGAGAATTATTTGTGAGAGGAATTCATTGAGCTCCACCTCGATGAATTCAACGCCTTACAACAAGGTGGTCATATGGTTCTGTATTATGAGACCATATTTATGGAGTTACTTCAGCATGCCCCACGTCTGAGCACAAAGAAGATGGAGATCAGAAAGTTCATGACCGGCCTTAACTCCAACTTTCGTGTGAAGGTGAGGATATAAGTGCATCAAACATTGCACGATGCAGTCTAGTAGGCCTCTTAGATAAGGAATATTTGACCATAGGAGTCCGGACAAGACCCCTACAAGACCGTCTGGACTAAAAACATCTAGTGCGTTGCAGCATCAGACATCATTTAGACCAGACCTCTTGGTATCAAGATATGTATATGGGACCCTTGTTCACAAAGCTTGACAATAGGTTCCTCAGCATAGGGCTCCCTATAGGGGACCACCGCATCTATGGTAACATTTCTAGCAACCATTGTTTAGGCTTATTAGTAGGACAAACTAGGATCTTAGGCTGGTGGGCCAACAACTTCTATTCCTGGGCCAAGAGTACTGGACCGGGGGTGGGCAATTGACATGTGGAGAATCACCTTACCAGCAAGACTTTCTGGTTGAAAGGGCCAGATTGGTCGAGTCAATAGGACACACTACCATGGCGAAGATGGGAAAGGCCCATAGGATTCATGACCATGGTAAATAACTTCTAGGCCAAGCACCATTCCACTCTGCTCGAGGCATCACGTGCCATATCCAAATGAACTTTTAGTATTTGTTAGACCTCGGTGCTATGGAGAGATCTAATTCTAGTATCGTGCTGAAGGGATTTGGGTAAGGGAATTCAATGTGACGAGTTTAGATTTGTCATTATGGCTTCGGGTACCAACTAGATGGTTGGAGGAAGGGGTATGAACTATCACTTTAACCTGAGGATAGTGTAATGAAGTCTGGCCTATGTCATGATCTTAAGATCTTATGACGACATGATCAATATAGATTGATGGGAATTGCATGATGCGATACTCAACGGTAAGATGAGGCAGTTGAGTTGGATTGGCGATGAAGGACAGAGACATGTGATTGTAGGAAGAAAATAGGGACTTTCCCCGAGGTTCATTTAATCACTAAAACTACAAGAGAGAATGTGAAAGGATGAAAGTTATATGCATACTTAGCACCGAACATCAAGGGCGTAGAAGAAGGATTAGAATACCTTTCGACATTACGAGATTTTGCGGACGTGATTCCCAGAAGAATTACCAGGTGTGTTTCCTAAAGCCAAGATGGAATTTACCATCGACCTAAAACCTGAAATTGAACCAATGGAAAGAAATCCTTCTCAGATGTCAACCTCGAGTTACAAGATTTGAAAGAGCAACGAAAGGAGTTGTTGGACGTAGGACTTATACATCCAAGTGTATTTCCTTGGAGTGCTCCTGTTAATTTCATATGGAAGAAGGATGGGCTGTGGAGACTCTTCTTGACTATCGTTGAGTATTCATTGACAACATTTGATATTTTCTCAGATGATAGAAGATCAAGACAAACTTTTACACTTGGTACTACAGTGTTGTGAGAGAAAAAATCACGGGAAGCGGTCACAAAGCTATCAAGGATTCATTTCTTAGGGANATGCAATTCCGTAATCAAATTTTCTATCTTCTTCGAAGATAGAAAATTTGATTACGGAATTGCATAAGAAGAACACAACGTTTGTGTGGACCGAGAAATGCATGGAATCATTTCGAAGGACCAAGGAGTTGTTGATGACAACATTGATACTAAAAGTCCCTGGTGTGGACGAGGGATTCTTCGTATGCACTGATGCATCCAAGGAAGGCTTAGACGAAGTCTTGAGGCAAGATGGTCGAGTGTTCGCTTACATCTCGAGGAAGTTAAGGATGCATGAGGAGAGCTACGTGACACACGATTTGGAGTTGTTAGCCATAGTGTATACCTTCAGAGTATGGAGACACTACCTGATTGGATGAAAATTCAATCTAAAAATGGACCACTGTGGTTTACAACACATTTTTATGCAAATGAATTGAACTCGTAGTAAGGGCGTTGGTCACAATTGCTTATCGATTACGATTTTGAGATTCCCTACTTAAAAGGATTAGTGAACAGAGTGGCAGACGCGTTGATTCGAAGACCATGCATATTTTTAGTGATACCTCTTCAAATGAATATATGTGAAAATATTCTCATGACAACGCGATGTTTATTGGTATAAATAGGGTAAGGAATTTTTTTCGCAAAATACCCCATGTTGGTACCAAAATTGAGGAATATATTGTGGACAACGAGGGATCTTTGAGATATAATAAATGAATTTACTTATAGCGCAACAAAGAATTGAGAAATTTTGATCTTATGTGAAGCTCATAGAGCAATATACATGGCTCATCTAGGATTCATGAAGATGAGGACCGACCTTAACCCCTTATTCTTCTAGAAGGGACAAAGGTGGACATTGTCAACTGCATGGAGATATGTCTAGAAGGTCAACAGGTGAAGGTTGAACATATACATCCGGCATGATTTCTACAGCCACGTGCCATTTTGGAATCGACATGGGAGGTCCTTTCGATGGACTTCACTGTTGAATTACTACTGACGGCAAGGAAGCACGACTTGATTGTCGTGACAGTTGACACTCTGACGAAGATTTCACCTTTTTTCCATGTCCGTACGATGCATCAAGCGCCAGGTATAGCTAGAGTTTATATCGACAAGATTTTGAGACTGCCATATGTACCAAGGGATCATATCCGATAAGGGATTCAGTGTTTGCTAGACGATTTTGAACAAGTTTCCCAAGAGGCCTTGGGAACACCACTAAACATTAGTACAACATGTCCTTGAGATAGAGAGGCTGACTGAAGTAACGAACCAATTTGGGAAGGTTGTGTTGTGTATGTGTGTGTTGGACCAACATAAACATTGGGAATAGTTATGGCCACTGGTCGAGTTTGCGTGCAACAACAACCATATGAGTTTCTTGATGGGCGACCATGTCGGACACCTTTGAGTTGGGATCGACTCGAGGATGGGGTCCTGGTAGGACCGGAAGTGATCGAAGAATTGAATGAACAATTACAAACGATACAAAAGGGGATGCAAGAAGCGTAGAATTGACATAAGGGTTTGTTGTTGCACATCACGCTGACGATATTTATGAAGGGCCTAACGGCTAGTCATGCATTATTCTTTGAGGCATTGCAAAATGTTTATCTTGTATCTATGTGCGACTTTAGGTCAGTGATCCTACACATGAGATTTACTGAGTTCTTGGCGGATGTTGGGAGAGGGTGTGCTCACGAAAGAGCCAATCCTCTTTCTGAACCGTCATATTCGACAGCCACGACGTTGAACTGTCGATCAGGTCAAGGTCTGGTAGGACAAAGATATTCCACCCTCAACTACCTGGGAGGACGCATATGATATGCGTCTGTAGTTTCGTTTTTGTTTGATAACTGGACTTTATATATTGGCAGATACTTCATTTCTATATTTGTATACTGTGAAACTTCGGGATGAAGTTTAAAACAAGAGGGGGTGTATGCAGCATCCCTCTCTTGCGCACACCTGATTTGACTTATTATTTGAGGACACTTGCGTGCAAGTGATCCGATTCATTATATGATTGATTGTTTCTCTATGGATTATGATGATGTTGTGGATATGATGATACGTTATTTGATTATATATGTGTCGACATGTGGTATTGACTGGTTTCTCCTAATTTTGCAGTAGTCTTGACAGATTGAGGATACCGATGGCATCGATGGACCCCCTTGGACTCCAGATCAAGTCAGGGACTGAATTTTTTATGGTTGGATTATTTTAGTTGTTTCATATGCAGCATATGACTGTTATATTATGATGTTGACTATAGCTTACTGACATGTTGCATTGATGGAAGCAGGTTGACAATATCTTGCTAATCAGACTCACATTTGGAGTAAAGGGGCCATGCACGACAACCAAAGTTATTGAGGGAGAGGTGTGGAAGCATCCATGCCATAGCCTACTAGCACTCCCAACGTGGTTCGACCTATAGGTTAATGATTACCTAGTTCGAGAGATTCACGATGTGGTGAGGGAAAAATGCGACAGTCGCTCACGAAGATTCTAAGGCACGCACAATAAGGCAGGGTCCTTATTCCTTAGAGGCCTTTAGTCTCCCACAAGGTCACCTAACAGAGTATTGACTCCAAGGGCTTGACGTCTACCCAAATTAGTCAAAAGGCGAGTGGCACCATTGGAGAACGTAGTGATTCTTTAAGGGCACGTCGCATAAATGAAACATGAGTGAAGGCGAGTGGCATCCATGGACCACGTAGTGCATCTTGAAGGGAACGTCGTGGGTGTTAACACCAATGAGTCAATGAAACTAGGTACGTAGAAAACAATATATCATTTTAACTTGGTCAGCCTTAAGATAATTGTTTCTTGAGTAAAGTTTAAAAATTTTAAAATTCCCTTAAAAAAATTTTTGCTAAGCCTAGGTCTAAGTAGGACATGAGAACGAAAAATTAATCAAGCATTTAATAAACGGGGATGAAGAAAAGTGGGGGTAAAAATTAAATTTAAAAATTAATGGGGGATTAAATTATTTAAAAAGATTAATTGTGTTTATGTGCAAAACTTGCTAGTTTCGAACTTAGACAAAAATGAGAAACTTGAATACAAAAGGAATGTGGAACATAGAAGGAAATCTAGTCAAGAGAACTTTCTAATTTCAAACTCAACTAAGCTTTAAGAAATGCGTGAGTCTTTAAGAGAATGTAAGGGAATAAAGGGACATCGAGGAGTGTTTTTAGGAACGCTTTTAGGTGGGTTACAGAAATAGGAAAATTAAATTAATTAAATAAATTTCTTATGCAGCTAAAGGATCAGGACAAGTGTAGGGCAGAGAATTTTCCAAATAAAATTTTAATAAAAAGAATTAAATGTTAATTTTTGAAACTAGTCACTAAGAGAACTCTATAAAAGAAATGGCAGAGGAGGGGATGGATCAAGACTGGTAGGTGTAAGGTTACGCTGCCAAAATTTTTCTTGACTAATTTTTCTTGTGGGAGTTGGGATGCCCAACTTGATTAGTGAGTGGTAACTCGACCTTGTGAGAGGAGCTTGGAGCTATCTTTCTCTGGTTTGTGTGCATGGCCCTTTTGTGGCTCGAGGGGCTCAGGGGGAAGAAGAGTACCCCTAACATTGGTTGGGAGGTACTGTTGAGGTCTCAACAATTAACAAGCAGGAGAGAGGAGGGTCGCTAGTTGCCGAAGAATGTCTCGAGGCCCTGTTTCGTCGGTGACGATAATTTCGATAAGTTAAATGGTACTCGGTTGATGGCTTATGTATGGTTTAATTTTCGCAATTCTGATTTCTCTTTATTTTTACAATGGATATAGTTTTAATAAGGATTATATATGTAATTTTCTGTCACTTTATTTCGCAATGAATCTAATTGTAATAAGAATTATACATGTAATTTGACGTCGCTTTATTTTCGGAATGGAGCAAATTCTAATAGGTTGAGTATTTAAATTTTGTCGTCACTGTACTATATCTTGGACATCTTTTGGAAAGCTTCTTGATGCTGGAATTTAGAATTAAACTATGGTTGATAATAGATGTTTATGTAACAACATTAGAAATTCGTTAAATTGCATTGTAATTTTAAATATTTGCTGATGATTTTCGTGAAAACCATAGAATGATCATGCTAAATTTTCTTGGTTCGCTGCCAGTCATTAAGGACAGATTTAAAAACAGAGAACAAAACTTGTGTGGGCGTTTCCCATCCCTTCTTGGTTCCTGCATCTAAATGGATGGTGTGCTTCTTACTTTTTCATTTCTGGTTTATGACTTCTACCCATGGAACCTTGAGAATGGGATCGTGGCGACTAACGCTCTTATATCCCTCCTTTTTCCGGTCGAATTTACTGCTAGGATAGTCGTACTCATTTGGGGTTTCTCTTGTTGGCATAAATACTCCAGAGACAACGCTGAGCGATTCCTTAACCCAACGCGGGCTTGCATGGTAGCCTTCCTCTGGTCGAATTTTGACGTGAGAGTAAAACTCGGTTACCCCTGGTCATTAATTTCGAAGTAATTTACCTTGTGAGCCATCTCTCTAGAACAAGATGCAATGCGTACCTTGATCGAGGGTTTTGTTAGCTGTAGACAGAAGCTAACTGTGTACAATGCTCTTAATTATTCTAATCTTATTTTTCTAGCACGCAGTGAATTATTAAAGAATATGCGCATGCAAAGATATGGTTAAAGGTACTTGATCTGAGCTGAAGTCGTCCTTCAATAGAGAATCCTTTAGGAAATCAGATTGTTAGGATTGGGAGGCAAATTGTTAGCAAGAATGTGAAAAAGTGTGTAAATGATGAGTGAATGGCTAGAACCCAAAAGCCCGTCTACTCGAGTAATGGCCTGAACTGCTACGTTGTGGAGAACAAAAGGTTGTCCTGCTGTATAATGTTGTGTTCTCCCCCGAAATGGTTCTGTTATTACGGTGTCGTGACTAAACCCACGCCAGTCTCTCACTTTGTGTTTTGGGCTGAGTTTCATCTCCTTCTAAACCTTCGCGATCTGTGAGCCCCTCTTGCGCGTGGAGCTTACAAGACACCACGGTTTCCTGGTCGCTTAGTGCTACTTCCACTTATTTTTGTTTCGAGCTTTCTTCAGCTTTCGAGCCCAGCCTTTCGGGGATGGCGGGCAGGTGTTCACCCCTCTCTTCTCTGAATTGTGGCGCTTTCTCAGCAAACAGAAGGTGGATACCCCCTCCCTCGAATTCGACTTCTGGTCTCGGCGGAATCTGCGCTCTTACCCAGCACAATTACTCTTCTACCTGCGTCCTGTCAACCTCCTTCCTTGCTATTGCCCAGGCGAGTGCCTGAGCGTTTTCCCTGGCCTCCTTAACTCTGTGTTTTCGTATGGGCTGCTAGCGAATTTCTGGCTGGACATAGCGTTACCGCCTTAAATTTCTGGTTCCTTGCCTCGGTACATGGGCATGCTTGAGATGCGAACCCGAGGTCTCCTTCCTCTTACTCCTTGTGTTACGATGGTTGTAGTCTAACATTGGAATCCTTCGAGCGCATTTTTTAATAAAAAAATATTTAAAAAAAAAATGTTTAAATATTTAAATAATAAATATGAAAATATATTTATTATAGAATACATTTTAATAAAATAGCTTTTTTAAATTTAAATGTTAGGAATTTTACCTTTCATCAAGGTGTATTTAGTGTTCTAAAAAGTGGTCTTTTCAGACTTTAACTTGGGCCGAGTTAGGGCCTCGGACCCTTCTTAGGTTAGTTTCAACCCTAGCGGCCTCGCCCCTCGCTTGGATTTTCTAGTCTTCACCTTTAGACTTGTGAGCGGTAGTTAGGACTCGTTAATTGTTGGTGGTGTGTGAAGTATCGAACAACCCTTGTGTAAAGCATCCATTCTTAATGATTAATGTTGATTGTTTGGTGTGATTCGAGTAATTTTTAATGATTCCCTTAAATAATTAAATAATGGATATCCGGTATGATGCCTTTAGAATTCAATGAGTTCCTTTTAAATCGATATCTCACGGATTAATAATCCTTATGTGCGTCATTATATGTACGATGGACGAGGTATGATTATATGTAATAATCATAGATTTCTTGCGCTTATGGATTTTGTGATATGTGTGATAGTTAAATGGTTTATCCTACTCCTGGGAATATGTTGATTAGATAACTAGATATTTGTGCGTAATGAATTTTGATGTGGCGAATGAATTTGGACCTTAGACCCCTTGCATGCAACAAAATTGATGTAAGGTTGGTTTAGTCATTGGACTGTTAAGTGCTTGCGCGACAAGGAAAATTGATGATGTATGACTAAGTTCAGTGGTTAAACTTCTCGCGCGCCTTGCAAGGATAATGTAATAAATGATTCATAGAATTTACCTTTTGCGCGAAATAAATTACACTGTATTGCTTTTGTTTAACAATATTCTTGCGCTTTTAAATTTGCTAATTTTGATGGATTAATATCTATGTTTCTATTGCTCCATAGATTATTGATGATCCTTGATTAAATTGGAATTTGGTTACTATCGCTCCTTTAATAATGATGAAGTAGAGTGGAATTATTAACTACTTTTTCTTGTGCCTGGCAAAGTATAGTCGATAACTCATGCATCCTTATTGTGATATGTAATGATGGATTAAATGAACAATGCTCGCACGCAATATAACTGATAGCTGATAATTGAATTACGCCTTGGATTTAGTGTGGTCTGTGATGCGTTGCGAATGGTTTCTTGCGCGCAACGTTTAATCATGGTTTAGGATTGAGGAACTGATGTATTTGATTATCATTGAATGTTGTTGAAAAGTGCTTCAAGCTTCCATGATGTGCTAATTTGCTATGTTTGTAGGTTTATGTCACCATCCTTCATTGACGTGTTGATGGTGTTGTTATTTAATTCAATGATGAGTAGGGATGTGTGTCACTGTGTGTCATTATTATGATCCATAACGTTTAAGCATCATCATTTAATTGTATGAATGCACTGTTTATAGGCCATTAGTATTTGTGTTGATGCATCGATGTGTATATCGTTATTTATGACAATAATGTGTCGGCGTCATGTTGCGAATGTTGATTTTATGTTAATAATGTTTCATTAGTGTCTTGGATGACGTGTCAATCATGTTGTTATAACGTGTGATGTATTTTCTTAACACAATAAAAAAAAAATTACTTGTTGTTTGTCACTTGTTTTCATAACAGTTGGGGGTCGTTACATATTCTCTCTTCTAATAGTCCCACTTCATGTGTACTTCCTGTTTTTTTATTAATAAAATAATAGTTAAAAAAATAATAATTTGGAGTCAGATCATGAGGATAAATAATGTTCCAATCCACAACATGAGTAGGATCATGTATATATTTTTTTAATAATGAAATATGGAATGCATCATGTACTTTTACCGTGGTTGGAAGTGCAAGTTGATAGGCTACGGGTCCTATTTGTGCAAGCACTTCAAAGGGACCACAATATCTAGGAGATAATTTAGTATACCTACCGAGTTTTAAAGAACTTATTTTAGGCCTTATTGTTGCATACACATTGTCTCCAATATTGAACTCTTTTGGAGTTCTTTCGGAGTCTACATAACACTTCTTCCTATCCTGAGCTACTTTCAAATTTTGTTGTACCTGTTTAACTATTAGTTCCATTTCCTTTAACATTTCAGGCCCTTTCATTAATCTATTGACATGATTACTCCAGGAAATAGGGGTGTTACATTTTCTTCCATAAAGAATTTCAAAAGGACTATGTTTAGTTGAAGCTTGGTAATAATTATTATATGCGAATTCAACCAAATGTAGATATTCCTTGTGTTTGTTTGGTCTATTCATAACATATATTATGAGCATATATTATACTATTTGATTAGTTCTTTCAATTTTCCCATCCGTTTGAGGATGGTAAGCAATACTGAAGTTTAATTGTGTGTCTAAGCCTTTAAACAGAGCTTTCCAAAATTTTCCTATAAATTTCGTATCTCTATCTGAGATTACAGTTTTAAGAATTCCATGTAGTCGAAATATTTCCTTCATAAATATATCTTCTATGTTAATGGATTTATAGGTGGATTCAACTGGTATGAAAAGTGTTTCTTTACTCAATTTATCAACAACAACCATTATATAATCATTTTGTTTATTACTTTTAGGTAAACCTGTTATAAAGTCCATACTCACGATTTCACATTTCCATTTAGGAACGGGTAGAGGTTGTAATAATCCGACTGGATGCCGCTGTTGGACTTTAACTTGTTAAAATTCTATGCACTTGGATAAATATTCAACAGTTTCTCCTTTCATATTAGGCCAATAAAATTCCTTTCTTAGCATAGTAATTATTCTCTGATAGCCAGGATGTCCATAGTATGGATTTTTATGTAATTCATTCAATATTAGTAATTTAATTTCTTCTGCTTCAGGGATATAAAACCTATTTTTATACAACAATAGTCCATTTTTAGGAAGTCTGAAGTCTGATTTTTCAGTTTCATCTTCATTTTCTTCCAATTTTTATTTAATACTTTGATATTCTATATCATTTTTAGCTGTAATCTTGATTTTTTCCTCTAAATTAGTTTCATAATTACTTCTCGTAATTGTATAAATAATATTTTCATGCCTTCTCAAGAAATTTTCCATCTTATTTTATTTTCCCTTGATATGTCTTATTTCAAAATCGTACATGCTCAAGAAGGTTAACCACCTTGTCTGTCGAGTGTTGAGATTTTGCTTATCAAATCGGTACTTTTTAAAGAAATATTCTCAGATATCAATAGGATTTTTCTTCCTATCAAATAGTGTTGCCACATCTTTAGTGCGTGTATTATCATGGCTAATTCTAATTTGTGTGTTATACGATGTATTTCATGTTCCTTAGGCTTCCTAGATTCATAAGCAATTACATGATTATCCTATATTAATACTCCTCCCAACCCTTCAATGCATTCATCTGTGCATACAACAAAGTCCTTGTATGGATCTGTTATTTTTAGCATAGGAGGAGTTGTTAGGAGATGTTTTAGTTTTTCAAAACTTTATTGGAATTTTTTAGACCATATAATTTTTGTCCTTTCTTTGTAGGGATGTTATAGGATGAGAAATATTTGAAAACCCTTCAATGAACTTTATTTAATATCATGTTATACCCATAAATGATCTTATGTCTGAAACATCTTTTGGAATTGGCCATTCCATAATGTCTTTTATTTTCTCAAGGTCAACAATTGTTCCTTGTTTAGAAACTACATGTCCTAAATATTGAATTTTATCCTTATAAAAATCACATTTACTAATTTTAGCATGTCACACACACACACACACACACACACACACACACACATATTTATTGGAAGTATAAACAAATTGAATGCAATTCCAACAAGGTTAATTATTATGCTATTGAATAGAATTGGGAAGAGGTGATGCAATTTTAGGAGTTCTTGTGGTTTACACAACCCCTAGACAAAATATTCAAAACTATGACATAATCAATCCTACATACTCAATCACATAGTAAGAAATCACACCATAAGACAATGTACATATTTTCAATACTCATATAGTAGTTTATGGGTTTATTTTGATTGTTGGGAGTAATTGGAAGGTGAATCATCCATAAATATTTATCTTCTAACTCCATAACTCTTTATCCTTTGTCCTTTCAATGCAATGTTATAGCTCATGGTTCTGTTTTCCTTGTTTTTTCTTATTCTTTTAATTCTTTTAACCATTTAATTGTTTTGGTATTTCCTTAGCTATGAAACACTTTAGATGTGAGTGATTGTGGATTATAAAAGCATGGGGCCCTTCAGAATATCAATTTTTTCTCCATTTTCATCATCAATCTCCTAGATTTTAGATTCCTCGATATCCAACCTTATTCACTGTTGAGTCTTCTTGATTTCATAGTCTTTAAAACCATTTGATTTCTTTGTTTAGATGTAGTTTTGGATCACATAATATCTTAGAATATTTTCCATGCCCTTTTTGAACATTGGCCACTCAATAAATAATTTCTACCCATCCATAGTGTAGGAAATATGGGAGTAGTTTGAAGGTGAGGTATCCCTGAATATTTATCTTCTAAATCCATCACTCTTCCTCATTTTTCCTTTTTAGGTAGTGTTCTAGTTCATGGTTCCTTTGTCCTTTTTTTTTTGTCTTTTAATTATTTTAACCATTTAATTGTTTTCGGATTTGCTTAGCTATGAAACACTTTAGAGGTGAGTGGTAGTGGATTAGACAAGCATGGGGCCCCTCACACTATCAATTTCTCCTCCGATTTCATCATCATTAACCTAGCTTCGAGATTCCTCCATATCCAACCTTATTCATTGTCGAGTCTTATTGATTGCAAAGTCTTTAAAACCATTTGATTTCTTTATTTAGATTTAGTTTTGGATCACATAATATATTGGAATTTTTTCCATGCGCTTTCTAAACATTGATCGCTTAAGAAATAATGTCTATCCATTCATAGTGTAGAAAATATGGAAATATGGGAGTAGTTTTAAGGTTAGGAATCCCTTATTTATCTTCTATCACTCTTCCTCCTTTTTCCTTTCGATGCAGTTTTATTGTTCATGGTTCCTTTGTCCTTGTTTTTTCTTCTTCTTTTAATTATTTTAACCATTTAATTGTTTTAGGATTTCCTTAGCTATGAAACACTTTAGAGGTGAGTGATAGTGGATTAGACAAGCATGGATCCATTCACACTATAAATTTGTCCTCCAGTTTCATCATAAATCTCCTAGTTTTGAGATTGAATCCTCCATATACAACATTATTAATTGTTGAGTCTTGTTGATTGCAGAGTCTTTAAAAGCATTTGATTTAAAATCTAGTTTTGGATCGCACAATATCTTAGAAGCTCTGTCCATTCCCTTTTTAAACATTTATCACTCAAGAAATATTTTCTAGCTATCCATAGTGTAGGAAATATGGAAAACACTGATACAAAACCCAAAAATGAAATCATCAAATCCTACTTGAGGGATAATGTCCACACTATGGAGGATTGTTACATTGGACCTCTTTGTAAAAACCCGAGAGATGAATTCTCTCTAAGAGAAGATGTTGCATCAAACTTGCATTATGAAATATGGTTAGGTAGGGTATACAAAAAATTCTACCAAGATTCAAATGCTACCAATGAGACAAGCAAGGTAAAGGTTCATTGGAGGAATCCCATAAGAACATCGAACGAATATTTTTTTTTAAATAATGATTTAAAAATAACTCAACAATGGGTTGTTGGAACAAAAGGGATGATGCCTATTGGTTTGAATAAAAACATATGTGCATGGTCACTAGAGGTAAGATGGAATGGAGAAGGAATAAAATAAATGGGAAGTGATTTGAAGCAATTGAGGACAACGAAAACATGTTGAATATAATAGACCGGCTGAGAATGATGTCAATGGATGATAATTTATTTGAATAATTAAATTTCATACTAGTCAAATTTTAATGACGTGTATCATGTGAGAGATCCTAAATTTGTAGTCAATGTCAATTAATAGCTACTACTTCAAGTAAAATTGAACCTCAGTTTCTCTCTTCTCTCCTAGCCTAAAATGTAATTTCATATTATTCATTAAATTAAGTTCCTATTATTCATTAAAATAGTGTTTTATATATTCAATACTAATAATGAAGATTAATGTTAAATATATATACTGATGTTAAGAATAATTTTTGTTAGGATTCTTTGTGGATGAGAGATACACTATAGAATAACAAGAAAATCAACACAACACAAGAATATAGAGAATAGATTTAAGGTAAGGCAACATAATCAATTATTCATTCTGGAAGGAATCACTTTGCAAGAAATGCTTGTTAAAATACAAATAAAAAATCCCCAATAAGGAGGATTCCATCTGTTAGCACTAGGAATCACCCTCAGACTCTAATGAGGATAAGCCCAGTACCCATCAGTTTATAGAGTAAATGTAAATGAGTTTTAAGGGGGTCAAATGGATAAGACTCGAGATAATAACGTTCTAACTCAGAAAATATGGACTAGCATGCACTAGCCATTGAGGTCTTGAATCAAATTCAGTCAGTAAGTTGGAGTAAGCGTGAGTAGGAGGAATATTTAGTGAGAAAAGTGTAGAGGTCCACTATGAATATTAGATTTTCCAGCAGCATAAGGAGGAAAAACTTAAACACAAGGTCCTCTTGGATTCAAATTTTAAGGAAGCTGAAAGAAATCATAACAGTACTATAATCAAACATTTATCATAATACAGTTACAAAAATCCATGTGAATCAATCAAACTTGAACTTTCTCAGTATCAGAGGAAAACATGATGGAGAAGAAGTTGAATTTCATTAAACAAGATATCTCAAAAACAAATACATAACCATAGAACCAATGTTCTTCATCAAAAGTTTACAATACGGGAGAATTGCTCAACCATCGGCCTTAACAAAATATCAAAAATGCCTATATATAATAAAATGTTGCAACCACGAGGAATGTGATTAGATCACTGCTTTCAAAGCCTTCAGTTGGCACCCACTCTATCACGTTGTGCATATTGTCTTCTGTTGCCAGATGCGAGCTCTTCCTTCTGGACCTTCTCTGTCTTTCCATTTATGTGCTAAAACGAGGTCTCAACCACCTCTCTCATTCTCAGTAATTGCCTTCATCAGGATTAGGACTGGGCATGACACCCATAACTGTTCTCAGATGGTGCCAATGACTTCTGTGATTCCATCCTGACCCCTCGAGGCCATGAATGGTATTTGTCTGTGACCAATGCGAGCTTTGTAGGTGGAAGCCTGATAGCGTATGCCCAGGGGCTATTGTGTTTTGTTGGCGGATCTTTACTGCAGGTCCTATGAAACCCACAACCTTCCTCTTTTGCACTTCTAAAATATCGAGCCGCAGGCGCCAACTCCTCTCCATCGCTCCATCCTCAATGCGACCTAGGTCCATGACCCTACACAATTGCGCAATTGCGGGCACTACCAAGGGTGGTCTGAAAGAAACCCACTTTTGTCCCCACAATTCACCATGAATCGCCACACGTCCATTTCCAAAAACCACGGTTCTGATTGCAACCTGCCTTTAAAATTTTAAAACATGTGCACCTTCTGACCTTATAATGGAGTGTGACCGTTGATCTGTGATCTAAGATGAGGCTTCTTGATCAACAACCCAGCTCTGGCGCTTTAGATTGATGGATCAGATCTTCCCTCTTCAAATCAATGGTTGAGATGTGCTTCACGAATCGGCCTTCAGGAATTTCAATTCTCAAACCACATTTCCCTATAAGAAAAACCTTTGGAGCTAAGGATCTGATGACGCATGGAATTATGGATAATTGAACGATATAGATCTATTTCTAGCTTGGACCATTGATTTCAGGCCTGGAATGAGTCTCTTTGAGTGATGTGCTTTGCACTCATGGCTTCGGCCTGCAGCCCTTGACAACTTTATGTGATAACATTTGGGTCCATAGGGGATGGCATGCTCACTGCAAGCTGCCAAGAACAAGTAGTTCCAGTTCCTTAGCTGTTGGGCTATTGATTCATGCTCTAAAACATCATATTGAAGAAAACAGGCCGACACATACACTATTCTAAAAATGAAATAAAACACACCTACTCCTGAGGGAGCTTATTTATGTACAAAACCTAAGTTAACTGAATTTTACAAAATGCTAGGTGAAAGCAAACTTCCACCATATCCATTCAAACTGTTTGATAACTGAATCCTTCACTTCAATGCAAATGGTCCATAAAAGACAATGAAAGCATGAAAGCTAACTAATTTCATTCTTACGATCACCCATATTACCTTCGAATGTTGATAAAAAGATCAAGCATGCATGCTCCAAAGCATTTGAAAAGTGTAACTTTATGTACTCATCGACATGGTCATCAAACTAAAGGCACCACATGATTAACTTAGGAAAGGTTACCTTCACTTTTTCAAAGCTGTTGAAAGCTTGCTTGATGTCCCCTACATGCACACTTGATTGAAAGATGGCCACAGGCATCTGTGGGTCCAAAAGCTACTTACTGTGAACTGTAGGTACAAGTGGAAGAAGGATGGATGTAAGTGGCTATTGATCCACCGATGACTATGGATTTACTTTAGGCTGTGCAAATGACCTTTTCATGTGCCTCAACTAAGGGCTGCTCCTGGTGAAATTTTATGTCCTCTTTGACAAGGCCAACCTCTTCATCATCCTTAATGTCTTCATAGGGATCAAATACAAGATAAGCTTGTTGCTCATCATCACTAGGATCTTCATCAAAAAGGGGTTGTCTTTCATATCTATGATCAACCTTTAAATCAGTAATTTTATCAGGAAAATAATTGTTAAAAATATCTATTTCAAGAATAGTAGTAACTGCTACTCCTAGTTGTTCATACACATGATTTATATCAATATAGGGTTGTTCATTGATATGTGCTTCGAATACAAAATCATCCACAACTTTTCCTTCATATGGACAACAAGAAAAAACTGACTTACGCTAAGAGTTGAGATGATATTGGCTTTGAATCCTACCACAAGCTCGGAGGTTCACCTCCACTTCCCCAACATCCATGAATAACTGAGATAAATATGCTGATTTCCTTTCTCTTAGGTGAAGGAAAAGCTCTGAATGCTGAGCCATGACATATTAGACCATGGAAGCAGTCTCTGTGGGTCTGATCTCTACAGGCATATTATGATACACACATTAAAACCTCCTGTTGAAAATGGCCAAGGCTTCCTCTTCCCCTCTCCTGAAGGCATTAAAATCATCCCAGTACTAATCAAGGGACTTGTTCTCACCCCACCACTTCAAAAATTCATTGCATAATTCAACCTAGGAACCAATGGAGTCAACTCCCAAACATTTAAACCACACAACAACATCTCCAAACAACAAATTTGAGAAAAATCTCATGGAAAAATCATCATGAGAAATCTCAAATTGACCAACAAATTTCTCAAAGGCCTCCACATGCCTCTCAGTTGTAACATGATCTTCCCCAGAAAAATGAGGAAGATATTTAAATAAATTAGGAGGATAAGGATGAAGATGATATGGAATCTTTAAAGGTTTAAACAACATGTCTCTGATTCTAGTTTGAAAACTAGTGGGATGAATATGAGGCTTAACACACTGATGGAAAGGATCAACAGTAACAATAGGATGTGATGAGATTTGAGGAGGATGTGGATTAGTTTCAACCTCCTCAGGGATGCAAGGGTGATTGAATCCATGAGGGATCTTAGTATGAAGTTTATCCTTATGAATAGGCTGAGTTGAGGATATATGATCAATATCTACAAGACAGAAAAAAAGTATGGATTCTTCTTCCAAGGATGGATATATAAAGGAAGGTTGGTGATCAACCAAATAAACAAAGAAAAATATGATCCTCTTTATATGTGAAGGGAAAAACAAAAATGAGTTGATAAAGAATAACAAAAGTTCATGCAGAAAGCTCATAAGTTGATACCTATTCATTCCCTTCATATTTCTGTCAATAGGATCTTCCCTAGTGGAGTCTCTGATTATGGATTCACCAGGTAGATGATTACAGTTAATTTTTTGTATCCCTCTCTTGTCTACCATCAAGAGTTGGATCTATGTCGTTCTTCCCATCGATCTCTTCAATTTGCTCAAATTTGTCCCTGACATTGACACCATTTATTTTAGAACTAGGAATCACCCTTAGACTGTAATGAGGAGAAGCCCATTACTCATCAGTTTATACAGTAAATGTAAATGAGTTTTAAGGAGGTCAAATGGATAAGACTCGAGATAATAATGTTCTAACTCATAAAATCTAGACTAGCATGCACCGACCATTGAGGTCTTGAATCAACTTCAGTTAGTAATTTGGAGTAAAGGTGAGTAGGAGAAAGATTTAGTGAGAAAAGTGTAGAGGTCCTCTATGAATATCATATTTTCTAGTAGCCTAAGGAGGAAAAAATTAAACACAAGGTCCTCTTGGATTCAAATTTCAAGGAATCTGAAAGAAATCATAACAGTACTATAATCAAACATTTATCATAATACAATTACAACAATCCATGTGAATCAATCAAACACAAAATCTCTCAATATCAGAGGCAAATAATATGGAGAAGAAGATGACTTTCATTAAACAATATATCTCGAAAACAAATTCATAACCAGAGAACTAGTGTTCTTCATCAAAAGTTTACAATATGGGAGCACTGCTCAACCATCGACCTTAACAAAATATCAAAACTGCATATATATACTAAAATTATGCAACCACTAGGAATGTGATCAGATCACTGCTTTCAAAGCCTCCAGTCGACACCCGTTTTATCAGGTTGTGCAGACTATCTTCTTTTGTCAGTCGCGAGCTCTTCCATCTGGACCTTCTCTGTCTTTCCATTTCTGTGATGAGATGAGGTCGAAACCACCTCTCTCATTCTCAGTAACTACCTTCATTTGGATTAGGACTGAGCCTGGCACCCATAATTGTTCTTAGATGGTGCCAATGACTTCTGTGAGTCCATCCTGATGCCTCGAGGCCATGAATGGTCTTTCTCTGTGACCAATGCGAGCTTTGTAGGTGGAAGTCTGATAGTGTATTCCTAGGGGTTGTTGTGTGCTACTGGTGGCTCTTTCCTACAGGTCCTATGAAATCCACGAGCTTCCTCTTTTGCGCTTCTGAAATATCGAACCTCAGGTGCCAGCTCGCTCCATCACTCCATCCTCAATGTGCCCTAGGGCCATGAACCTACACAATTATGTGATTGCAAGTGCTACCAAGGGTGGTATGAAAGAAAACCGCTTTTGTCCCCGCAATTCACCATGAACCGCCACGCATCCATTTCCAAAAACCATGATTCCGATTATGGCCCGCCCTTAAATTTTTAAAACATGTGAACCTTCTGACCCCGCAATGGAGTGTGACTGTTGATATTGTGATCTAAGATGAGGATTTCTGATCAACGACCCAGCTCCGACGCTTTAGATTGACGGATCATATCTTCCCTCTTCGAATCAACGACTGAGATCTGCATAGAAAATCGACCTTCAAGAATTTCAATTCTGAAACCACATTTCCCTCTAAGCAAAACCTCTCGAGCTAAGGATCTGATGATGCGTGGAATTCTGGATAATTGAACGGTCCAGATCTATTTCAGGCTTCGACCATTGATTTCAGGCCTAGAATGAGTCGCTTTGAGTGTTGTGCTTTGCCCTCATGGCTACACCCTACGACCCTTGACAACTTTATGTGATAACACCATCATTACCTAGCAAATACTAACAATCATGACATATGGCCCCTATGTTAATGAATATGACATATTACATTTATTGAATTAACTACCTAATTGGACTTATTTAATAACTAACATAGTGGACCTCATCCACATTGTACAATAATTGACCACTATAAGCATCCCATGGGGGGTTCACTAATTAGGAAATTTATACTACACAAGTTGATATTGGAGGGTTAAAATTATAAAAATGAAAGAAATACATTGCCTAGTATATAGGGGTCAAGGTTAATTTTTAATATGTTAAAAGTGTATATGTATTAGGGGTGTTTAGAATTAGGTATCTAGTTGGGGATGAATTAGGTATTAGGTTTGGGGGGGGGGGGGTTGCTAACGGGTTTGAATAGATAACTTCATGCTATACTTTTCTTAACCCTTTAGTATTTGCAACATTGTATTTGTTCTTCTTATATTTTCTTCTTTCTCTTTATAATCTTATTGGTAGAAGGAATTTGTAATGAATCTCCATTAGGTAGAAACAAGTAAAGGATCATAGAGATATTAACCCACTAAGGGGTATGATATTGACATTGACATACTAAGGGTGATAACAAGTTTGAATAGATAGGTTCGGGATAGACTACTCTTGACCCTTCAAGATTCACAAGAATGCATTTTTTCTCCTTATATTCACTTCTTTCTCTTTATAATATAGTTGGTAGAAGGAACTCGTAATGAGTCTCCATTAGGTAGAAACAAGTAAAGGATCATAGATATATGTGCATGTGGCTTATAAACATGATTTAACCCCACCCATTAAGGGGTGTGATGTTGACATTGATATACAAATGAATTAGAATCCAACCTATTTGCTACTAGTTTATTTACATGGCTTCTCTTTTGTGAAAGAGAAGAGAAGGCATGGTTTGAGAAACATAGACCCTTTTGAGCTCAATGGATAATGAAAATAAATTAGTGTTGTTAGAATCTGTATTAACCTCCAATTCATGGCTTGGTTAAATTAAAATAAAGGAGAAAAAGTAAAAGAATGTAGTGGATTAATTTACATAATCATCATGCATAGTTTATAAGATTTGTGTCATGTTATCATACTACGGGGAGAAATAAAATTAGGTATTATAAATATCACAATAAAAATGGAAAACTAGAATATCTGATGATAAGGGTATTTTTAATTGGAAAAGTGTAATGGGAGGGGCTTTCAAGAAACAATTTTGGGATATATTCTTTAATATCTAGTGAAATTAAGGTATTTTTTTGATATCGCATAAACACATGTTCTATATCATGGGTTCACTTAGTGAATCCCCTATTCCATACCTTATCATAACTTTAATGAGCCTTTAGGACCTTACTACATCACTAGGGTGATCCCACCATCCCACCCCCCTTCGAAAACCATGTCCCTCAATAGTTACACCTATGAGGTACATCTTTAAGGTTGGGTCCTATATACAAGTGCTATCCTCAATTATTACAATGAATAAATCCATGAAATCCATCCATAAGTTAGGGTCCCATGTATAGGTTCTCACATTGACTCCCTACTTCTGACATGAAATCGATTAATTGGTGAATCTTTTGCTCAAGATGTTCACTAAGAGATATAGATCAAAATATGGTTCCACCAAGATACTAGGGCCATCCATAGAAAAATATAATCCATATAATTACAAAAGGTTGGTTGTGGATTTAGAGGGAACACTACCATTGAAGGAGATCAAACTATATTTTTTTAATCACAACATACTCATGAATTCCCTAAATGAATTTGGTTTCATATATAGGAGTAGATTCAACAAAGAAAAGATAAAAATAGTTTTCTTCCCATAAATGAGAATTTCCATAGATCATGCATCATAAGCCTCACCTAAGTCACACCATGCAAATATTTATCTTGTATATTCTACCTCAATGCCCATCACATTATTCCTTAATTTTTCTCCACAATTCCATCCTTTGATTCCCTTCCTCAAATATTCTCAATATTTCTATCTTTATGGTTTTGAGGTGGCAATTTTTAAATGACTATAACTTCCTCAATATTGTTTAGAATCACTATTATGACCTTTAGAAATGGAATGTAACTCTTCTTCAGATGGAACTAGTGTAGCTTCAATTTGGTTCATGAACATAGAGAAAATTGCATTGTGATAATTTATCATGAGGATTTTGAGGATACAAATTGAAATGGTTATAACATCCAAGACACTTCATAGAATCACTATTATGACCGAAATTTGAAAATGACACAACCATTTTTCTTCTTATGATACTAGTGCAGTGTTAATTTGGTTCTTGGACATAGAGAAAATTATATTCTAACGTCACAACAAAACTGGTTATAACTTCTGTAATATTTATAAGAATATTTATTATAACCAAAATTCAGAATGGCATGGCCACTTTTCTTCAAACATTAGTGGTGCAATTGCAATTTAGTTAATAAGTCCAAAGAAAATATGCAAAAAAGAAAAGAAAATAAATTGTCAACCAAAAATTGCCCAAGAAGGTGTTCTGATACCACTTGTTATGATCCTTTGTGGATGAGGGATATATTGTAGAATAACAAGTGAAACAACGCAATAATCAATAGATGAGTATAGAGAAAACCATTATGGTAGGGTGACACCATTAATTATTCCTTATGGAAGGAATCACTCCACAAGATATGCTATAGAAATAGAACTTTTCCAATAAGGGGGACTCCATCCTTATTTATAACTACCTATCAAACCCTAAATGTAACGACTAATGGAACCTACATTAATGATGGGGCTATGCTACGGTTATTGAATATCAAATACCTAGTGTGCCTTATTTAATAACTAACATAGTGGACCTAACCCACATTACATTAATTTTCTACCATATCTATCTTATTATTAACTCTAATGACCCTTAGATCCTTATTACATCACTAGAGAGGAATTCCACCATATTTAATACTCATTAAAAATTATTTATTGCATAGAAAGATGTTATGTGCACTCAAGATTACATGTTAAAATAAACCTTACTTTCAAAGGATTTGATATTTATTAGTGCTTAATACATTCATTATAGACGAATGTTGTAAATATTATTCGAGTGGCTAGTCTTATTTTGACCTTTTTGAATTTCCTAGTGTTGTGCAAAATCCCATTATACTAAAGTATGTCCCTTCAACTTCATACTGAAACTTTTCTCTTTTGATGGTCTTCTAATGTATTGAAGTGAAAATTAATGCTTCTTCTCACTTAGGAAATCAATTAATGTCTTTATTTTAGGATTCTATCGTAGTAAGAGCTCTTTACCTTCACTCGCCCTTTTAGTCTTTTGAAATCTCATCAATATTACAACATGTCTCATATTGAAACATCTCCATATTGGACTTTTCTTTGTTATTCTTCTTATTTTTGTGAAATTCTCTCTCTATGTTCTCTATATTTATGTTTGTTCTCCATTCTCTTAATTCTCCCACTCAATGCTATAATTATATGCTATAATTATATGGTCATTACTATCCTTATACCTCTTTTCCTTAATGATATTAACTTTTTCACTTATGACCTCTTTAAGCCTTCCTCTCACTCTCTTAAATAGGAAAAAGACACATTTACAATCATAAATGTCCAGTGACTTCCCAATAGACTATAGAAATAGAATCACACCATAAAAAATAAGCCTAGTCATTATTGACGGAATATTATTAGTTGAAATCAATACATATGTGTAAATGTATAATATATGTTATTCAACACTCCACTCTATCTTAATTCCCAAACTTTTTATGACTTAAAAACATTTTCTCTAAAGATTGACTATTTGATTTGATTCAAAAGACACAATAAGTATATATTTGTTAAATGATCTATAAAATTCTCCAAACTCTTCATCTTTCTCGTGCACTTTTTTATTTCTAACCTATATCTTTAAACTCATTCTTGTCACTTCAATTTCTAGTATGACCTTTCAAGCATGTTGTCACACCAATCATCATCGCATGCACACATTCTTCCCACCATGTTGCATGTGTTTTTCATGTTCCTATAACATCTCAAATGGAGTCAACATTCTATAGCTCTTTTCTTTTGCATGTCATCTTTGTGCTTGAATCGTGAGATACATTTTTCTTTTGTTATACCATGTTGTAACACCTATTGTGTACATTTGTGTTGTGTTTATTTATGTTACACTCATCTATATCATGCCTACATGTATTAGACTCATCTATATAATATCTATCCATGTGATGCTTGCTTTACAAGCTCGTGAACTTATGATTTGTTTTATGTGTGCTCACCTATAATGATACATGAACCTTTTAACGAATGTTGATCTTGGTGTTAGTTTTGTTTTCCATAATTTTATGTATACTTTTCCAATGAGGTATGTTAATGAAAATTAGTTGTATGACATTTTAAGTGGGTTTAATGGATATGGACATGTGTTTTCTCGTAAGAAATCACAAATTCAAATCCAAAGAGGAATAATGTATGTATATCTATGTAAACTTTAGTAGTAAGATCATATTATCCTAACCTTAATTTTAAATAATAATAATAATTATTATTATTATTATTATATCATATTTATATTTTTTTTACATTTTAAATAATATAATGATTATGTTTTGTATTCAACTAACATGTTTTTT
>JASDQU010102384.1:46709-98050 GCA_032191745.1 Picea mariana
TAAATATTAAAAAAATTTAAAATAAAAAATATATTAAAAATATTTTATTTAAAAAATATAATCCCTAACATTTTAAGGAATGTTAAAATTATTATTTATTAAGTCAATATAAATACTATAAAATATTAAAATTATTGTTTATTAAATAAATATAAATATAGTGACAATGTAAAAAATAATCATTAATCATTAAAATGGACTCTAAATTTTTTTTAAATTTATCACTTATTAAGTGACTCCATATATAGATATGCTTAATATAAAAAATCAAGCTGAGATGAAAAACATTGAAACATCAAGCTGAGAATTGCCATGAACAATAGCCCTCATCCAGATGGGATACTATGCCAACCAATTCTTCTATACCTCGTTTATTTCGATTGGTGCTTGCAGTGGCAACAGGGGGCAAACTCAAGAAGAGTTCGGAGCAAAGCAAAATCGAGAGTAAGTGTAACTGGTCGAATAAAATTAGTGATAATAATGTAAGGCATAGAGTACTTCAGTGTAAAGATTCAAATAGAGTAAAGATTGTCCAGCGTCTGATTTTATCATTTTCTCATAAAGTTAAAAGTATATACTTGTCAAGCATCTAACCTTATAGGTTGTCTTTGCTACTATGATTTATTTATATTCAATAGATATATATACACTATTTTCAGTTTTTAGTTGTTTGTGATATCTTTTATGTATAGTTTTTAGTTGTTTGTGATATCTTTTATGTATTATTGATAAATGGATGTCTTAACATTTATAATGATAATAATATTATTTATAATAATAATAATTTAACTTTTAGCATTTTAAAATTTATAATAAAAAAATGTTAAAATTTATAATAACAAAGTGAATGAATTTATTATCACATAAACATTAATTATAGTTATCATGTAATAAAATTTATAATAATAAAGTGAATAAATTTATTATCACATAAACATTAACTATAATAACAAAATGTTAAAATTTATAATAACAAAGTGAATGAATTTATTAATTATAGTTATCGTACAATACAATTTATAATAGATATAAAATTTAAAATTTATAATAGAGCATTACCCCATGCAATGAGTGTTAGGTGGACTATTCAAATCATGAGAATTATTAGTCAGTTGCAACTAATACTCATGGATATGGGTCATAGATTAATGACTTACACTACGTAGTTAATCCCGAAAATAATATCTAATATGTTGCATTGCGAAAGCCCCTTTATGCTTAAATAATAAGAGTGAAGGGAGATCTAGCATGATAGTTCATAAGGCACAATACTTACTAAGGTTTTGCAAATGGGGTAGCAAGCTAAGTGGGCTTGATTTTGGAGAAAACTCAACAGTTAAGCGCGCTTGAGCTAGAGGCGTGTTCGGATGTGTGACCACCTTGGAAGTCCTGGTTACCGGGTGCAAGCCCTAGAAGTGATGATTGATGCGATGCAATTAATTTCGTTGGTTTCAATCCCATTTCTTCACCCCTGTGAGCATCAGTTGATGCAATGAGTGCTAAATGGACTATTCAAATCATGAGAATTATTGATTAGTTGCGACTAATACTCATGGATATGTGTCATAGATTAATGACTTACACTACACAGTTAATCCCAAAAATGATATCTAATATGTTGCACTACGAAAGCCCCTCTATGCTTAAATAATAAGAGTGAAGGGAGCTCTAACTAGATAGTTCATAAGGCACAATACTTGGTAAGGTTTTGCAAATGGGGTAGCAAGATAAGTGGGCTTGATTGTGGGGAAAACTCCACAGTTAAGCGCACTTGAGCCAGAAGCGTCTTCGGATGGGTGACACCTAGGAAGTCCTGGTTACCAGGTGCAAGCCCCGAAAGTGATGATTGATTCTATGTGATTAATTTCATTGGTTTCAATCCCATTTCTTCACTCCTATGAGCATCACCTGATGCAATGAGTGCTAAGTGGACTATTCAAATCATGAGAATTTTTCGTCAGTTGCGACTAATACTCATGGATTTGGGTGATAGATTAATGACTTACACTCCGCAGTTAATCCCGAAAATGAAATCTAGTATGTTGCACTACGAAAGCCCCTCTATGCTAAAATTTATAATAACAAAGTGAATGGATTTATTATCACATAAACATTAATTATAGTTATCATGCAATAAAAATTATAAAACAAAGTGAATGAATTTATTATCACATAAACATTAATTATAGTTATTATGAAATAAAATTTATAATAATAAAGCGAATGAATTTATTATCACATAAACATTAATTATAATTATCATGCAATTTATGGGAGTGTTTTTGAAAAATGTAAAGTGTCTCCAAAAATTACAGAGTGGTTAATGTTTACGGTATACCTACACTTTTAATAAAATTGGAACCACTCAAATTGTAGAAAGCTAGAACCTCAGTGTAATCCAGCTACATTTAAGTTCAAATTAAAAAAATCAAAACAAAATTTTAATTGAACCCATACTTGGAATTCTACAGTAATTGTGGGGTTTTACACATCAAAACAGATGTTTCTCTTTATGTTTACAAATGTCTAATGAATCCATGCATTCTTGCCATCTTGCCAACTAATGAACCTGTGGCTCCACTTTGCAAAGCTTAACAACCTTCTGCTCTTCTTTCGCTCTTCATTGACAAGCTTGAAGAAAATGGAAATAAAAAAAAAGAAATATATTTTATTGCCATATTCAGGGATATTGTTGGTTTTCCATCAAACGCCAGCTGATGTTTATAGCCATGGTACTTATTTTTCAATGTTTAAATGGAAGTGGGAAAAGACAAAAGAAACAAAAAGAACCACCATTTATGTTGAATGAGTACTACTGCTATATAAAAGGCATTGAGCGAAACTTTGACCCTAAGGCAGCTTACTCAGGAAGAGACCACTAGGTTGATCGTGCTACATGCATGTAATTACATCGATGCTTCTTGCAAATTTATTAACCAACCAAATAAAATTACAAAACTAATGATAACATATATTTTTTCTTTTTTCAAACGATTTGGCTTTAGTCATTTGCTTAAAATCTTAATTTGTTCTTCCGAAAAAACATTAAAACCTTATTTGGTGGTTAAAAGTTCCTGACCATCTCTATCTCTATGGGATTTGGCAGTTAAAAATCCTTTTCCATATCTTAGGATTAGGTTCCTTATCCATCTCGAAGGGATTCATGAATTCTTGTTAAGACCCTGTTTGATATTTTAAGAGGTTAGGAATCCATGTCCATATAGAACTTTCAACTTAAAAAACAAGATGAATTAGTGCAATTGTAGACTTTCTCTCATCACAACATCAAGACCGCATCAGTTGTTGATGTTTTGATTCAATGTCGGCCGAATCATTTCAACTCTAACTCCCCCTAATTATTGCCCAATTCCGATCAAAAGGCCTTACGACATCCCCCACTACAACCAAGTTGATAATAAAAAAACTGCTCAAATTCTAAAAGACTGGAACCGCACTATAATCCAGCTACATTTAAGTTAAGATTTAAAAACCCATAACATAATTTTAATTGGAGACATACATGGAATTCTACAACAATCGTGGCATTGTACACATCAAAACTGATGGTGCTCTTTATGTTTACAAATGTCTAATGGATCCATGCATGCTTGCCAACCAGTAAACCTGTGGCTTCACTTTGTAAAGCTTAACAACCTTCATCTCTGCCAATTCATGTACGTTGACAGGATTGAAGTTGCATGTAGGACAGGATTACATTGCTTAGGCAATATCAATCACAACAACCAATTATTCCATTGCCTGGGAAATCTCAACCACAATGGCCAATGCTTCAACAAATTCTGTAAAATATCAACAAATTACATAAAATTATGTGGAATATCGAGCTTCATTGGTCTGGTACTTTTGTTGTTTTCGTTTCCTAATGTTATGTCGAATATGCCCATGTTTTGTGCTGGTAAAGGAAGAACTGACCACCTGAAGCCCTTGCTCCAACTAGAATGGGATTTGTTGCTTCTGAACCTGGTAAATATAAGGTTATTTATACTTATATTTATCTAGATTAGGGTAATAAATGACAATTACGCCGCTACAACCCGATGCTTCTCGATCTTTCCTAATGAGTGGTCTCCAGATCCCATCTAGCTTTCCCAATGGTATCCCTGCTACCCAACCAATCGATAGATCTAAAAAGAGTAGGTGGCTTCCCTTGTTCTCCTTGTAGCTTACATAATAGATCCAATAGTTGTAGCTTATTTGTGGAAGTAGGTTGCTCGCTTGTGCTTATATAGTTTCCTCTGTTAGCTTTTCTATTGTGTATGCTACTGCTTCAACAAGTTTTGAAACGGGAGGTCTAATTGGAAATTTTATCTACACTAATGTGGACTTTGATGCCTTTACCTTTGTCTTCGTTGCAGGAGAAATTCAACTCCATTTCCAGTAGAAAATCTGGGTGCATATAAAGATACTGATCGAGCTCGCTTCCTAATTTTTGACTAGCATCATGCTTTCCTACCTACATAGTGATTGATCCTTGTGACCAACTCGTGGGGGTGTGCACAACAATCTTGTATGATAATACGTGTAGAACTAGAATTCGGGAGGTAGGGAAAGTGAATTGATTTAACATCCATCTGGTGCATCATTCACTCATGCTATAGTAGGTAAAGTAGCCTTTCCACATTCTTTTTCCACTATTAAATAGCAATTTCATTCATGAGAATAGTTGAAGCTACATACATCTAGGTCACATGTGGTATTAGATTCTCTGCAAGTGCCTCCCTGACCTGATATAATACAAATTTTGCTTGAGATTTTTGGCACATAAAATCCCATGCTCATATTCTAGTGCACTCTAGTACAAATTCTTCTTGATATTTACAACATAAATTATTCTTGAGATTTATGGCACATAAATGCCAATGGTCATTAAGCTTGTGCATGTAAGGTCGTTGGTAAATGGTGAAACTGTTGGAGTCTCGAGAAAGTCTATGAGTATTATGTCTGGTGTTGAAGAAGGGGGTGTAACAATTGATAATGAAGAGGGAAGTGTATCAAGGAAGGTTGTAGAACAGTGATGGGAAGGCTATATGACATGTGGTAGCGGTGAGCTCAGAGAATGAGGCAGAGGGAAGGTTGTATGACATGTGGTCTAAGAACGATGATGGGAAGGATGTATGGGAAGGTTTTATGACATGTGGTAGCAGTGAGCTCAGAGAATGAGGTAGAGGTAGTGAGGAGGATATTGAGTTTCAAGGATTAGTGACAGAGGCATAGCTATCAAATCTTAATCGTGGGATTGATAACACAATCGATATATATTATATACATTAATGCATTTCGTCACCGCGACAATAAGACCAAGACCCTGAAGTTGAAACCCAATCATCATTGATGCAATAAGACTCTGAAGTTGAAACCCAATCATATGCTTGAAAATAATAGTTTTTTATCTATTTTAATAGCAATAAAAATATTATTGAGATATTCCTATGTTCAACATTGCAACTTTGGAAAATAATTAAGTCAAAGGTCGAACTAATAGGGAGTCAACCAGTGACTCATTACTATAGTCCAGCTTTAGGCATGGACTAATAATATGTATAATTTAAAAAGAATAAAATAAAAAAATTTAATCATTAAATATTTACCCATAAAATCATAAAATGAAATTTTATTTAATTTTAAATTAATTTTACTTATTAATAAAATTGATTTAAAATTTCAAAATGAATGAAGATTTGAAATTCTTATATTATCACAATTCCAACAACAAAAAACTGCTACAAAATTTTTAAAAACCACCTAACATACGTTAAATTAAAACATTATTAAAACGAATGGATCGTTTATGAAATGATCTTGATAAATTCTCATGACTCATATAATATATTTTTAAATAAAAATATATCATATGAATGCTTCGTTGTCTTTGTTATGCCGCCTTCCATATTCATGGTTGGAAGCGACGTGGGCAGTAAAATAATGCTTCTTTCATAAATAGATTCTTCATATATGAAATCTACCAATTTGATTTAAATAATGCTTCTTTCATAAATATATTCTTCATATCTCAAATCTACCAATTTGATTTAAATATTTGTTTTTAATGTTATGGAAATTTTCAACCATCATTTTTATAATAGAAATTAATTCTAATATTGAAGTCAAGTAAGTAAGGTTTTTTTTTATCTCTATATTTTTTGGCATATATATTGACCAGTTAGAAGATTGTTTGGAAGATGTAGGTTGTGTTTTATCGACTATTGCTAGTACAATCATTATCATTCTCCTATATGCCATCCTTCTCCTATATGTCAATGATATTTTTTTTATGGCAAAGAATCCCTATGACCTCAGTAAGGAGCTTATAATCCCAAGGGAGTTCTCCTCTTATACAGGGATGGTGGTGAACAACAAAACAAAGGCTATGATAATGAAATCCCAAAAGATCACCTACAATAGTTTCATTGATGAAAACAATATCTTGGAGGAAGTTCCTTCGTACAAGTATCTTATAATGGATATTCATCACAAGCTCAATTGGAACTATATCATTGAGAAAATGATAAATGAACGGTGGAAAACTTATTATGGGCTCGAAAATAATTGTAATTTAGCAAACCTTTGGATATGGTATAAGAAAAATCTCCTATTTGAGACTATTTTAACTCATGATATCTTATATGAATGTAAAGTTAGGATATGGACTATCTCTTAGGAATCCTAGAGAAAGATAAAGCTGATCCAAAAGAATTTTATTACTAACAATCTCAAAATGAAATGAAATACACCATATCTTATCCTCCTCACAGAAGAAAGTATTTCCCCCATTGAGAGCACAACTATGATTCGGTATTTAATGTACCAAAAAAATATAAACAACATGGATGACACAAGGCTCCCCAAAATAGAGATAAAAAATCACCAGCGACTCAAGAGGGAATAGCATAATGATTCCAAGTCTTGGATAAATATTTTGGGAATAAAGGAAATTATTTGAATCAATATTGCTAAAATAAGGCCCCTAAGGTGTAGAACAGTCGGTGATAGAGTGTCCTATTAAGGAACTTTGTGATGTTAAGTCACCGGTTCGAAACCTATGGTGACAAAAAATCCAACCATGTTGTTAGTTTAGATATATGAGTTTATATCGTTATCATGATTGACCCAGGGTTCATGTCTACTGAGGTTCCAACAAAGCCTCTAGAACTATCGGTCCTCCTGGTAAACCAGAAAGAAACTATAACATTCTGCTCTTGCGCACACTAAGAAGACTTATTCTTTGAGGGAAACTGAATGCAAGTAATCCGGGTCATTATACTATTGGTTGTTTTGATTATGATTATGAGATATTGTGGATTTGATAATAGGTTATTTTTGTCGTATTTACATCGAAAGGTGCTATTGACGGGGTTCTCCTAAGTGTGTAGGACTTTGGACGTTGAGGATGTCGAGGCATCAATGAAACCCCTTAGACTCTGGATCGAGTCAGGGAGTGGATTGTTAGGGATTGAATGTTGTTGATGTGACATATGTACATATGATTAGATATTATGATGTTGATTGTTATTGCTGAGATGATTCGTTGATGGATGCAGGTTGATGATAGCTTCCCGACCAGACTCGCATTTGGAGTGAAGGGGTCACACACGACAACCAGATAAATTGAGGGAGAGGTGTGGAATTATCCCTACCACAAGCTACTAGCACTCTCGCCGTGGCTTGAATTGTAGGTTAAAGATTACCTAGTTCAAGAAGACCCACGATGTTGTACATCGTGAGGGAAGACTGTGACAGTCGCTCACGATGATTCTAAGGGGCACATAATAAGGAATGTTCCTTATTCCTTAGAGGACCTTAGTCTACCACAAGATCACTTGACGGAGTATTGACTCTAGGGGTTTAACGTGTACCAAATCTAGTCAAGAGACGAGTTGCACCCTTGGAGCATGTAGTGCATCTTGAAGGGAATGTCGCGCAAAGAAAACAGAAGGAGGCGATTGACACCCTTGGAGCACGTAGTGTGTTCTGAAGGGCACATCGTGATTTTAAATGGTAATTAAACACACCTAGTGCCTATAAAAATATGCCTCCTTAGGACCTGGTCGGCCTTAAAATCAATGACATGATAAGTAAATTTTAATGACTAATTTTTCCCTTAAGAACTGTTGCCAATCCTAGTGAATTGAAAACCTAGGTCTGAGTAGAACCTTAGAACAAAAAAAATTAAAATAATTAGACATATAACCAGATTAAAGTGGAAATTTTATTTCCCTAAGGTTCTTTTTATAAAATTTTAATTCACTAAGGTCCTTTTATAAAATTTTAATTCACTAAGGTTCTTTTTATAAAATTTCAAAGGTTCTTTTATAACTAATAAGAGAAATTCAAACTTTAATTATTAAATTAAAAAGTATAATGGAGGATTAAATTCATAAAAAGAGTAAATGGTTGTTTGTCTAAACTTTCTAATTCTGAACTTAGTTAAAAAAAAAATGGGGCAAACTAGAAGAAAAAAGGAAACTTAAAGAAAAAGGGAAACTTAAAAGAAAAAAGGGAATGTCTAAATTAGGAATGAATCTATCCTTGAAACTTTCTATTTATGAACTCAACTAGGATTTAAGTAAGGGATAAGTCATGTAAGAATTGTAAGGGAATAATGGGACACTGAGGAGCATTTGTAAGAACACTTTTAGGTGGGTGAGGGAATTAGACAAATTTAATTAATTAATAAATTTGATTTTCTGGTGCAACTAGGGAATCGAGCGATATGTGTACGAGGGAGGTTTTTCAAAATTAATTAAATAAAAAATGGAATCTAATGAGCGTTTTTGGAAACTAATGACTAAGAAAACTCTATAAAAATGATGGTGGAGTAGGAGTGTGGATCACATCTGGCTTACATAATGTTACATTGCTAAAATTTTATCTTGACTGAACTTTCTCTTATGGGAGTTGGGATACCCAGCTTGGGTAACGAGTGGTAACTCGACCTTACGAGGTGAGCTAGGTGATAGAATTCTCTTGTATTGTGTGTGTGGCCCCTTTGCAGCTCGGGGGGCTCAGGGGGAAGAAGATTACTTCTAGCATTGGTTGTGAGGTACCGGTGAGGTCTCATTGGTCGACAAGATGGAGTGGATGGGGTGCAAGCGTGGGACATTTACTTCTGGTTCTTCGCATTTGGCTACGATGCACATGTGCTTAATTTGTATTAAATAATAACACAATTTCTTGTTCATGCATTTCTTTATTGTTGAAAGATCGCTTGCGCAGGTGTTGTTAAAAGAAAAAGACTCATTCAATTATGCATATGAAATTTTATCTTTGTGATAGTGTGCTGTGTGAAATTGAAAAAGGGTCACTAAATTTTTGTTTCTAAGATTTGTTTTATTACTGCATTTTATTGTACTTTCCGGTTTTGGTTGGGAATTTTACTGTGTTGTATTATTACCGAGGAAGACTGCGTTTTGGTCTCGGGCCATTATTTTATTTTACTCTGCGTTTTTATTTATTTTTAATACAAATAAATTGTCTTTTTATCTTTTGTTCCTTTATCCTTTAAGTTATTAGTCTATGCCTGAGAAGCAGGCCAGGAACCGAATCGACAGTCTTTCACTACGGTGTTAAGGATTTAGATTCAAATGCACTGCTTTCCTCTGTATGGATAATAACTGTAGGATCGTTTCTCTACCCAACAAGGAATTCTCTCCTGGGCGTTTATTTCCTCCTTGGCCTCTACGATTATAGTGATATTTATTGTCTGCATTTGATATTCAGTGTTATATTTATTCTCTACATTTGGGTTCTCTGCATTTTGATTCTCAGAGTTGTATTGATTCTCTATGCATTGATTTTCTATGTTTTGATTTTCAGAGTTGTATTGGTTTTCTGCACATTGATTCCTTGCGTTTTATTTTTATTATTGTTCTCCACGGAGAAGATCTGGATGCAATTCTGTGTTGTAAAATCATTGTTATTCTATCTAATCATTGGCATTCTTTGGAATAAATGGAGCTAACTAACAAATCCTTGCTATGCTGCACATTTTTCGTTTGACAAATCGTTGGTGTTCTTTCCCTATTTCGTGTTGGCAATTCGTTGATGTTCTTCATTTATTCCTTATATATATTTCTGTAAATTCACAGCTAAATCATTCACTAGTTGCAATAGTTTGATGGGAATTTTATTACTGTAATTTCGCAATTAAATATGGGCAGTGAACGCTTTCCCATCTAGAAGCTATTGGCATTTTTCTAAACTGATTTCATTATGTTTCCCTAGAACGCATATCACTGTCTCGTTGTTTTTATGGTGGTGTATTTTTGTTCCCAGTTAACTGTATGTTTATTCCTCTTGTTAATTCCTATAAAAATTATGTTGATTTCTATAGAACGCGCCAATTCCTTAACTCTTAATGTATTCTTAAGTTGATTTCTTATAAATGCAGTGTATTTTAAATGTTAGTTGACAGGTTAGAATAGCGCCATAAATGATAGAGTAAATTTATGATGTGAACAACACAGGGTTTGGAGTTGGCGTTGTCCAACTGTGCATTGACTAATCCCAATAGTTTTCATTTTGTTTAATTCAGTGGTTAAATTTTAATTACAACATCCATATTCTATGAGGTCCCTGCCGCACTTAATGTTATTTACAAGAAAATTAGAAAACAAGATTACAGAATTCCTATATTCATCAAGGTGATTATGAGCCAGTTGATAAAAATGACACAATGTACATCTTTCTAGCAGACAACAAGTTGATTCTGACAGAGTGATATCATTGTTGCAGAATCATTATCGATATTCAAATTATAATTATCAATATCGATGTTCAATTTATTAAGTAGTGAAATTTTGATCTAAATTTCATTGGTATTATATATCTAAGATTTTGTACTACCCGAAAAATTTTATCCTTGAAATTTTCAACTCAAATTTTCTTTAACATTCACTAAATATTTTGTCATTCTAACTTACCCTATCTTAGAGTAGCATAAATCTCAACTTAGGTGTACGTAGATAGTCACATCCTCATAATGATTTTAACCTTTAGTTTATTCTAGTATTGCACATTGTCTTACACTATATTAATAACCTAGTATTCGAGTGCATAAAGGAAGAGATATGACTAGAATCGGACCAAGATGGATAAACACTTGGTGATTCAATTTGATATTATTATTTCACAGGGTGATTATCTTACCATTGGGTTACTTGTCTTAGGTATATTTTTCTTAAACAAGACTGATGTCAAACTTAGTGGGTTTCGACAAAGGATTGTCGTTCTATCAATTTTGATGCACCATTGTTATTTAATTAAGGTCACAGAACTTAAATTATGATCAAACCTAGAGGATGTATCTAATAGTTGAGAAAATGAAACATAGAATGTTTGGATTACGTCTAATGTGGTTAATCTCTTCTTGTTTGTACTAGAGAAGTATCATAGGGATAAAACCGAATTTCCAAATGGCTTGATGTTGTATGATGTATAGCGTTGAAATTAATGAGGATACTTTTGTTGATACGTATAGATACAATCCAGAACAATACTTAGTGTCTCAGGTTTCATGAGTTTAAGAATGCAGTTGAAATTGAATGCAAGATATGTATATATTAATTAAATTATCTTTAATTACGTAATCCTTGTTCTTAATTGGTGATCCTTCGTTAGTTGACTTAGGGTTAGTACATGATTAAGTGAAACTATAGTCTCAACGTGTCGATTCTTTACTAAGTGTTAGAGATGTCTCCTTCGATGTGTACTTGAAGATTGACCTTTTCCAAGAGTCTTATGTGTTACCTTATGGTTAGGATTTTTTATCTAAGAATATAAATGAGGAAATGTTATTATGACCTATTAATTAATCTACTATGATTTTAATTTTAATCACGAGTTACAATGTTGGGTGTGTAATGGCTAAATTCAAGAAGAAAAAGAAAAAGAAAATCCACTTAATTGATGCAGTGGGTTAGGACGTTACAGCAACACAATGCACATATTGCACTACGTAGTCTCACCTGAGATAGTCTTAATGGGTGACTGCAATACTCAAGTGTTTGCAGTCTAGGATTGAGTGGAGATATGAGAAATGTGTGCTGGGAGTTCTATTTAACTTATGAAATAAATATATTGTCATTCACGATTATGTATGTAGTATAACCAACCCATACATTCATTATTCTACTATCTAATCATAAATAGTAAAAGAGCCATAAACATTCAATCACATAACCCATGTTTTACTGTGGTTCACCCCCTCCTGGGATACGTCCACAAAGATCTGGCTCTTAAGATCTTCTATTATGGTATTTCCAAAGATATAGTGTTGTGCGCTTTACAACTCCTCTCAGTCGGGTCGAGATATATTATGAGGTGGACTAGATCACACCAAAATCCTTGGTCTGTGATGTAACCTTCAATATGTACCCTCCTGTCTCTCTACAACTCAACAACTTACAAAACTGGGTCATATGAAAAGGCAATACAACTAGTTATCAAAACAAGACTCCTCTCTTCTGTTGTCTCTTCGGATTACAGCTACTTCCTTCTATATATCTCCCTTTTTCTAGACATCCTAGGTATATATATATATATATATATGCGTTTCTAGATCATCAAACATTAAAATGTATTACAAAAACCCTAACCCTAACGTCATTAGGTCTTCCATGCATGCACACGTGTTGCTCTTCCTTCCAGCTGTCTCTTTCCCCGTGCATGCCTTCCTTCTCAAAGTAGCCTTTCTTTCTTCTTTGGCCTACTTCCAACTGGACCCAAACACTGACATGTGGCTCGACCCGAGCCACCCGACCTTCATGTGATTCGTCAATCTCCTTGGTGATCACTTGGAACTTCTCCATGAGTTTTGTTGCGTACATTTGGGTTTATGTTGCATTCTCCTTGACTGCGTCCAATACCTATACTGCAATCTCTTCATTGACCAACCTTGCACATTCTACCTAGGTCTGTACCATATATATCTTGGCTTCCTCTACCTATGAAATGACCTTTTTTGCTCGCTCCTAGAGCAGTTCCATTTGGGCCTGGCGCTCCTTTTTTTACGTCTGTGCAAGTATGAGTTCTTCCTGCAGTTTCTTTATGTCTTATGCCCCTTTGACATGCTCCATGATTGAAATTGTCTTCTTCCTCTGCTTGAGGTCTTGGATATCTGCGCTTATGCTTTCTCCTTCCTATTCCCACTACTAGACTTGTTGATTCACTTACAGCTTCATCCAGAGCTATGCTGCTTTCTCGAACAAGTCATATGCTCTGTGGACTTGTCGTTCTATCTCTTGTATCTACTCTTTTGCCTCTTATTTCCTTTGCTCCCTTACCTATGGTGGATTGGTAGGTATGAGATGCTCGCGAAGACTCTCGATCTCTTGTTGGTATTTATCGATTGTCTACACAATATGATCAATCGTCTTTGTCACCGTGAGTTCGTTCATCTGGACTGTGTCCTGCTCTCTTGCTCTCGGTTCTCCTCCTATCTGTGACGTTGAAGAGCTCATTTCTATGTTGCTACCAACTGCCTGCACTTCCCTGATCTGCTTGAGGATATTTTTCATGTCTTCCAGTGCTTCTTCAATTCTGTCCCTTTGGCACATAACATTCTCAAAATATTCAAATGTGTGATCCTAAACCACTTGTGCCACCATTTCTGCATCATCCTTCGTGATCGTGTATTATGGAAGTGTTATATGCACCTTCGTCTTCTTGCGTGCACCCCCCGTCTATGTAGCTAGACTCTTAGTTGGGCCTGGATCTTGTGGAGTAGGACTTGGTGTAGTATCCTATGCTGCCTCGACCTGTTTCTACTTTACTTGGGGTCCTTATGTATTGTTCTTCTTGCCTATCTGGACTCCTCTGTTGGATGTCCCCCCTTTTTTTTATTTTCGTTTGGTATGGCCTATCCTTCGTTTCTTGGGCACTATGATTTCCTGGGGCTATGTCTATTCCTACCTTACCTCCTCAACATGTGTATGTTCATGTCTTGCCTCCTCCTCCTCTACCCCTGCAGGTATGTCTCGAGTGAGGAATGGAATCCTCCATTCGTCTTCCCAATCTTTGATGGCCATTTGTATGTCCCCATCCATCATGTAATAATGTAGTTGTATCCATTCCTTTTTGGGGTCCTTCCATGCCTGGATACACATCACATGTCTAGTGGCCTTGAAGTTGGCTATGGCCAGATAGTTTTCCACAGCCTGTGGTGTTATCCTCCAAATGTTGGATATGGTCTCATATAGGTCGCATATATATCCTTCAAATATAGTTGCATTCATTCTTTTATTCTTGGCGTCTGAAGAGGCTCCAATCGATAAATATCTTGCTCTGTGATTGGGTTTTAGTCTAGTGGAGAAAAATGCATAATTTGACTCCTTCCATACCATAATGGCTATCATGATGATCAACCATGAATAATGAAATTATGTCCCCAGATCCTGCGCATCCTTGTAGTCATATAGAAATAGATTCAACAAATAAGGGGGCCAACTGATTATGGTGCCCTCAACATAGTGTGTTGCAACTGTGAAAACCCTGGCTGAGACTTCCTCCTTGAAGAATTTTTTGAGTATCTTGCAGGCCATAATTGTTTTGGCCATTCTTGTCGCAATGTCACTAATCCACTTGATAATGATTCTGTGCGTCCCCCTTTCGGTGTCATAATTATTTTTCATCTCCTCAGTTAGTGTTTTCTCCTTTCTTTTGTCTTCGAGGAATTGTGCGGGATCCATGCCCCGTGATGGAAACCCTGTGATGTGCACAATAATATCTACATCTATTGAGACAAGATTATCCAGCCACAGATCTACTCCATGTGTGATCGCCATCAATTGCTACAACTGTTTGCATACTAGCCTCTGTCAAAGTGTGGTTGGTCCAACAGACCTAAAATCCCAGTTTTTTCCAGTCTTTCTACCCACTGGACTGGTTGACGAATCAATTCCCCAAAGGTATTTATACCCATAATATGTAGGAAGACTTGGTTAGCGAACTTCGGGAACTTGTATGTGTTTTTTACATCATGGTATGAGTACCTTAATTTTTCTACATAACCTACAAAATATCCTTTTACCCGTACCCCTTTTGGTATGCGTGGAAAAACAATTGTTGTGGCAAGTTGTCTGTGCTGTGACCTAGATACCTTTTGCTTGTCCTTTCGTCGTGGTGGATGACTCAAGGTTACAACCTCCATTATTTTTTCTTAGGAATATTGTTCTGGTCAGCTAATGACATATTCCACTACTTCTTCTTGTGGGTGTTCTGATATGATTTTCTGTGAATCTTCTGACTCGGTCATTTATTCCTGATTTGGGGTCATCCTGTTGAGTTTTGAGGATTCTATGGGGTTTTCTGGTTGCACTTGGCTACCTACATATTCATTATGTTGGCCCTGCCCCTCTTCTAGCCTATCTATGTCCATGCCCACAAGTGTTTTCTGTTGGGTTTATTCTACCACGAATGTTGGGCTTCCTGGTGTTGTATCCAGTGATGGGATTGCGTCCACATTGATGACTTCTGGTGATGATGAGGGTTGTTTCTTGCTTCCTTGCAATTTCATTTTTGCTCTGGTCCTAACTCGTGGTTGTATGGCTGTCTAGCTCGGTTCTGCTTGTTTGGGTGGTGACATGGTGGAAAAAAATTATCGTTCTTTGATCTCAATAGCCTCTACAACCTCTGTAAACTTTGCAATTTTTACTCTCTATTGTGTCTGCTCTATCGCTCTCTGCCTTCTCCAATTTCACAATAAGATTTTTTTTCCTGCGTCCTTTCTTTGTATGGTCTCCATGTGAATCTTGTCGAATACGTTACCATGATTATGGATTCAATGAACCACCAGTTCCTTCGTACTTTACATTACTTTCCCTCTCCATCTCCAATTGGTGTGATTAACTTAGCGTCCTATAAGTAGTTTCCAACATTCAATTCTGCTAGCCTTCGTCACTTAGTTCTTTTTTATTTTTATTTTTTTACTGTGCAGTGTATTTCAAAATGTGGGTGGTCGACTGTCCTTGTACGGTTTTAGTTGGCTCCCATTGATCATCCCTCTGAATTTTGCACCTCCTAATTCCTTCAACTATACATCTCTCCCATTTGTGATAGTTTTTACTACGTACGATCCTAACCAGTGCATTCAGAGTTTTCCCGGGTGTTGAATGGATTTACTGTCATACATCAACACTAAGTATCCTTCCCTAAAAGTTTTCTTCTTGATATGTCTGTCATGCCAATCTTTGTCCCTTGCTTTCTGAACTTTTTTGTGGAACCCTGCTAGGTTCCTGTCTTCCTCCATGATCATCAGTTGATTCATCCTATCCTATACTGTGCCTCATTCTGTCATGTTCGTAATTGCTGCTATGCGCAGACTAGGTACCAAAAATTCTAATGGTATCCCTGCTTCTTGTCTGTATACCAATATGAATGGCATGTGTCCTGTCAAATTATTTCATGTGGTCCTATATGCCCACAATACTGCTAGTATTTTGAGGTCCTAGTCATCCATGTTGACATTAGATATTTGTCAATGCATTTTCCAGGATTTTGTTAAATGCTTTTATTGTTCCATTTGCTTGTGGATGATATGGTGTAATCTTTTGATGATGGACTTCAAATTCCTCATTCATAGCCTTGATAGTACTGTTAATGAAGTGAGTGCCTTGGTTTCTCATCAAAATACTTGGCCAACAAAATCTAGTGATCGCTTGTTCAAATAGGAAATGTGTTGTTTTTTATGCGCTACAATATTTGATCGGTGATGCTTCTGACCATCTTGTCAGGTATTCTGTCACAGTGATAATGTACCTTTCTCCTGTCCTCTTTGTTGGTGGGTTAATTGGTCCCACAATATCTATTGCCCATTTGTCAAATACCTGTAAATTTACCTGTGTTCGTAGTGGCATCTCGTCCCTTCGATTAAGTTTACCAACCCTTTGACAGACATCACATAGTTGGCAGTACTCCTTCGAGTCCCTGTGAATGGTCAACCACCATAGTACTTCGCGCAATACCTTCTTCGTGATATCTTTTCCTACATAATGTCATCCTCCTATTCCCTCATGGGCTCCTACTAAAACCCTTGGTATTTCATGTTATAGCACATATCTTCGCAAGATGCTATCTACGCCCATTTTATATAAGTGTCTTGCAATCAACTGATAGTATGAAAATCATACTACCATGTTTTTCTTTTGTGCGGTGTTATATTCTTGTGGTGCAGTGCATGTACTCAAGTACTGGATGATGTCTTAAAAGTATTCATTGGCAATATGAACTGAAAATAAATGTGTGTTCGAAAATTTTTCTTCTAAATTTGTAGGTTTCTCTCCATTCGTGATACTTGATAGGTGATCAGGTCTTGCATTCAATTTCCATGGCTTGACTATTAATTCAAAATCAAATTCTTGAAATAGTAGTAACCATTGATAGATTCTCCCCCCCAAACATTGGCTTGTTGACTAGGTACTTAGGGGTTGAGTGATTTATGAACATCTTGAAATGTTTTCCTAGTAAGTAATGTCTAAATTTTTGTAGTGCGTAAACCATAGCTAGGCCTTCCCTTTCTGTAGTGTTGTATTTCTATTATGATTTTGACAGTTTTTTGCTCGCAAATGCTATAGAATGATCCAAATCTCTTGCTCCTTGCTGCACCAAAATAGCTCCAAGTGTTATGGATGATGCATCTACATGTACATGGAATGTCTTCTCCCAGTATGGAAATACTAGTATTGGTGTAGTGACCATCTTTTCTTTCAGTGTATCTAGACCGTGTTAACAATTTTCATTCCACTGAAACTCTGTATCTTTCCTTAACAATTTCTCCATTGGCACGGTGATATGTGCATACCCTTTGATAAATTTTGTGTAGTATCATGTGTGTCCCAATGTCTCTCTTAGTTGACAGATTTCTTTTGGTTGTGGAAATTTAACAATTACTATAAATTTGGCATGATCTACTAGTAAACCTTGCTTGCATACTATATGGCCCAATCGTATCCCAAATGGTGTTTCAAAGATGCACTTCTTGATGTTTAATGATATATGGCACTGCTTGCATATTTCTAACATCAACCACAAGACCTCTACATGGTATTTCAACAGACTATGAACTGTCCAATCATCCAATTATACCTCTAGAAACCGGTGGATAAATTCCTTAAATGCAGTGATGACTACTCTAGAAAATATTGCTGGCACATTCTTCAGTCCAAATGGCATGATTGTTTACTGGTAGGATCCCCATTCTGTAGCAAATGTGGCCTTGTATATGTTTTCCTGTGCTATCTTGATTTGTTGGTATCCTAAGAATCCATCAGTGAATGAGTAAACTTCATTTCCACCTACGTTCTCCAACACTTCATCCGTGAAAGGTGTAGGGAAAGGGTCATGTAGGCATGCATTGTTCAACTTCCTCAATTCAATGCATATTCTTATCTCACCTTGTTTTCTATCTTGAACTACCATCAGGCTTATCCATTTTGATTCTTCCACCGGTTCTATGATTCTAGCTTCAAGCATCCTATCAATCTCAACTTTGAATTTTTCCTTATAGATCGGGTTTAGTCTGTATGGTCGCTATATGATTAGTCTTCCTTAAGCTCTAAGTGGTATCTTCATTTCTCCGATCTCTCCCACTATGCCTTTCATTTTTGTAAATGTTGTGGGTAACAATTCATTGTAATCATGCAGTAAGTATGTTATACTTTCTACTATCTGCTCATCCAACTAGTCTCCAATGCTTTCCATTTTGGGATTCTCAACTGTCCCAATGTTAAATTTCTTCACCTTTATCAATGCAAGAATTACTTCTGATTCTAGATATGGACCTTCCACTTCTCTTTCGCCTTCCACTTACTCAATCTGAGTATCACGTGGGTCGTCTTCATCTGGTGATTCTTCCTTCACATGGTAGCATGACAATAGTTCTTTCACTCTCTATCCGTTTCGATGTTGTTATTCTATTATGATTTTGACGGACCTAGTTCCTTAATTTATATCACCCCTCTTATCTTTTTAAGTACCGCATCTATGGTGGGGTTCTCATGCTCGAATAAGAAAGTGATTGTAAATTTTTTTTTCAATATTTTCCAACTTGAAGTTCCTCTGTGTATTTCTTGCTCTATATACCATTTTGTTGGTATGCCTTCTAAGGTATGTACGAAATGATGAGTCCATTCCTATGGGGGTGTCATTTTCCACAACGCTCTGCACTTCTCTAAGTGTTCCGCTGGTGCCCCCTATCCATCGTACTTATGTTGTTGGTTTCTTCTTTGTGTTGCACCAAACCTTATGTGCAGTAACTTCTTGCATGGGTACCAATCCTTGATTGTTTTCTTCTGTGCGCCCCACCATCTTGCAGGTGTGGCCTTAAGTTATATATCGAGTGCTAAGAGTCTCTGATTTTCTAACACTTCATCTTCATAACATATCAAGAATGATTTTAGATCATTTACACCATGGAAACTGGGTGGTTCCCTTACCTCCATACCTACCCATGTTACTGCGCAGTATATTCTTGTGCATATTCTTGTGGAAACTTTGTGTAGCCTCTATTGCTAGTTTTCTAAACCTGTGTCTGATTCTGTCACACATGAAGTAATGCTCCACCAACTAAGTATCTCATCTACAGTTGGGTTTACGTAATCCTCATCGTGTGTAGTTCTTTTGTACAACTGGTTGATTTCCTCAAATTCCAAGCAAGTACACTCTACAAATCTCTCCCCTTTTAATGGGTCTAATGGCACAATGAACCTGTATTCTCCTGACTCAAATGTCATTTCTCATGTCTTTAAATTGATTATGGCCTAGTTATCAAATGCCCAATCCAAGATGAGAAATGTTGGATATAGTGTTGTGTCATCCACTATTTCAATCACTTCGAAGTCTGCTTTAGTGCGCACTCTATCCAGGTCTATTGTCACTCCTTTCAGTCTGCCAATTGGTGGAAATCGGTCTTGGTTTACTAGTTTTAGCTCAACGGGTAAATATCCTAATGTGGTCTCTCCCATACATTGCCATGTCTTCTTTGGTAATACATTGACTTCAGATCCTAGATCAAGTATGATATCTCCCATGTTGAAATCTCCAATGTTGGCATTCAGCCTAACCTCCCTACTTGTTCTTATCCTTGTATGTAGGTGATTGACTATTTTTTTTTCTAGTTTTCCTTATGTCTCTAGGATACATCTTTCTAATATATTTTTAAATATTTTGACAGAGGATGGGTCATTCAATATTTTTATGCATGATCGAAAAAATACGTTGATTGTACTTACTTGTCTAGGGGTTGTGTTTCTTTGGTATGCTCCAGCAATGGAGGAATCTCTTACTCTGGTACTTCCTTGCTCTGCTGCATAGTTGAAGTCGATGCGGTGTCTTGCTTCAGAAATTTGTGTCTGGATTTATTAAATATTTCCTTCTCATTTTGCATGTCAAACTGTTTCCTTGGTTCGACATTATTCTTCACCCACTGGTGATGTACTGACTCTTGATGGACTGCGTCATTGCCTTTTTTAGCTCCTCTGTGCGTAACTATGTTGATGTTTTGTCCTTCATCCCTTTATTTAGTTGAAATCCATTGAACATTCTAGTTGTTCTTATTCCTTTTTTCCTGGATCTTCCCTAGTAACGTAGGAAATTCTTCTATGTCATGATCCGATGTGCGACAATACATACAAGTCATTGGTGGAAGTGGACATTCTATTTTATAATGCCCTAGTTGTTGACAGTTGTGACATACCAATGGTCCTCTACCTTTTCCAAAGCCTTCTCTTTCTTATCCTCCACCTCTGTATCTAGCTCGATCTCCTCTCGACACATTATATTGAGGCGCCTGATTGTATTGCACAGTATTGTACTAAAGCTGCGTTGTGTTGTACTGTGGTTGCGTGGTATTATATAGTTGTTTCACGATATTATACTTTTGTTATGCAGTGTTGTATGGGGCTAGAACTTAGTTAAACTAAGGTGTGGCTTTCCCAGTCATCATTTCTTCTTGCACCCTATATCCATCTGATGTCCTCTCTCACATCAAGTCCATAGTTCTAGAGTCTTTGTCGTCATGGCCCACTGACTTGCAAAATTTGAAATATGAACTCTTTGGGACTGTCTGGTATTTTTTCATCATTAGACAATGATATGGATCGTTGCCCAGTTTCTTACATATTTTGCACCATAGTCCTGTTGTTGGTAACAGATTTGGCATTACTGCTTCCATGTATTGCACGAATGTTGGACATTCATTTGTATGGTGTCCTTCTGTCCTGCATGTGGTACACCAAACAACTTCTCATTTGTCCTTCATTTTGTTCTGGTTTAGTTAGAATGTTAAATTCTTTAAATCCTCCTTCAACTCTTCAATGGTTAGATTCGTCTTCTGATATTGATTTTCTTCTACTTGCAGGGCTACCTACAGAGCCTTTGCCTGTGTCTGAAACTTATTTTGTCGCAGTGGATATTTCAAGTGTGGTAGTAGTGAATTGATGAACAAGTTCCTGTGTTGCATATCTATCATGAGATATTTCAACTTTACTTTTAGTCACTTGAATCTCTAGTCAATTTCCCATATGGATTCTCCTGGTTTTTGTCTAATTTCTATCATCTCATTCATGTACTGATCCTCTGAACTTGGCATCTGAAACTCATTTATCAACAATTTCTTGATGTTCGCAATTATTTTGGTTGTCCCTGGTGGATTGTTTGTAGCCAAACTCATATGCCAATATAGTGTGTCATCCCTTAGTGCAATCGCTAACTACCCAAGTTTAGTGTCCTCGTCTGTGATCTGTTTTTCTTCCCAGATATTTTCCCAGATAAATAAGTGTTTTTCTGAGTTCTCCGATGCTTCTCCTTTGAATTTTGGTAACCTAATGGTGGGATCGTGTCTGGCCATCCTGAATGCTGAAATACTACCTCCATGTGGTATAGATACTTGACTAGTGCTTCCTAAACTAGATCCTCCAGTTGTTTCTCCTTCTGTTGATGTACTTCCTGTTGTCTTCCTTCTCCTGAATTTCGATTGTCTAAATGGTGGTTTTCTTTTTAGTGTGTTAGTCATACATGGGTTTATGGGTTCCACACTGACATTAATATGGATAGGATTGGTACCTTCTCTTCCCGCTCTTGGACCTCTCGTCTTCCTCTCATATGTTGTGCATAGGATTTCCTCAATCTTCTCCACAGCCCGAATATTCTCTGCCTCCTCTTCATCACTTTCCAAGCCTTCCCTTGCTGCTATGACTCTCTTCTTTGTGTTCACCTTGTATTGATAGGGTACTCCACTGCACATATTTCCAATTGTCACCATGATATGTTTGATCTTGTCATCGTCCATTATGATTGGGTCCAAGGGTTCCTCCTTATTTCCTTTATCCACTTCTCCTTCCATTTCTCCTCTTTCTGTCAGTGCTTCCCCCCTTCCCCCATGCACACAGGGAAGTTTTGTTGTCTAACTCCATTGTCATTACACCTTTTTTAGATAGCAATATTTTTATAGAAGTATACAACGATATAATATAACTTCATCGAGGTTGACATAGAAACTCTTGCTCCTCTGTGTTGTACGACTTCGTGGTATGTACTACAAATTCTATTATAAATCCTGCTACAATACTGTCGAGCCAAAAATATACTACGCAGGTGAATTTGTTATTCACCTGCTATAACTGCTCAATCTAAACCGAGGTCTACTCTAACTGTCGGATCCATTTTGTTTCATGTTTATCCTTCAACCTCAATATCCACTCCTGTAATAAATGTGCAAAATCACAGAAAAATACTTCATGCAGATCAGTAAACACATATTTCTCAAGATATGTGTGTGGTGTTACTCTAGGGTTTCTGTTATCTTTTTGCGTAAAATCCATCTCCTTTGTCTTCAGCTAGCTTTCGATCTCTGCTTTTGTGGGATTCCATGGTATCAACATCCCCTTATAGCGACACATTCTTCTCACCTTCTCATCATCTGATTTAGTATTCTCTTGACCTGCCTTCCGTAGATCTTACAAATTCTCAATAGATCCCATCTACTCAATCCTATATTGTTCCAACTGGCAACGAAATCATTTGTTGGTTTAGATATCTGAGTTTATATCTTTATCATGATTGACCCAGGGTTCATGTCTATTGGGGTTCTAACAAAACCTCTAACACTATCGTCCCTCCTGGTAAACCAGAAGGCAACACAGCACACAAAGTGCACTGCACAATCTCACCCGAGATAGTCTTAATGGGTGACTACAATACTCAAGTGTTTGAAGTCCAGGATTGAGTAGATATATGAGAAATGTGTGCCCAGAGTTCTATTTAACTTATTAAAGAAATATATTGTCATTCATGATTATGCATGTAATATAACCAACCCATTCATTCATTATGCTACTATCTACTCATAAACAATAAAAGAGGCATAAACGTTCAATCACATGACCCATGTTTTACTGTGGTTCACCCCCTCCTGGGATATGTCCACAAAGATTTGGCTCTTAATCTCTTCTATTATGGCAGCTCCAAATCTATAGCATCGTGCACTTTACAACTCCTCTCATCTAGGTTGAGATCTATTATGAGGCGAAATAGATTGCACCAAGATCCTCAACCTACGAACTAAACCTCAAGATCTACCCTCCTGTCTCTCTACAACTCAACAACTTACAAAACTGGGTCATATGAAAAAGCGTTACAACTAGCTATCAAAACAAGACTCCTCTCTTCTGTTTTCTCTTCGGATTACAACTATTGTCTTCTATATCTCCCCCTTTTTCTAGACATCATAGGTATCTATATACATGTGTTTTTGGCTCATCAGCCATTACAATGTATTACAAAAACCCTAACCCTAACGTCATTAGGTCTTCCATGCATGCATGCACATTGCTCTTCCTTCCAGCTGTCGCTTTCCCCATGCATGCCTTCCTTCCAAAAATATCATTTGTTTCCTCTTTGGCCTGCTTCCAACACATGTTAAGGGTTGGTGTGGCTCAGGACGGGTGCGATTGTCGAGTGATTTTGACGGCTAAGATGGCCCTAAGTTGTGGTTTCTCAAGCCACAAGCTAGTCCCGCAAGTCACGGACAAACTAGCAAACAAAAAAAAAAATTGCTAAAATAAGAACTAATTCTTATGAGCTGCATAGTGAAACAAGACGTTGGACAACTCGCAAAACACCATGGCATGAAAGAATCTATCACCTTTCTGACACTTAGAGGGTTTTCGATGAAAAACACTATCTTAGATCTCAATTTCAAAATATATGTTACAATACCTACATTCTTAACCTTCTAAGTCATCAATATTTTATATAAATTTCAAAATATTTGTCACAATATCAACCTTTCTAACCTTCTAAGTCATCAACACTTCTTCTAATGTTTTTTAAACATCAAAACACAATTTAAAAAAATTCAAGTAATATTTTACCTTTCTTAAAGTCAGATAAAACAATCTTGATTTCAATAAATTTTAACTCTATATATATACTCCTTCCCTAACATACATACATTAAATTTACAAAATGTTCTCCTTCACTTCATTTAATTTCAATTTCCTTCCTTATAACCTACCTTAATACTGCTCATAGTTAAGACCATCTTTAAGCTTGGGAATGCATGAAAAAAAGGAAACTAAAGTGAACACATGGGATATTGCAATTGCAATTGACAAATTCTTTCGGAGAACTACTCCCCCCCACACAATCACAATTTTGACTTGTTTGTATTGCAAAATATTTTTTTATAAAGTTTTCTAAAATTGTAAAAAACCTATTTATTAAATTAAATAATGTAGAAATCAATTTTTTTTAAAGTTTTTTAAAATTAAAAAAACTTAATTGTAAAATTGAAATTTTATTATTGAATTTGAAAATAATGTTTTATTTATTTATTTATTAAATAAAATATTATAGAAATTGAAATTTAACTTTTGAATCGGAAAACAATGATTTCTTATTTGATAATATATATATATATATATATATATATATATATATAAAGTAAAAGATAAAAAATTTAAACATTACTATGTATCCTAATTAATTAAATAGAATATAATGATTATGGTTGTTTATTTGATGATTGATCGAATTTTTTTTAATAAAATTATTTATATATATTTATCCAATACTTAAAAAGGTTAAAAAATTAAAAATTAAACATTAATATGTATCATAATTAATTAAATACAACATAAATTCATACTTAATAATACATACCTAGTTCGTTTTCATATGGTATCAGCCTACGTTTAGCTAGTGAAATTAGTGCAGAGGCAATCCTCCTACTTTAAAAATTGGATATTCTTCGTGGATGGCTTGGATTTATGAATACTCATGGCTTGGATTTACGAATACTCATTGGATACTAGTGTATTGATGACATGGAACCTGTGTAGTCATACATTTAAACAATGTTCTACATTAGCAAAAACTATGATATAATAGTTTTCTATATGAGCAGAAACCATGACATAATACGGTAACCAAAGACAACACGATTCTAGTCATCGGATTTAATAGCAATGGAGAGTGGATTCGAATGCAGATTTACAGTTGAGCCTACATTCGCACTAAGACTGGTAGATACATCTCAGTCAAAAGGTTTTACTATGATAAAATATAACACAATTTCAACGTTTAATAGTATATCACCTGGCCTGTAGAATGAGCCTTTGGGTATCTCTCCACAATTAATATGTAATTGTTTTAAGTTCATACCCTAAATCTTCTTATACGGAAGAGGGTTTACAATTGAAAAATTCATTCATTGAGGGATTTGAATATTTATAGAAACGAGAAGCATCAACAATTAGTTTAAGATTGTTAGTGTGAATTGAAAGAGGACACAAAATGAATCCTTGTAGTGTTAAATAAGTTCTATTTTTGTATTTTATTTTCTGTGTTTCTGATGGATTTCATATTGTATTTGAATTTGAAATTCAAATAGACAAAATAGCCTTCAAAAATTACAGAAGATATTTTGGTTTGAAAATTAATTTGAGAATTTGTCCTTACATGGTGTTTTAGTTCGAAGAGCTTAAAGAATTTGTGACCTTAGAATAAGTACTACAAGTCGTTTTTATAGATCCAAAACTCCTTTGTGCTTTAGATTCTCTTCTAAGCATTGAAAGAGCCTCATATTCATTTGTGTTTCTACAATATCTTGGTTTCTTAGGATGTATTGGAGAATATATTAGTTGCTTAGGAAGTATTGGAGAATATATTAGGCATAAACATGTCTAACTAAATTAAGGTTTGGAAATCTCCCCACAATTAATATATGTAATTGTTTTAAGTTCATACTTTAAACTTGTTATGGAAAAGTGGGCTGCAGTTGCAAAATTCATTGAGNCTATAAATTTTATATTATTAGCATGAATGTGAAAGAGGGTACATAATATATTCATTTGTGTTTCTACAATATCTTGGTTGCTTAGGATGTATTGGAGAATATATTAGTTGCTTAGGAAGTATTGGAGAATATATTAGGCATAAACATGTCTAACTAAGTTAAGGTTTGAAAATCTCCCCACAATTAATATATGTAATTGTTTTAAGTTCATACTTTAAACTGGTTATGGAAAAGTGGGCTGCAGTTGCAAAATTCATTGAGCCATTTGAACATCCAACAGAAAAGAGAAGCACCAACGATAAATTTGATATTATTAGCATGAATGTGAAAGAGGGTACATAATATATTCATTTGTGTTTCTACAATATCTTGGTTGCTTAGGATGTATTGGAGAATATATTAGTTGCTTAGGAAGTATTGGAGAATATATTAGGCATAAAAATGTCTAACTAAGTTAAGGTTTGAAAATCTCTCCACAATTAATATATGTAATTATTTTAAGTTCATACTTTAAACTTGTTATGGAAAAGTGGGCTGCAGTTGCAAAATTCATTGAGCCAGTTGAACATCCAACAGAAAAGAGAAGCACCAACGATAAATTTGATATTATTAGCATGAATGTGAAAGAGGGTACATAATATATTCATTTGTGTTTCTACAATATCTTGGTTGCTTAGGATGTATTGGAGACTATATTAGTTGCTTAGGAAGTATTGGAGAATATATTAGGCATAAACATGTCTAACTAAATTAAGGTTTGGAAATCTCCCCACAATTAATATATGTAACTGTTTTAAGTTCATACTTTAAACTTGTTATGGAAAAGTGGGCTGCAGTTGCAAAATTCATTGAGTCATTTGAACATCCAACAGAAAAGAGAAGCACCAACTATAAATTTGATATTATTAGCATGAATGTGAAAGAGGGTACATAATATATTCATTTGTGTTTCTACAATATCTTGGTTGCTTAGGATGTATTGGAGAATATATTAGTTGCTTAGGAAGTATTGGAGAATATATTAGGCATAAAAATGTCTAACTAAGTTAAGGTTTGAAAATCTCTCCACAATTAATATATGTAATTATTTTAAGTTCATACTTTAAACTTGTTATGGAAAAGTGGGCTGCAGTTGCAAAATTCATTGAGCCAGTTGAACATCCAACAGAAAAGAGAAGCACCAACGATAAATTTGATATTATTAGCATGAATGTGAAAGAGGGTACATAATATATTCATTTGTGTTTCTACAATATCTTGGTTTCTTAGGATGTATTGGAGAATATATTAGTTGCTTAGGAAGTATTGGAGAATATATTAGGCATAAACATGTCTAACTAAATTAAGGTTTGGAAATCTCTCCACAATTAATATATGTAATTGTTTTAAGTTCATACTTTAAACTTGTTATGGAAAAATGGGCTGCAGTTGCAAAATTCATTGAGCCATTTGAACATCCAACAGAAAAGAGAAGCACCAACGATAAATTTTATATTATTAGCATGAATGTAAAAGAGGGTACATACTATATTCTTTTGTTTTTTTTATGGATTTTGGATTGTATTTGATATTCAAATTTACATAATAGTACAGAATAGCCTTAAAAAATCAAAGGAGATTTTGGTTTGGAAATTAATTTGTGAATATATCTTTTTATGGTGTTTAAGTTTAAAGATATTAAGGAATTTGTGGCCTTCGAATAAATACTTCAAGTAGTTTTTTCTAGATTTACAATGTCTTTATAAAATAATTCTGATTCTTTTAAACACTAAAACAACCTTCATATTCATTTTTCTTTCTACAATACCTTGGATTCTTAAGATGTAGTGGAGAATAGTAGCATAGACACATCTAACTAAATTAGTGTTTGGGTATCTCTCCATAATTAATGCTTAATTATTTTAAGCTTATATTCTAAACATTCTTATGGGAAAGTGGGTCTATAGTTGCAAAATTCATTGATATGATTAAACATTTAGTAGGAAAGAAAAGCACCAAGGATAAATTTAAGATTGTTAGTATGAATAAGATTAAGATTGTTAACATGAATGTGAAAAAAGACATGTAACATACCATGAAGTGGTAAATAAGGTCTTTTTTTTGCGCATTTGATATTCAAAGTTACATAATAGTGCATAATAGGAATAAAAAATTAAAAAGAATATTTTGGGTTGGTTTGGAAAATGATAATAAGTGTATATTAAAATTAAAATTAAATATTTATTTTTAAAAATATAGAGTATAATTTAAAACTATTTTTAATTGATTGATTATTTTTAATTTAATTGGTTTCAAAGAAAGTAAACTAATTAAGAGAAACATCACTTTTTACTTGAAAACTTTGGTAGGTACTCAACCAAGCAACTACTAAGAGTTTTGAAGAAAACATGCCCACTATGAATTGTAACATTGAACTTGGAAAAAGATAATAGGAACTCAACTACTAAGAGTTTTGAAGAAAACATGCCCACTATGAATTGTAACATTGAACTTGGCAAAAGATAATAGGAACTCAACTACTAAGAGCTCAACCAAAAAACTATTAAGAGTTTTGAAGAAAACACGCCCACTATGAATTGTAACATTGAACTTGGCAAAAGATAATAGGAACTCAAACCGCTTGTCAATTGAAATTTATGATCCAAATTTGAGAAGAATTTTGATGGAAAGTGGATCTTTCTCATGGTTAGATTGAGTTCTCATGGTGATTGAGCTTCCTCAATGGAGGGACATACCTTGGTTCAGGGTTCGTTTCCCAAAAAGACCTAAAAAATTAAAAATCCAATCCTCCAATTGGATAAAGTAGAACTTTATACCCATATTTCAACACAACTAACCCAAAATCAAACCATTTGAGTACCTTATAATGCCCCATTGAACTTACCTTGGATTTTGAAGCAGAAAGTTGCACAATTTAACTTTTTACTTGTCAAAATTATCAACCATTTTTACTTTCTAATAGAAAAAACACTTTGAACCCGAATAAAGAGATAATGGGCAGGAATATGATGACTCCTATGTGTTATACCAATTTTACCATGCCTTGAATTGATTACATGGAGGGAATGGATGACAGTCTTGGGATCTAGTGTCGATCATGAGGAGGAGAAAGTATGAGAGAAGAAGTATGAGACTCCTCCCAATAGTAGATAGCATAATGACTATGCATGGTGGGGTCATGGGGTTGTATAGGGAATATATTGTTATGAATGCTGAGAGGAGGGAAGACTCATTATGAGAAGGATTTCAGAGCTACTAAGGTCACAAATTCATGATGATGTGAGGAAGGCCAATTATATGAATCCATTGGAAGAGAGGTATCTTCTTGTGTATGGTGACCAACACTCCTTTCTAGAAGTTGAGATCCTCTTGGCTTGAATATGATGCAAATATTGCACTAGGACCTTAAAATTTATTGAGTTCTTATCCACCTTTTCTCCAAGTATCACTCTCTACCATTATTGGCATTTACCTTTGTTTTTATAGATTGAACTCATTTCCTGGTCTAGGGCTTGCCGCTTTCTTTCCACCCCCAACAATTTTTGAACTTTTTTGTATTGTTTATCTTTGGATGTTATACAAATGGTACTTTGGAGGAGAATAGAAAACATATTAGTGTTTTCGAATCGATTTTCCTTTACCTATCTCATTTTTGTCTTGTTTATGGTGCTGCTAAAATGGTTGTCAGGTTTCCTTTAGGGATTGTGTTATTAGGTTACAATGACTATTATGGTTGGTAGAGAGGGGAGAGGATGTAAGAGGAAAAATGATGTTAGTTCTCGAAAGGCCTCAACATCAAAGAAACCTCATGTTACAAGGGAAAAACTCCCTATGGCCAAGGGTAAACCACAACAGACAAATGTGACTGCAGAAATCAACTCAATTCCAAAAAATGCTATATAGACTAATGTGCAATACAAGAAAGAGGCCTACCTCGATCCAATGTTTGATGATGTTCCACTGTTGAGCACTTTGACCCAAAGATTTATACCTGCAAGAAGTTCTCAACAAACAAGCAAAGCAATTATATAGTGATGATATAAAATGAATTAGCACATCATATAGCATAATCCATTAATAGACATTGCAAACATGCCCATGGATAATAATCATATATTTGCAAGATACCAATAGGACGGGAAATGAGTATTTCTATTAATAATTGATTAGCAAAAGCATCGACATTAAAGACTTCCGTGTTGGCACGATTCGAAACCAAGAAACCAAGTTCCTTCCAACTGGGTCTCCACCACTTCAATCCTCCACCAAAGGCAAGCTCATGAGAAAGAGGAAAAAAGGTCCTCTCAACAATAAGGGAAGAGCTTGGGGGTTGAACACTATGTTCAGACTTGAGGGACAAAGGGATGCAAACTCAATATGAAGTAATTTCTCTAGATTAACTTTGCTCTCAAAGTTGAATGCATTCTCTCCTTTTCCATAGCTCGAAATTGTGCTCTTATAGCCTTCAGAATGCAACTGAAGGGCTGAGTCAGAACATTTCCAGTATATGGAAGGCCAAGGATCAGAGATCTCTTGTCGTGACATGGAAACCCAACCTCATTTTGTATTTTCTGGCACAAATCCTGATATACGTGAGCTGCAGTGGAGCATCAAGCATATATGCATCTTGTATAACTGATAAGGAGCGTATATGTGGAAAAATTTATGTTTTAGCTCTGGATTCATAAAAGAGGGATGATAAGTCTACATAGGGAAATGGAAGAAGTCTTGTTGTGCAAGATAGCAATGGTGAGGCAAATATTTCTATAACAAATGCCCCCTAATGTGTGAGATCAGAGGAGTATCTGTGATTGCCGAAATACATTATAAATAACCTAGAAGTGGAGTGGTAGAGAACCAGTTGGATGAACTCAATTGATCATTACATTATGTACTTACTTTGCATGCATGGCTTCCAATAATACAATGCAGATCCATGTGGAAAATATATCAAACAAGTGTTCATGGCCATGAATAGGAAAGTACAAATGCGGTTATATGCCAAAAGATGTCATAGTCACGAACAAGGCCCAGTGAAGCCAGTCTCAAAAATCAATCTGAAGATATCTGTATTCCATGGAGTACAATCTGATCTCCCATGATCATTGAAGTGAAATAGGTATTGGTCCAATGAAATGGAATCAACAACTTAGGAAAGCTACGACCACATAGTGATGTCTTTAAGTCTTCTACACTATCCACCAATGTTGCAAGTCTACATCATGTGAATAAATGAGTTGAGGTCGAACACGATGAGACATCATTTGATTACTAGTCATTGAAGTATACCGTTAACAAACGTGAGACAACCTACCGATAATGAAAGTAGGTATCAAGGCACCGAGTACGTCTCTACAAATGTGAATAAAGGAGTTGGTGTCGAACACTTGAGAGATCCATTGATCAAGAGACATTGATGTATTCCCACCTGTCAATGGTGAGAGATATTGCAACTAATGACTGCAAGCCTCAAGGTACTCATAAAAATCTAGGTCTCATATCTAGAATAAATGAGCTGAAGTCGATGGAAAGAGACCCGCTGAAAGGAGAGTATTGAGGCATATCTCATTAGTCAACATAAGGAAAAAAGAAAGAGCTTCATGATTTGGTGGAGATCAGATGAAGAACATGTTCACAAACCAATGACCCTGTGCATCTTTCATGTGTGCCAAATGCAAGTGGTACACGAAAAGGACCCTCTGAATAGAATCCAATGATGAAAAACTGCTAGCAAAGGTGAGGAAACAACCAATAAGGTTGATGGCATCCAAGACACATCACGAATCCCAAAGTGTGAATAGATGTCTTTCCATCGAACACAAGGGAAACCACCCAGTCAATGACCAATGATGAAATGTCGATTGTTGGGTTCAAGGTGACCTACCAATGATGGAAGTAGGGCCAGGGTGCATGATAAGACCAAAGTATCATGTGATTCTGAGGCAAATTGTGGGTATGGATGACATGCAAAGTCAAGATTTCTGAGGAGTGGCCGACACAGGTTGATAGAATTTCTTTGAAAAAGATCATGAGACATATGGTGGACTCCGACAGCATGGAATCCATGATGTTACAATTAGATGCAGGAGGCATCAATAACATTCTCTATAGGGGCTGGAAGAGTAACCAGTTGATAGAGAAAACTTTGTAGAGAGATCAGCTTCCTAAGGCCATGCTAAACCCAAAATTATGATGACACAAGGACTCAATAACTTTGTGCTCTATTCAAAGGTGACATGAATGCTGCCAATTACAATATAGTATTCCCTTCCCGGCCGTCGTTTTTTGTTTTTTCATAAAAAATGAATTTTATGATACAGAGGAGGGAACAAGTGTCACAAGTAAGCAAAACTAGTTCTAGTAGTGGAACGTACCTATGCTCAATGCAAGGAAATGCATGTAGGAGATGGACACTCGGGGTGATGTTCCCTCAAGGGTATAGGGTGTCAAATTGCTAAGGATAAAAAGAAGGATCTACTTGGTTGAAGATGAAAACTTCTTAGGCAACAGTTTATAATGCACAGCGAGAACCGGCTAAAGGTTCAATATAGCAAGCAAGGGCATGAGATGCAATCATAACTTGACGCCAAAAAATGTCATTTTTTATATATTTCAGTCTACTTGGTGTGAAAAAGGGGTAAAATTGTGCCAAATAGACGTCTTTTCAAATCCAATTTACGAGTGTGAAAAAGACAAGTTCACTCGGCAATCTTTTCTATTTTTGATAGTGAGTCGGAAAAGAGCTTAACTAGGACTCACGATCTTTCAAATCCAATTTTAACAAGTGTGAAAGGGACAAAACACTCGCCGATCTTTTCAGTTTTTAGACGAGTCAAAAAAGAGCTTAACTAAGACTCATTATTGGGAGTCTGCGGGTAATAAGGCCATGTCTGCACGAATGAAAAATGAGGTTTATTATAAAGTGAATTATAATGGACTCCCGGTCCTAAGGAAAAAGACTCGGCATGGGCACCAAATGACAAATAGGTTTTAACTAGGGTACCCATGTTTGGTAAGTCTCTACCATTTATTAACGATGCTATTCATAGCAGATGGAGGTTTATGCATCGCAATAAATGGGTTTGTACCTAAGGCGTAAAAAGTGGTAGTCGAAGGATAATTAAAAAAAATGCACGATGGAGTAGATACCTATCTTATATGCTAGGTTATGAATATACCTGCCCGAGGAGATGAACAACCAACCATGACGTTGAAATCTGCAAGAAAATTGAGTCAAAACTACAAAAAGCAGCCTAAAACCATTCTTGAATTAGTTCATTAGACAAAACAATAGCATAAAACTATATCAAGTGGGTAAAAAATGACTTATAAATAGTAATAAAATCAAAATTTACTGTATCATTTTCATTTTTACCCAAATAGTGAAATTTGGAGTAAAACACCTCCAGAATTCAAACGGTGATCGCGGGAGCAATAGGCAATGGAATCATGCACCGTCTGGACCAGGTAACTCGTCATTCCATCCTATTCAAATTTAGTGGTTTACATTTTTGAGTTAGGTTCTATTTTGTTAGTTTTGAAGGGCGCAAATTGGGTTTTTTGGTATACGCAGGTTTCTCTGAATAGGTCGCGTATACGACTAGCTATACGCTCCTGTGTGAACCAAAAGGGGCATATATCAAGACCTACCCATGACTATTTGTAAATAAACCGTGTATACGTGCACAAATGGAAAAAAAAGATGTTTCTAACTAAAAAATGATTTGGTTTTTTGTAGGATGGTGTTGGAATGGAGAGAGCGAGAGCATGAGGATGTAGATGCAGCAGTGGATCGAGATCCTGTAGCTCAAGCGGCTTTAAAAAGATGTTTTTTATACAAGTTTTGGGCTCTCAAAGGAAAGAGGGCCCAATTGAGGTTGTTGGAAATGCCGGTGGGCTATTGGGATCCCAATAGCGAGAGCTTTATCCTTGACAGACAACCATTAAGGATCGAAGTAGAGGAAATCTACTTCTTGACTGGACTTTCATGCTGAGGAGAGGTTGTTGACCTCAAGTCACGTGGGGTAGGGAGTGGGATAAAGGTCGAATAATAAATCAAGGCCCACTGTGTTGCAGGGACTCCCATGGTGGGAAGTCAAATCCCTATCCAGGCTATAGGCAACCTCAGCCTGAAGATTATTGTGTTCGTGCTTACCAGGATCATAGGATCAACCTCATTGCATCAAGAATCGAGACCACTTATGTTTTACACACTGGAGTGTGTGAGACCCACCCTATACGATTGGTGTACCTCACTGCTGACCAACATGGAAGGTTAGTTGATAGAGTGCAAGCAGGGGGGGAAGCGAAACTTTGGGTTTGCCTCTATCCTTTGCAACTTCTTTTTCGAGCGAGTCCCATTTCTGGAACCTAGAGTGGAGATCATTCCTAGAGGACCACGTGATCCGGCTATGGTGCGATGGATCGAGGTCATGAGACAGTAGGGGGGAGGTAGGGTGGTGACACCTTGCAATGATGATTTTTTTTTTTCTGGTGGAGGATACAAATCATAGCTCTAGACAACTATCCTTATGAGAGAATTGATTTCAGAGGAGATCCTGATATGTCTCTTCCACCAAGAGCTGCCTACGGCACCATAGGTAAAACGTTTTTATATATTTCATTTTTTGTATTTTTGTATTGAAGAGAACAAAAATATTTTTGGATGGTGTTTTAAATATTAACTCGATACTTTTGTGATTGCAGATGTGGGTCTGCAACGACCAGAGGGATTCCTACTACATAGGTGGAGTCATCGGGGAGATGAGGCAGTGGGAGGAGAAGCGGAGAGAGTCCTACAGAACGTGCAGGGTAACTTGTCTCGTTTGACACAGAGGATTCCTATGGTTCAGGTGGAGGATCTACTTGAATCCATGCAACGACATGTTGTCAGTGTACCTATAGCATGGGTACGACTTTTCCGGCATCTCACAAATGTTGTGGTTTTATATCATGATACACATCTAGTGCCACATGCATAGATGTCATGGGACATGTATATTGACTGTATATGTATTTTGAGGGTTTTAACCCCAATTTTGTAATATAAACACCATATTTTTTAGAAATATATAAAGAGGGATGTTAGGCTTTACTCATATCTTACAATGTGTACCTTGATTTAATGGTCTTATTTGCTTTATTAATGTGACAAATGCCAATCTAAAACATAATTAGTGTAGGCATCGAATACATGATTAGAACTTCTAGGAATGTGAAAGTATGTAATAAAATGAAATTGTCATTCTAAAATCCGTACCCATAGAAATCAACAGAGTAACATCAGATTATGCACACGGTAATGGTCGTTCAACTGACATATGGCTAACTGAGAGTCCAGGCGAACCTTTAGAGAGTGAATACCATGTGAGATAGCATCGCGCAAAATTTCTATGACGACGCTATATTCGACCACATTGTTCGTGGATGGTCCTAAGCATATGCCACCTGAAGACACCAGTAGACCCTCGGATGAGTAAATCACCCAAGAGGAGGAAGCCAAGTTCCATGTATGACGATTGGCTCCATCTACGAATCCCAGGTAGATTGAAGACTTCATTGACATCTGCCAACCAAAAGGGAAAACTCGATAAGAAAGCTGAAGACAAAAAGAAAAAATATGTATCTACACTAAATTTACATTGGTATATAAAGGGTTTCCCCCAAGCCTAGGGCTCAAGCGTAATACCTTTTCAAGTAGAGACCATTTGTGGGCTCGACCAATTTCTTCCCTTCATAATATTCCAATTCGTAGGCTCCTTTTTCTAGAACACGTCGCACGATATAAGGACCATGCCACATGGGTTTAAACTTGCTTTCCCTTAGTTCTTATTTGGCTTGGTCATACAAGAGGACCAAGTCACCCTTGGTATACAACCGGGGACAGACAAACTTGTCGTATTGGACCTTGACACGTTCTTTGTTTTCCTCGATAGGCGTAAAGGTGTCTCGATGCTGCTCATCAATATTCTCTAGGTGCACCAGGCGTCACTCTAAATATAAAGTGTCAGGTAGGATCTCGACTGCCAATTTGAGATAAGGGATTTCGCATTCAACGGGAAGTATCGATTCCACACCATGCACTAACCAGGGATGATTTTAAGGATGGAAATTTATTTTTAAATGTAGAAACCTTGGCAAATCTTATTAATCCTTCATATGCCAATTATAAATGTTTGGCGATATTTTTGTAAAAATATTCAAATTTCTAAGGATTTTATATAGTTTTTATAAAATTTTGGCGATTTTTAAGGTAAAATAATTTTATCCTATAGAATTTGGGCGAATCATTTTTAAAATATCGAATCTCATTTTTGGAAAACCATGGAAAATTAGCCCATGAGCGAAATTTAGCCCCTAAAATCATCCATGGCACTAACTGAAAAGGGGAAAAACCAGTGGCAGTATTAACTGAGGTTCGGTATGACCAAAGGGCAGGATACAACATGATGTGCCAATTGGAATTACTCTGACTAACATTTTTTTTCAAGATTGTCTTGAGAGACTTGTTGATAGTCTCTACTTGCCCATTTGCCTAGGGGTAATAAGGAGATGAGTGACCATGCTTAAACCCCATGTTAGACGCTAGTTCTACCATCATTTCATTCTGAAAGTGACTTTCATGATCAGTGACAATCTCACTCGGGATACCGAACTGGGTGATAATTTGGTTGAACATGAAGAAGACTGCCGTCTTCCCATTGGATTTTACAGTAGGAATGGCTTTGGCCCACTTGGTAAAGTAGTTGACAACCACGATGATGTGTTGATGCCCCCCAACCAAAGTTGGGTTGCAATCAACGAAATCTACCCCCCACTTGGTGAAGGGACCGACGATAATGACTGGTTGAAGAGGGGATGGGTGCGATCGCATTTTCCAAGTGAACACCTAGCAAGGGTGACACTTATTAATCACTTCAATACAATATTTAAATATGGTGGGCTAGAAGTAACTGGCTCGCAAGATTTTTTGTGCTGTCGCAAGCCTAGATAGGTGACCACCACAAGCCCATTTGTGGCAGTCATTTAAGACACACTCGATTTCCTTGTGAGTTAAGCAACGACATAATATACTATCTATTCCTTGGCGATACAAAGTGTCACTGATGATGGTATTCTTTTTGGCTTGGTTTCTAACTCATCGTCGATCATCTCGTGAGAGATGCTGAGGGAACTTCAAGGTTTGAAGATATAAAACAATGTCTCCATACTAGGGGTTAGATGATGAGACAAGGAAAATGTGTTCGTCTGCAAATGAATCGACATGGAAAACATCCTCATCTAATCATGGGACATCAGATATTAACTCTGCAAAAACTAGTGACTTCTTGGACTTGGCTGAAGCAAAGTCAAGATCAAATTGTTGTAATATGACAATCCATTTATTATATTTCATGCCTATGATACACCTAGTGAGGATGCATTGAAATGGATTAACATCAACGACTACAATATTTTTTCAAAGAAATATATAGTATCGTAAACATTGGATTGCGTGAACGACGACCAAAGCTAGCTTTTCGACGTGAGAGTAATTAAGCTCAAGACTGACTAAATTTCAGCTGAGATAGTAGATGACATGCTCATGGAGCTCATCATCCTCCTAAACTAGAACCATACCAATCGTCTCTTCGGACGCGGCAATATATAACAAGTAATCTCTACTATAATCAGAAGATTTCAGCAGAGGAGTCAATACCAAGTCTTTCTTTAAAGCATCAAAAGACTTCTGGGCTCGCTTATCCTAGATAAACGGGGTGTCTTTATTTAGTAGGTGCATGAAACCCTTAGTGATATTGGCATAATTCACTATAAACCGACACAGAAAGTTAGCTTTCCCCTGTAAACCTTGAAGTTTTCTAATCGTGCGCGGGGTAGGAAATTGAAGTATTGCCTCAACCTTAAGAGGATCTACCATGATCCTAGTCTCAAAAACTAAAAAATCTAAGAGACGGCCAGACCTAATGCAAAAGATGCATTTGTGAGGGTTTAACCAAATTCTATAGTAACAACATCTTTCAAAAACCAACCAAAGGTGTGTGTCATGATCCACTCTCTTGCGAGAGTGAGCAGCAATATCATCGAGGTAAGCTTCAACTATATGCTTGAGATCATGAAAAGCGAAAGTTATGGTGCGTTGGAAGGATGCTCTGGCATTTTTCAGGCCGAAAAGCATTTTCTGGTATGCAAAAGTACCTCAAGGACATATAAATGTCATCTTGTGTTGGTCCTTAGGTTTGATATGGATTTGGTTATATCCTAAAAATCCATCCATAAAGGAAAATATTTTGCTTCCCGCACACTCATCGAGAATCTGATCGATGAAAGGCATGGGGAAGTTATCTTTAGGACAAGCTTTGTTTAGGTTGAAAAAGTCCATACACACACAGATGATTCCTTTCTTTTTAGTCACAGGAACGAAGTTGGATACCCATTCAGTCAAGGGAACTGGGTAGATGAAACTGGCATTAAGTAGCTTCTCCACCTCTGCCTTAATAGTGGGGGCCTTCCTAGGATTAATAGCTCTAAGATGTTGTCAAACAGGTTTAGCATCCAGATAAGTTCTAATTTAATGTTCAACAATACGAGGGTCGGTCCCTGGCATCTCTTCATATGACCAAGAAAATACATCTCAAAATTCTATGAAGAGGTTATTCTAGATTAGAATCTTTTCTGGCAAACAATCCGCACCTATATTTATGTTCTTAATTTTTCCAGGGGTACAAGAGATGTCGATCGAGACGGTAGGAGAAATACTTGCCATATTCCCTTTAGCATAAATACTGTGCATATCAAGTGGAACTACGACGTGAATGACTATCTCACTCAAGGTAGACCGGAAATCATCTTTTTCGATTCTTTCAAGACTTGGGAGAAAATGAGATCGATGGTGCATATCATCCCAAGGTCTCTCAGAAACATTCATGGCTTCAAGGATGGCTTTGTCTGAAGGAAAAGTATCATTTACGAAATCATGTGGACAAGATAACGAAGTGGCCCATATGGGCCTAAGAATAGGATCCTCCTAGTCCGTCTATGAGGTAATAGGATCAGGATTGACAAAAGAGTCAAGGATATATTGATACACAATCTCCACTGCCAATAGTGGCATAGCCATGCCAACATGTGAATGACCTTCAATCGACAAAGTTGGAGAAGTTAGGGTCCAAGGATCACTAAAATAGGAAGTGCAGAAAGGAATGGACCTCTCTGTTGAAGCAGGCCTACTTGACATGGCGTAAACGTGGTGAATGGGCCATGGCGTAGACATCACCCATGAGGGAAGAATACATTCCGACATCGATATTCTCAGTTTTCGGCTGCGAATTATCGATCATTGTGATCGACGGTCCAAAAAATGCGTTAGGACTAGAGTACGTAAAGGATAACTGGTTGATCATCATGATCTCCCCCTGATGAGGAAAACAAAGTACATAGAAAATGGATGATACAACAACGACCATAGCATGGGTTCAATTGTGACCTAGTAACAAGTTATAATCGAGAGGTGCATCAACTACCTCTACTTCCACCTCTACCATCTTCCCAACTAACTGGACCAGAAAGGTGGGGAGAATACCATGAGGGAGAAAGGAATGACTGTTAAATGCCGTCAACATGTTCGACGACTTGGAAAGGGCTAGAGAACCGATAGCTTTCCAACAGACCAGGGACATCACGCAAGTGGCAACACCTTCATCAATGACCACTCGTTTGATAGTATACTTGAAATACTCCACGTGGATTTGAAAATCCACATGGTAGGGTAAGCAAGGCTTCACGTCTGTGACATCAAACTTGATGACTTTCAAGCCACTAGGTTCTAGAGCTCCTAAGGTAGATATTAAGGCATTCCTCTGTGATGGACACGTCTGGAGTACCTCCAAATCTGACATCGCACAAGGGGTTTGGCCCAAATCTTCAGCAATAGAGTAGTTCTAGGTAGCTCTAGCATTAGGGTTGTGGGTAGAGCGCTGGAGTACTCCTTGCAGAATATGAGGTGGTGGCTTTGGTTTCTCGATCTGTAAGTTCATCTCCGCAAGTGGAGGAGGAGCTTCTAGGCTAGTAATAGCTTTTGAAGAGCTGTAATTTGGAGAGTGGGTGGCTATATAAATTTTTGTGTCAACCATATTGATGCAAACACGATTTCCGTATTGCGATGGTGGGTTTTGAATTCCACCAGATGCATTTCCGGTGCTCGAAAAACTCGAGGCTAAGTGCTAGTTGTGTGGGAATGAATTCATTAACACAATGGGGGGTAGATTTAAAAGCCTCGTAGCCTCTGGAAGTTTGGGGCACAAGTGGGTAAGGTGGTCATTAATAAAAAGTTTACAAAGAAACTTCACCTTACGCTTCTCATTATTTCCCTCTCCAGCATCATAATTGTATTTCCCATTATTATCTTTGTCCTTGGATTTATTATTATTATTCTTCCCACCCTTACGATTATTTCGACCTTTCCATTTATTCCTATCTATTTGTTGGTTACCATTTGGGTTTTTTGATGATTGCACGGAATGTACATCCACCGACTGGATGGGTTTCGAGGATCCAGACGAAGTTGGTCCTCCAACAGACTTCGTTACCGAGTCCGTGGATTTTACATTGGCGGACCCTACAATGCCATTAGCATGAGGTCCAGGAGTTTTTCTAGGATCGTTATTTGTTCGTGGTGCATCTGGAAGAAGGTGGTATAACATCCCAGACTGAGCATATATCAAATAAAATTGTTGGGCTCTAAGGATAGCTTCTTCCTCGCTAAAGACCCCAGAAGTAGAAACGTCCTTTGAAATAGGAGCGAGTAAAAACTTTAGGAACCATTCTAGAAGAAAGTCGGGGGTTATAGGAGTCTTAATCGAACTGCCTTCGCCTATGCCATTCCTGGATATGGTCCGAGATATGAGTGTCGATACCCTAGCGTAAAGTTGACAAAAGTTCAAGGCCAACATCATAATGAATGGGCACTTGAAAGTGATTGAGAAAGGCTAGCACCAACTAATGGAATGACCCATATTCCCCCCTAGGTATCTCAATGTACCATTGTGACGCCACTCCAATGAGAGTGCACTGAAACAATCATAACCTAATAGAATCATGGTTCAGAGAATTCGATGAGCACCAAAGGTGAAAAGTAGTGACGTGATCACCAAGGTCTTTGCCATTCTTACCTTCAAACTTTGAAATGTTCGTTGGAAGTTTGGTAGGGACAGGGGGCCATGTGGGGTCATCACTCACCGGGTCATTCATTAGTTTAGACAAATCTGACAGATTAAGCATGGCCAAAAAGGGAATATGGGGTTTCAACACCTGACCCCATCCTCCCGCGAAAGATTATGCATTAGGAACTATGTTCCATCCAGGATTCTGGTGAGGACCAAAAACTTGTTCGGAATTCTAAGATCCTCCTCCAAGCTGATTTGTAAAATATGGATTGGGCATCATTCCAGCAGGAATGTTCTAATAAGGGTTATTAGAATTGCTCCCAGTTGGATTAGATCCAAGTTGGGGGTTGTTAAAATTGCCCCCAACTAGATTAGATCCAGGTTGGGGAGTTCCCAAAGTGTAAGACTGGCCTCCTCCAGGTGGGAACCTAGAGGATTGAATTGGATTCATCATGCCAAAAGTATTGGACGGAATCGACACCGAGGGGATAAGCATATAGGGCAGAACTTGTCCGCTAGCTGGGTTGTTCCGTCCAGTCGTAGAAGGATTAGAATTAGGGTTAAGAAAAGGGACACTCCCTACATTAGGATTTTCTTTGGGAATATGAGAACCACCAAACGGGAAAGGAGTGTAAGGAGGTGTAGTTCCCCCAAGTTCAAGGCTAGCATTATGGCCAACAGCTGGGATGGAAGTTGAAAATTGTAAGGTGAAGTTAGGCATACCATAAGAAAATGGACTAGAAGCCATGGGGATGGTCTGAACATTGTAACTCGACGAGTGGCCAAAACCCCCAAAAGGGTTCAAGGCAAGAGATGAAGCATTAACTACATGCCGATCCATAGTACCAGTGTAAGCCTCCATCACTGCAACTGTAGCAGCTGCAGGTGTCGAAGGAGTTCCATTAATTATAGTGATATTGGGAGTCGAATAACTCCCAATGTTATGAAGACTAGACCCAGTACTCATCCTTGTGGGATCACCAGTCTGAAAAGTGGATGTGTGTGTACCACTCGTGATAACTCTATGCCTTTTATAAGGAAAGGACTCGAAAACCGGTGGTAACTGTAACAACCAATGGGACCTGAGAGGAAGCTGACCCACCTCCATGACGAATTATGACTCTTCCACAAATAAAAATATATCCTATGGCCAACTAGTAGTCAAAGAGCATACCAAAATGTCAAATGACCAATATGCATGCAAACAGGCTAAAGTGGTTGAGTGGCCTCCCTTGCAAAAGAAGGTATGTCTCGTCTAGGAGGGACTTGAGACTCCCCACTAAAGTTTGGAGGTAACAAAATCAGTTATAAGGGCCCTCGTAGGCTTAACAACCAGTCAGTCAGATCCCCTCGGAGAGGTAATCCTCCATAAAGGTTGTGTGTTGTCTGACCCTTATCTAACTTAGGGTACAAGCAAAATAACCCCTACAAGTAACCTATGAGATTTCTAAGTCTAGAAACTAATAAACAACTATATAAACGATGCATAGGCGAGGAGTCGTAAGTCTAGATCATCGTACGGGCAGGGTAGCAAAGCCCGAAACCTTGAAAGAATCGCCTCTCACAGAGGTATGGGCACTAGCATAATCCCCAAATATGAATAAATCCACAGAAATATCTCTGACGCTAGGTGAGTATCCAGGGTTTATCCCTTCAACTAACTTTGTGTGACCTCGTGATTAACTCTAGTGTGAGCAAAGCTTCCTGATCTTATCGATTATACAATGGACTTCTCAACTCCCTGTCTCAGACACATATGTTGATTTAATTTCCTTGGGGAAGTTTACTCACAAAATCCTATTCCAAGGCATTAAATCCTAAGCTAGTTTGTGCACCCTAAAAATAAAATCATGACTAATCAATTTTAGTTTAAAGCATAAATTTTATTGGCTGTGGTTACTCAAAAAGTTACGGAAATGAAACTAATGGTGTTATGACTCTGCCAGAAAATAAATATGGATATAATGTAAAGCCTATCTTTAACTTTTCAATGAATGATATGCTAATAAAAACAATGTAGTCTTCAATTTCAAATCTATAATTCAAAAGTAAAATACAATCTTTCAATAAATGTTCTAAGCTAATGATAAAAATTCAAAGAAAAAAATGCAAACCAATGCAAAATGCCTAATTTTTTGTATTTTCAATATTCTAAAAAGAAAATGCATAGTTTGATAAGCAAATTGACATATGAATTCTATTGTGCATAAAAGTAGTAACTCAAGCAGAATACTAGGTAGCCAAGCAAACAACCCAGAATCTAAGGAAAAATTAAAAATAGAAAACAAAGAGAAAGACTACGCCCAAAAATTCAACTCGAAACGGGCTTCCTGTCATCCCAGATAATTTCAATAGACACTACAGAGACCTAAGAAGGCTCAACAATCTTTAAATCCTACCCAACAGTCACTCAACCAAGAAAACGAGCAAGGGGAAGTGGCATACGCGACTGTTCAGGAGAACAAAGCATATATATGCTTCTTGCAGTGAGACAACAAGCATGTATACATGAATGTCAAGGAAAGAAGGGAGTATATGGTTTAAAACAAGGCCAGACAAGGGTAAAAGGAGAAAAAATCAGACTAAGAGTGAACAGGATCTGTCAAACAGTGATATGACAAGAAACAAAAAGGAAAAAGAGCAATGTAAGAAGAAAAAGTACTTCAACCCTTAGAAGGAAGATCTCTCCCCAGTGGAGTCGCTAATTCTGTTACAAGGGAAAAACTCTCTATGGCCAAGGGTAAACCACAACAGATAGATGTGACTGCAGAAATCAACTCAATTCCAACATATGCTATATAGACTAATGTGCAATACAAGAAAGAGGCCTACCTCGATCCAACGTTTGATGATGTTCCACCATTGAGCACTTTGACCCAAAGCTTTATACCTACAATAAGTTCTCAAAAAACAAGAAAAGAAAGTATATAGTGATGATATAAAAGGAAATAACACATCATATAGCATAATCCATTAATAGATATTGCAAACACGCCCATGGATAATAATCATATATTTGCGAGATACCAATAGAACGAGAAAGGAGTATTTCTATTAATAATTGATCAGCAGAAGTGTCAACGTTATAAACTTTCATGTCGGCATGGTTCTAAAGCAAGAAACCAAGTTCCTTCTAACTCGGTCTACACCACTTCAATCATCCACCAAAGGCAAGCTCATGAGAAAGAGCCAAAGAGGTCCTCTCAGCAATAAGGGAAGAGCTCGGGGGATGAACAAACTATTCAAACTTGAGGGACAAAGGGATGCAGACTCAATATGAAGTAATTTCTCCCAGAGTAACTTTGCTCTCAAAGTTGAATGCTTTCTCTCCTTTTCCATAGCTCAAAATTGTTCTCTTATAGCCTTCAGAATGCAACTGAAGGGCTGAGTCGGAACGCTTCCAGTATATGGAAGGCCAAGGATCAGAGATCTCTTGTCGTGACATGGAAACCCAACCTCATTTTGTATTTCTGGTACAAATCTCGATATACACGATTTGTAGTGGAGCATCAAGCATATACACATCTTGTATAACTGATAAGGAGCATATATGTGGGAAAATGTATGTTTTAGCTCTGGATTCGTCAAAAAAGGGATGATAAGTCTGCATAGAGAAATGGAAAAAGGCCCTCTGTGCAAGATAACAATGGTGAGGCAAATCTTGCTATAACACCTCATCATTCTGCTAGGGCCAAAAATGAGGCATGGGAGGAAAAGAACAATTATCAAGAGAATTTCTATGAACTTTTCAAGACATAGGTACAAGAGATGAAAATTATATTTAGAGGAAAAATGCATAGCCTATCATATTCCTAGGTCCTAAAGGAAGTGGAATGATGGGTGAAATACCTAGTGTATTTCAGAACTTGGGACACAATTTTTTTTAGGATTGCAAATATTTATTGGATGGTCATAACATTGATTTCTTAGGAATTATAGAAAACACAAGAGGAACAAGAGGACATCCTTCATACCATTAGGATATTTGAATCTAAACTTGAGGCTTTGTGCTAGACAATATTTGGGATTGTGATTTCAATTATATAGGTGGTGGAGAAGAACATTGAAAAAAGGAATGAGGAGGATTTTTTTTAATCAATCGGTACCCAAGCCAACTAGATTGAGATCATCGATGATCCATAGCCATCTAGTACTCCACAAGAGGAGCCCAGAAAGGAAAATGTGTCGCTGGAAGTGGTAGTAGGGGAAAGTCCTCATTCACCTACTATTTAATGCTTTCTTTGTTTGGTATACATTTTGTCTATTATGATTATTCATAGGTTGATAAATATGTTGGTTATTTCTTTATTCAAATCATTATTTCTGTGACAAAATATGAACTATTTGATCATGCATGTAAACAATCAAATGGTAAAGGCTATAGTGTCCTTTTAGGTGGGCTTTAAATCTCCTTTTTGTATATAATTTGAAAAGATAGCTATGGTTTTTATATTAAAAAAAGAAGAAGAGAAAAAACACTTTCATTTTAGCTATTATAACTTGCATAGTGGGACTCTATTTTCAGCTACCAATGTAGTGTTATTGATCCATGTGGATATCGTTGGCCACCTAACTTTTCCAATTGGCGCAAAACAGTTTTCTGGGAATTTTGGTAATTTACAATTTTTAGTAGTTTTTAACTTCCAGGGCCATTTTAAGGGCCTAAATGAAGGGTTTTTGGGATCGATATCCTCAATGATATCCAAAGGCTCTGATTTATTCTCCAAAATGAATCTCCTCAATGATACCTTTCCAACGAGTTATTGTGCGCCCCAAACAGAGATCGTATGCCAAAGTTACGCCCCCGAGAAGTTGATACACCAAACCACCCAAAACGGGGTCCACAAAACTATTGGATTTTCATCTTCCAGGGTTAGGTTTTTGAATTTATTTATGAGAAAAATTCCTTTGGAACATCATTGTAAGATCATCCTCTTGCGAATGTGAGTAGCCGTCACATCTATTCTCAAAGATAAGCTGCCACCATTCTAGCGAGTCTTTCGCTCTGCAATTTTATAGTCTTTGTACATTTTCGCTCATTAATAGAAATTGTGTATTAATTTATCTCTGTGTTTATGGTTGCATCTCTGATACATTTATGTTATATTATTAGATATCTGAGATATCTATGTATATTTATTTATTATATCTTCACTCTCATTTTGTGTCGAAAATAATCTGGATCAGTTATCCCTCAGTAGACCACTTTTATCGGGAGTAAGGGGTTCCAAATATTTGAAATGCATAGTAGTTTTCTCCCTTTTGTGATTGCATACTTTTTTTTAATTAATGAAAATAATGTTTTATGTAGAAGGTAATGTAGAGATTTTGTAGGCTAACGTAAAGGGTGTTGGATAAACAAAATCCTTTCCTGATTAAATGCAATATACCAACACCCCAAGAATTGGTTTGGTTGATGGAGAAACATGAGGCATCAACAAAGAGGGTTTCAATGGTCGGAAAAACAAGGTGACAAAATCAATACCCTATAGGATATCCAAAATGAAAGTCCATTCCACTCGATCATAGGTTTTTTCAAAGTTGAGCATAAGAAATAATATTTCATTCATCCCAAGAAAATAATCCCACTCCATTCCTTCTCAAACTACAATGCATTATCTAGGATTAAACGACCTTTAATAAAACCTATTTATTTTAGTGAGATAATGTTAGAGAGGATATAATGCTAATCAATTTGTTATCTTGAAACTACCCCTTTAACTAATTTCAAAAAGATTTTTTTGAATACAATTTTATTTTTTCTCTTCCACTTGTTCCTAACATACAAATTTCTTTATGCTATATCTTTACATTCTTCAGATGTTTCTATACTAGGACAAATGTCATTTCACCCATAGTGACATGAAAAGAAGCAATGAAGGAAAAAAAAACAAGAGAGCAGCATTGGAAATAGAAGCCAAAAGGTAAATATTCCTAAATATGAATTCAAATGTCTCTTTCTAGTGTTTGTTTTCTAACTCACACTTTCTTGCCATGTATAGGCACAAACAAACACTATCCATCCCAATAAGTATTGAAAATTTGACTAGTTGCAAGGTTAGAAAATTTTTCTATGGCAATGCCATTGTCACATACGGAGCAATACTTGAAAAATAAGAAAATTCAAATGATCATTTGCGAGAATATTTAACACATGACAAAGGTGAAATGAAGTGACCTAAAATATCTATGCTAATCTCATTGGACAACATCAAGAAACACTTCTTCTAGGAAAGGGAATTTGTATTATAAATTTCAAAATTGCACCCAAAACCAATTATGTCCATGGTGAAGTTCAATGGATTTTGCTAGTGTATCAACACACTAGCAAATAAAATATATAGAACCTATTTGTTAGGAATAAAACTTCATACCAAACACATCAATCAAAACAATTTTAGTGACAATGGAATAATATGTGCATGGAACAATAGGTGTAGTTGCCACCACTAGTAAGAAATCATAGATACAATATACCTTAGAAATTAAAGATAGAAATTTAGAAAATGATAAGGCAATAGTAAGGCTATTTCTATCCAAGCATTTAACTTACAAAAGATATATTTTTCTTTTCTCTAGTTTCTATCTAGAAAAAAATAAGATTGATACATGCCTTTGCTAAAATGTAGCTTTCAAAGAAAGAATTCCCCATTTTGTTGTTTTGAAATGTTGTCAAACAAAAAGAAGAACAATTGAATACACTATGCATAGGCCAATCGACATTCATTGTACCATTAAGGGAAAATAAAGCATTTGATGATCTAAAAATGTTCCTCAAGTCCATAAATTAGGTAAAACATTGGAACCATATAAAAATATGTTATACTATTCATACTTCTTATTAAATAAATTGACTAAAAATTAAGTTGTACAATATCCAATAGGTTTAAGAAACGTTGATAATAGAAACCATATATTCAAATCATTTTCAAGCTATATGCTCGAAATGCAATTTAGCAGTGGAATCTTTTGAATCAATAGAAAGAACAATATTACATTGTGTCAAATGTCAGGCTAAAATGCATTTCTGCTATTAAAACTAGTTAAAGTGCAACATAATTAACACTTAAAATACAAAAGTACCATGTTCTTTTAGAGATGACATCTTAAGGAAACTATTGACCAATTTGACACCCTTATCATTTGAAGATTACCTGAAAGACAAATCTGTAGTCATCTACATATTGAGTGAATTTGTTGTTCATGGAAAATTTATACTTAATCAAGATAATACAATAGTTGAAGTAGATACAAATGCCACATAATGAGAATTTCCTAATTTAATTTTTGCAAAAAAAAACTTCAACTAAAAAAGGTATGTTTCAAAATATTTTTCTACTAAAATCCTTCACAATTTCAATTTTGGGATTCACTAGATGTGTTCATACACTTAGATTCATTGCAAATTGCAGGGATACCAAAATTAGGATATGGATGCAAAGTTGCTAAAAAAAACTATATGAAATGAGATTTTAGTAGAATATTTTTTATCAAGCACTCAATACGACTACAAGAACACCAAGACATTGATATTTTCCCAATAAAGTGCTTTAATTTTTATTTTATTTTTAATGTGTTTTCCACTTGAACTTGAACTAGTGGTTGAGTCTAAATTGAGAACTCTACATATAGAAACAATTTTGGACAAGTTTTTCCTACTTGAATTTAAAAGTTGTAGCTCAAGTTCGATTTAGAGCTCTAATGCCTAAAATGTTTAAGTTTCAATACCAAGTTTTTTAGTTTAAGTTTCAATACCAAGATTATTAATATTTTCTTTTCTTAGTGGAGGACAATTTTAAATTCACATTTTTAATGTGGAATGTGTTAATTGATATCCATTGAAGTATGATTAAAATCGTAATCAAGAAAATAAGCACGTTTTAATCATTAATGTCGTTTTAAGTGTAAATACAACTCTAATATCTACAAAAGTGGAATACTTTAGTTCGTGTTTGTTTAACATTGGTTTTGGCTTTTGAGCCTTGTAATTACTAGAAATTGTGGAAATTATCCCTTGGGACTAATTTCCGAGGGAACAATTCTAAGTGATAACATATAATTTTATCATCAATTAGACTGTTTTGGAAATATCTATGATATATGTCAATTTAAGAGGACAAAATTCTTGATACAACGTTTTCTTCTCACCTTCAAGAAGATGAAATTACAAAAACTTCATTAAATTGTTATACATTGCCTCTAAATTGTTTGATTTAGAATCTAATCCCTATCTTCCAATCTTCATGACAATATTCTCTTTAAAAAAAAAAAGTTTTACATATAATTACCTCAAACCAAATACCTTTATTGCCAAACACAATTCTTTTGATAATGTTATTTGATAAAAATGGAAACTCCAAAGTCCATAACATCAAAAAAAAATTCTACTAATATTTTTGAACACTTCTCCATAGCAACAACCTAAGTTATTCAACACCCTCGAGATTTTTCATCTGATATTTATCTAAAACGCTATTGAAAATATTGTTACTTTATGAACCCAATAAATATTACTTCATCGTCGAATTTTACGCTTCAAAGTGAAACAGCCATGCCAACTTCCTTATTTACCAGGAAAAAGTTCCAAAGTCTACTTTCCATCGTATCTTTCAGCTTCGTAATTCAAAGTCCAACCAAAAAATGTTTCTAGCTTTATGAAAGAAAACTTTTCCCAATTTCCAAACCATGAAGTTTAGGTCAACTTTCTCTATGCACTTTGTGTTATGATAATATCTAGGATGTTTTTAAAGAGTTTGTAATTAATTTTTGATGATATTGTTTAAGATATACTTTTCTATTATGGTATCGTGACCAAACTACGTTTTATTGCACACATAGATTTTGACCAATTTCCTCTATGCAATAGAATATCCTTATAGCAAATTCAAAAGGTTGTAACTAGGAAGAAATAATATAATATCTTTATTGAAGGTTTGTATTGAGGAAAATAATTAAAAGCATTTTGCATTTTCTGGTCAATAACATATGTATTGAGGAAAATAATTAAAAGCATTTTACATTTTCTAGTTGATAACATATTTTAAGAACATGGTTCCAGATTAATTGTATTTGATTTTTTTTTTTTTTTTTAAGGTAATTTACTTTTAATGTTTAGTATTCAAATTTAAAAAACTAGTTTTTCAAATAATGATTTATATTGTATTTTTTGGTTGATAACATATTTTAGGAACATGGTTCCAGATTCGTTGTATTTGATTTTTCTATTTTTTAAGTAATTTACTTTTAATGTTTAGTATTCAAACTTTAAAAACTAGATTATCAAATAATGATTCATATTGTGAGTTGAGTGACTTAGATTACATCAAATACTAAAGAAGTTGTATTTTATCTAGTATTTACACTTTGAGTGGGTCTAATGGTTAAGAATATGTGTTTCACTCATAGATAATTTTGATCTTCTAGATTAGGGTTGATTACATCTTTATAATACCTTAATTTTCTTCCTTAAATTCTTTATCACACTACATTTTTTCCTTAAACTCTTTAAACTCTTTAAAACGGTGGGTGTATTTTCTTTAATTTTGAGATTATAGGTTATAAAATTCTTTTGTATTTGCTCTATCTTTCTCCAGGATTCACTAAAGATACTACAGCCCCAGACTTCACATCCATAAAGAACAACCCCGGACTTCACATCCATAAAGAATAACATGTGTAACAAGAGTTTCAAAGAGGAGTTTCTTCTTATCCCAACTCCAAAGATCAGCTGTTTTACAATTGTTTTAGAGCCCATATCCCCCAATAATCCTTTTCTCAATGCTATAATTCCAATTGAGCTTGTGGTGAATATCAATTCCAATATATTTATATGAAGTCACTTCCTCCAAGTTGTCTTTGTCATATACAAAGGT
>JASDQU010102384.1:131022-141816 GCA_032191745.1 Picea mariana
TGTCGTGACATGGAAACTAGTAAGCTAATTATATATTTGGAAAAGGAGAATTAGAACTAATAAGTGGAGCAAGTTTGGAATTTAAGAATCATCAAGGGAAGATATTCTACCATCTTCTAATTTTTTGGTATGTAATTCTGAATATTATAGAAGTGTTTTAATTCTTGAAAAGTTGTAAAAATGTTGAATGTGATTTGAAATTTATGAAAATTCCAAAGAGAATTAAAAAAAAAAATAAGATTTAATTTTTTTTATTAGAACCCTTAGAATAAGATTTAGGACTAAGCTAACCCTTCTAGAAAATATCACAATTAGTGATTGCTTAAGAAAATTTCAAGAAAGAAAATTTCAAATTATTTTTTCATATGAACATAGTTAAATATGACCTTCCTTAGGGAAAAGAGCAATCAAATCATGGTTGTCATTTAAGAAACCATCCTATAATGTCTTGTCCACTACTTCCTAACTCAAAATTCTGGTTTTTAAGGAAATTTTTCTTGGTTTTTCACCTAATAGGAAATGTAATAATTATTGGTGTATGGAATGGTTGGACCTTTTTTAATATACCATATCATTTCATTTTAATTTGATCCAAACCCTATCTAGTTCTTGAAGACGTTTTTTATTTCATTTGAAAAATTTACTATGTTATATTCACCAACATATTCCTCGTTGAGTCTTACTAACACATATTTATGAAGGACCAACAAGATAACTAACACATATTTATGAAGGACCAACAAGATAACTGGAGTAAATAAGCATTACTTTCAACTACTACATTTTATATATTTTAGGAAGTTTTAGATATTTGAAAGAGGTTTCTTACATTAGGTAAGGAAATGGTAGTGCCATGTAGATAACACTTGTAATACTTCCATAAAGAGCAACAAAGGACCACTAAATGACCAATAAATTCTTAATCATTATGTTCTAAATATTCATCTTAATTAGATTGGTAATTGAGCAAGTTGGTTACTTGTTACTTATTCCTTAGTTGTCACAGTGTTCAAGTGAAATTGATTTATCCATAAGTACACCACTAGTATTGTGAACTTGAGAATATAATCATACATAGTATTTTATAATAAAAAAGGTGATTATTGAAATCAATATTATTATTGATTTATTATTAATAATAATCATTGTCATGTTTATAGGAGGATTATTTGACCAATGGGTCAAATTGATGAATTATTGTTATAATGAAGCTCAATTGCATCTATTTTATTTTATGTTGTTAGTTTGAATATTATTAATTTTGTATTAAAAAAATATTTTCACTTGTGTAAGAAGATTTCTTTGTGTTAGGACAATGTCCCAAAATGGTGTTACAAATTCACAATATACTTTAATATGCATAGAATGCTAAGAAAAATATACTCTAAAAACATATGCAACCTTGAATGGATCTTTCAAATGTTACAACTAAAAAAGTTGTGCATCCACCACCGTTTTCTCTTCTGCAACACAAATAATTGGATGCTATAGAACAAAAGTATTCTCTAACCCATCCTTATTGCACAATCATTGTCTTTTTCTATTGCAAATCAACTTTCACATGGATCATTTCTAAAAAGGGACTCGAGCATAACTTAGCATAATGATAAACAATTTGCTAAAAATAGATTCATTCACAACTTGTGGGTTATAAATCCACAATGTTCCTCCACTACATGATCCATAGGAAATACAATTGGAATACACCATACCTTAAAAAAATATTAAATAATACCATTTTACCTATATGGAAATTCTTATGGATGGTCCTCACATAAATCCTCTCTACATAATTCTTAGCCTCATAAATGTTTTCATAGATGGATAACATTCATAAATATACACAAAGTTTATCCATTTCTCCTCTATAATAGTATTTAACGAATAAAAACTATAAGATCTACAAAAATTCATAATATAACACCTAACATCCATTGCATTCATTCACACATTATGAAGGGATTTAATGTGGAAACATAAAGGTAAAAACCACCATTGGAATACACCATACCTTACGAAGAGTATTAAATAATCCTAGTTACACCTGTAGGGAAATAATTATAATTCCAACGTATGGTCTTCACATAGATCATCTCTACATAATTCTTAGGCTCATAAACATCTTCATTGATAAAGTCATAAATATACACAAAATTCATTCATTTCTCCTCTACAATTACAATAGTAATCAACAAATCAACAACTATAAGATTTACAACAATTCATAAATATAAAAATTAACATCCATTCCATTCATTGACACATTATGAATGGATTTAATGTAGAAACTTAAAGGTAGAAACCACAATTTGACACTTGCCCTCTCATTCATTCATACAGAAAATAATTACATTGGCTTGATGACCACATATTAGCTTACAAATATTGTTGGGTTTTTAGGTCAAAGTCCATGGAAACCTCAACCATTACTGCTATGTTGCACCTTCCTCTACAATATTTCATTCCCTATCAAAAACATCTTCAACAACTTATTCTTTCTTTAGGAATGTGAATCTTTCCATCTTAAAATCAACAACGTCACTCGTACTTCCTCCCAGGTCACCCATCTTTATGATATATTCTTCTACTAAGGATTTATATTCAAGCATATTCATCCTCTTCAACTTCTAAGTCTACAACATTTGTAATCTACAATTGTTGTGATCTCATCAAATTCCATTTCTTTGTTCCAATATCATCAAATTATTGCAAATTATATTTTTATTGCATCTGACTCTATTGATATTCATATCTCTTTCTCAACCAAACACATTCTCTTTCATCTACATCTGCAAATTTTGTTCTCCCTACAAACAAACAATTATCATCCTGGTGGAAAACAAAGAATCCAATCTTCACTTCCTCCTTTAATTTTACTACATCCGACACACACCACATGTGCTTCACATATTTGACACGTGTATCTTCCACTGCTATAATATTTTTCATCTATGTTCATTCCCATTTCTCTTCAATTTATTGCCACTTTGAATCTCTATCCACCATCTAGCAATAATGCACTATCACCATCACATTTCTACCAACATGTTTCGAGGAACATATGAGACCAGTACCCAATCTAGGAAACATTTTGACTACATTTTCTCTTACAGCCTACTTTCGACAAGGAGCCCACTCACCTATGACATAGAGTCACATCTTACTCTCCCATGTAGCACCTTCAATGATGTGTCCCTCATATAGCCAACATTCATGCTAAATCTTCAAACCAAACACTTCAAGCTCATTTTGAGTGACTATCCTTTCCTCTCAATATATCAATCATGAATAAATGCCCCCATTCCTATCATCTAATGAATTTCTCACTGTTCGACGAAATCAATAAATCAATAAATAAGTAAATAAAGAAATAAATAATGCTACTACTGAATTGGTTAGTGCTGTTGAAACGGCTGCTACGGCTCAATCTGCAACCCTTGCTTCTCTTGTGACTTTCTTTGTTCCCTCTGCTACTGTTGATCATGAGTTTCTCTCATGACCCATTCTGCCTCTATCTTTAGCAAAAAATTATCTTAGAGACTATCTTCTTTCTAAAAAAAATCTTTTGGACTTTCTTTACTTCATGCAACCTACTTTCCCTCTTTCTGGAAGAACTTGAATCTCTTTTCTTCTTCTTCTTGCAGTTTCAATATTTTGTCTTTAATAACTTCATTATTTTTTTTCACATTTAGTTCTTTATCCTGGGCATATTTCTTTGCTTTATGTTCTTCATTCTTCGATTGCAATATTTTCCTTTCAAAGCTATAAACACTTTGATATATTTGCAAATTATTTCAAACTATATTTGTAGCTATCTCTGATACCACTTGATGCAGGGGAGTCGAGACCCATCTACCAATAAAAAAATGCACAATAGAGTATCTCTGGTAGAGAACCAATGCTCTACCCAAGAGAGAATTCTCAACAACATTGATGTCAACTACATTCACTTATATATTCTCTCTTAGAGCTCTGATATTACTTGGTACAAGAGGATAAAAGCCACTAGCTATGGTTCAAGATAATTCACAATAGATTCTCATCTACATACAACACTGAGAAACACAAACTCTGAAAACATATGAAAAAATGAATGAATCCTTTAAATGTTATCATTATACAAGTTTCACATCCACCATAGTCTTCTCTTCTATATCACAAATAATTGGATGCTACAGAACACAAGTCCGCACTAACCATCCTTCTCGCACAACCATTGTCTTATTTTAGTGCAAATAAATCTTATTTTCATTTAGTGTAAATAAATATTCACACATATCATTTCTACAACAAGGACTCTTGAATAATTCAGCCCAATGACAAACAATATGCTAGAAATATGTTTGTTGAAAACATGTGGGTTATGGGCCTATATTTTTCATTCTCTAGATGATCCAACACACACAAGTGAAGTGATGTTGCACCATTCACTTAAGAAATACAATGAAAATACACTACAATAGACCTTATATAAATTATTAAATCATCCCAACTACACCTACATGCAAAGAATTATAGTTCCAATGCATGGTCTTCACACAAACTCTCTCTACACAATTCTTATGCTTAGAAACATCTACATACATGGTTTAATATTCATAAAAGTATGCAACATTCATTGATTTCTCCCGTAAAATAGTAATAAACAAATAAATAGTTATAAGGTCTACAACAATGCATAATATAACAACAAGCATCCACAACATTCATTCACACATCACACGTAGATATAATTTGGAAACCCAAAGGTAAAAAACACTTCAATTCTCTCTCTCTCTCTCTCTCTCTCTCTCTCTCTCTCATTTCTATGAAAAATAATTTCAATGGCTCGAGGGTCACATATAAACTTACAAAGCTTGTTGKGTTGTCAAAACAAAGGAAGTTTCAACCTCAACCATTACCTCTATCTTGTACCTTTCACTATAATTTCTCTTTCTCCTCTTTGGTCATTTTTTTTTATCTGAATCATGAATGTTGTATTTATTCGTCTTCATCAAATTGTTCATCTTTAGCTTCTAAATAGTTTGTTTATGTGCTTTCTTTAGATACCAATCCCTATACCCTTTCATTTTCATATTTTCCTTTGTGTTTCTAGCTTGAGATCAATCACTCTTCCTCGACCTTTCAACTTCAACTGAGTAGTGTTTTCCTTATTCAATATACCCTTTCAATTCCCTTCTACACATGTGGACAAAGTTCCTCTTCAACATTTTTTATTTTTTCTTACTCATGGTTCTGCAACATTGACTTGGGGAGTTCCAAAACCAAGAGTGATTCCACATCATCCATGGTACACATTTCTATGCCCAAAAGAAATTATGTTTCCACTTTCGTGTTCTACAATAATTTTCAAGTTTTGCAACAACTTAATAAATCTATAGCCAAATGTTTGACTTTTGTAGCAAGAATTTTGATTCTACATCATAGTCTACTTCATACAATCTTAACACTAACTATATACATACTATATTCCACACATTCTTCTCCTTGTATGCCTTCATTTTCCCACCAACAATCCACTAACCATGAAATCAATCTCTACTTTAGATAAGTCCATCATGCCTCTACCTAGCATCAGTTGTGTCTTCAGGTTGACATTTTCAATATGAACTTAATGTTCCTATGTCATAAAGTCAAGTATATTACCAACCTTAATCATAGTCACTCCAATTATTACTTTTGAAATGTCACAATATAACATAACATTGAACTCATGCATATTCCCATCCTTAAAAACAACCTCTTATGTTATCACTCTTAAAAATTCACATTATGAGATAATATTGAAGTCAACCATATGGGGCATTCCAAGGTCATCCCCTAGTTTGTGGGGTTTGATTTGTTATTTATCTAAAGAAAAAACATTTTTTGCAAGCTCCCTATGCTCTAGGCAGGGGTACCAACAACAAACCAAAGATTATTGCTTTTTGAACCGTTTTAAAGGCTTCTTTAAAAAAAAGAGTTAAGAAGTTGTAGATTATAGGGTATTCTAAGTTGGTGATCGATTGGGATATGAAAAAGGATTTGTTGTTTGATGTTAGGATTGAGCCTTTCCTTAGGGACACCCAAAGTCAGCTTCAAACCTTTGATTGGATTTCGTTATGTCATATCTTCTAAGAACTTAATGGCAGAGGAGATGCACTTTCCAAAGAGGCTTTGTCTCTTCCTATGGCATATTTTGGTTTCTATGAGTTTATAGACAATGAGGAGACAAAATAAATGGAGTTTCAATTTTGATGATATCTTTCAATGGTTTGATGAAGAGAGAAAAAGGAACTGAGAGAATTATAATGGATGTATCATTTTTTCTTTTTGTATGAATCCAAAAGGTATAATAGTAAGTAATTTCATTTTTGGATAGACAGAAGATGGTAGAATTTTTTAAAGATTGATAAAGAAGTAGTGTGCATTTGCACATCAATTTGTCTCTCTTTTCTCTGAGACATGCAACCTGTATATTCACCCCTTATGAATATAAAGTTTTTTTCTATGGAAAAAATATTGAAGTCAACCATATTATTACTTTCGAAATGTTGCAATTGATGTGACATAATATTAAAGTCAAGATCTTAAATTATTGTTCTTGAAATGTCTCAATGTCCTATAACCTTAAAGGCTACTATATTATCAACCTATTAATGCTATAAGGTGGCATTTCATTGAATTCAAAATATTTATGATATAATGTGACATAATGTCATAGTCAACCTCTTAGTTTCACAATGTAGCATAATATTGAAGTTAACCATAATGTTACATTGTCATATAATATTGGAGTCAACCTCTTAATGTAGCAATGTGATAGAATATCATGTCAACCTCTTAATGTCCAAATGTTACATAATATTCAAGTCAACCCCTTCTTGTCACAACATGACATAATATTATAGTTGACCATAATGTTACAATGTAACATAATGTTGAAGTCAATCACTTGAATTATTGCTCTCTAATTATCATAATGTTACAAAACATTAAATTGAACCAAAATCAAGGATAGGCAATGCATAAGTAACCATCATTAACCATAAAAAGCCAAATTCAACCATTGTTAGGAATGGTAGATATAAGTTAAGCAAAGTCAACCATAGTCAACCATACACTAGCCATGGTTAAGCAAATTGAACCATATTCAACAAAATTCCACCATATTTTTCTTATGTCGAAAACAAGAAACCATTGTTAACCATTGTCAACCACCATAAACAACAATCATCTATAGTCTACCAAAATCAACCAATGTCCACCAAAGTCAAGCATATGAAACCGTAGTCAACATAAGTCAATCAAGGAACCCTTATTCAAATAAATACTATTCATTACCACTCTTTTCTAACATCTTATATCTTCAATTGTTCTTGATGATGGGTTGAGTATCCACTTGAAATATTGGATGTTTCAATACTTCCTACATAGTGTTTATCTAGAAAGCTCATGCATTATGACGAATTGTGAAAATCTACATACTCAAAATATAATTTGTTAAGTTTGTAAATTCAAGGAACAAAAAATATGGCTAAATATGAGGATAAGGGTAAAACGGTAAAAAAGGAAAAAGGGAATGAATTATATTAGAGCGGGGATAAATGAAAATTAAACAAGAAAATGAAAGAAAGAGGAAATTAAATAGTAACAACAACAACAACAACAACAACAACAACAACAAATAAATCAATAAATAAATAAAACAAAATAAAATATTTAAAAAGAAGAAGGGATAAAGATCAATGATCAATATGATGAATAGTGGGTTTCCAAGATTGGCTAAGTTTGTAGCCATCTTCTCGATTAAAATTATTAGGATGTTTTCCAATTACCAACACTTCCCAAATGATATGAGAGGAGTAACAAGGTTGTGAAGCTAGAATTTTAGTTTGGTCAAAGAAAAAGAGTATGATTGGATTTTTGGGAATATTCAGTGATAACTGACTTAGAGATGTGATTATGGAAGGTATAAACTATATGTTCTTTGAGACGGGATTTAAATGATCTACTAGTTTGGCCTATTTATGATTTTCCATAGGCGTAGGGAATTTTGTAAACTCTTTGGCCAAGCATTGGATCATATTTATCCCTAGTTATTCTAAATAATTGTTTAAGGGTTTTATGGTGTTTAAAGAGAGTTTTAATATTATTTTTGCCCAAAATATTATAGACGTGATCTATAATACCTTGGATATAGGGAAGATAAATGAGAGCTAAGGGTGGGAAAGAGGAATGAGAGTTTTTATATTTAGAATGGAGAACTGAGCGAATGACCTATTGACTTGAGAAGTAGAATAACCATTGGCCACAAGGGCCTTAGTTAGGTAGGATTTTTCTTTCCCAAGGAAATGAGGATAAAAAATAAGTGTTGTGTTGGTTTTGTCACATGGGAGAGAAAAAACACAACACTTACTTACCTAGTTAAGTTAGCTAAAAGAGACAGAGGTTTGTGAGTTTATTAGATAACCAAATACACATGAAACAAGGAAATAAAACTAAAAACAAAGAGAAATAAATGTTAGAGAAGCTTGCAAGAACTAGAACGATGAAAAAAAAATGACAATCAAATAGATACCAATGGATCAATATATTGATAGGATAACACCGTAGAGAAAGGAAGGAACTTATGAATCCCCTCTTCCTCCTTCAAAGGGCTCTTGAGTTCCCTAATAGAGATCTCTTCTCTTCATGTAATGGCAAGTGACAATGGTGAAGAAATACAATGCCAATCCTCTCAAGAGATAAGTGAAATGGACCTTGCTATAGTGCTTGAATGATTCGAAGAGAAAAGAGGATTCTCCAAGAAGAATTCTTCCATCATAACAATACCTTAAAGTTCTTATTTTTCTAGCACACCAATGGCACATATTTATAGTTTCCATTCATGGCAAGATACAACTGGTTCATAGTGTGATCAAGGGGCCTTTTAGGGCACTTCCTAGCCCTTGACCAGCCTCCAAGCTAGATTTCTCTCAAATCTGAGTGTCAAATTGTGTTGGGGGTTAGACTGGAAGTGGTTGAGAGGCCAAAAAGACTCATAAATTCATCGTTCATGAGAGGTGTGTGGCTTTTCTTATAGACAACCATGCATCTTACGCACAATGCGTGCTTAGGGTTGTGTTAGCCTGCGCATTCTATGCACAGTGCACGTGCTTCCATTGGTTAATATGCACACTTAATTTTTGAACCAATTGTACAGTTTTGTGCCTTTTTGATGGATTTTGATGTTGTAGGTGTACTAATTGCTACTGGCATTGATGTATTTCTTCAACCATTGTGTGCAATGTTGCAGACAATTTTTCAGTGATAACAGATGCCCCCTGATGTGTGAGGTTAGGAGCATACCTATAGCCGAAATACATCAGTGTTTCTTTTGCTGGGAGTGTCATTATAAGGAAGAGTGAAGAGAGGAACTACAAGAGCGATCCATCAGAGGGAGAGGGAAAATTGTTGGAACCAAACCTTTCGCTAGGAAGAAAAAATAAAATTTGTATACAAACGAGGCAGGCATGCCCCATGCTCGTGTCATGAAACCAAAATGTGGGATTGTAACTGAAGATGTGTGATGATGTAGATAACGACAGTTCCCTCGGGGGCGATTGATAATGACAGATGACAGTTCTGAGTGGTGAACTGGCTCTGAAGCGAGTAAAGGACGACGGTAATACATGTCGGTGACTCGTAGGAATTGATGGCATAACAAATTTAGAGGTCTTTGGTTGGTATGAAAAGATGCAATGGTCGCATAGTAAGACCCACCGTAACATGAGAGTTTTTTGAAGTTGAATGTTATGGGGGTCAACGGAATAAGAAATCAATGATGATTCTCTATGTGTTGTTTGTGACTCCTCATTGGAAAGGTAATGAGATTCAAGATACTGTCTCCCTTCTAGAAATGGTGTTGATGTCGACAGGAAGGGAGATGTGATGTTCAAGAAGCAAAGGGCTTATTAAAATCCACTGAGTAATAGATGATATCAGGTACTAATGGGTAATATGGACGAAGTCAAGACACTATGGGACTCAAGACTACCCTTGGTTGGGGTGTTGAAGGATGAATGGAAGCAACCGTAAAACTGGATCTAGTGTCAGGGGGACGACTAGATATGGGGTTAAACTGTGTCAGAGGTTAACAAAGTTGCCAAACTCAAAGATTGTGGGTACATGGATTTGGGATACTTGGGGTTTGTTAATGATGTCTATATGAAAAAAGGGTGGATTCCCCAAGCAAGGGTGACATGGGTTTCTCTTTCCAGGTAAAAGAAGGCCATCAAGAATGATGACTAAAAAGCTATGTATATGCTAGAAATAAGGGATTTATACATTTACCAAAGAAATAAAGAATAATTTGGGTGGAGTATACAGATACAGAAACGGGTGCCCCAGTGAAAAGATGTCTTGGATTGTTTAGAGAACAAGTTTGTGAAAGAGAACTGGTGGAGGGTGGGGGCCCCATGGGTGGGTTTCTATATTAGGTAAGTGGATGGAGGACAATGATAAGTGAAGATAAAAGAAATTTTACAGAATGTCCGAGAAAACAAATGCTAGAAGAAATCCCACTTTGGATAAAGATGTTGTTTGTGGATAAGGGGCTAATGCACATGGAGCCCAAGAGGATGGCTGAGTAAAATCCCCTAGTGCTGGGGGGGTTGAAAATATGGAGGGAAATGAAAGAGGATATGGATTCAATGAGGAGGATCCAGAAATTGTTGAGATGAGGTGAGGAATGGGATGGACCCAGAAGAGTAGGGGGGAGAGAGAGTCGAGAGGTATGTAAGAAGAGTTGAGCTAAGAAGGAAAGTAGAGCAG
>JASDQU010102384.1:195219-206116 GCA_032191745.1 Picea mariana
AGGAAACGAGACCCCTGAACCTTGTTCAAAAGAGCAAAGATCTTTAGATCTGCAAGTTTTTATCCAAAGTTCCACAGATGAGCCCATAATTATAGCTTTAGAAAAAAATCATAGGGCCACTAACAATCTAAGTAGAGACAAAACATAATAGAATTTCAAAACATACTGGGGCGCTGACACTCGCTTAATCCCCCTCCCAGACGTCCTAATGTGGCTCCTTGCTTCCTTCTTAGCTTGGAGAATGACCTCTTCCTGGGTTTGATCGTCCTCTTCCCAGAGCTTTTCATTCTCATCGTCGACCATAATTGGACAGTGGAGAGATCCTAGAGGAGACTCAGCTTCCTGACCTTTCCAATGCTAATCTGGGCACTGATATGGTTGATTAACCTTAAACTTGATATTATGTTGAGCCCTACAATAAAGCTTGATTTTTCCCTCCAAAATGTGAATAGCTTGGAGGATCTCGACATTATTTCACCTGGTTTCGTTGACAGCTTGAGCCACCAATGCCTTGACCATCCAATAAGCTTCGACCATCCTAAAGTACCAGGTATCTCTAGTCTGAGGGTTCACTGGGTTCGCCACCCACTTGGTCGCTTCCTTTATTATATATTCTTCTCTGGTCATCCTACGATGGGCTAGAACTCGATCCTTGATGGCGTCCGTCGACTAGATTTCATCGATCAAGCAATGGACCCAAAATCGCTCCTCGGTGGCTCGAGCTTCCTTCTCTGCTCTGGAGAGGTAGCCCTAACCCCTTGACGAGGAATCTTCCTTGTCATGAAAGCCTATTGAACACCTCTTATTCTTCTTGTGCCAGCGACCGACCATTCTCCCCCCCAACCTGATCCTACTTTTCAGACTTAGAATCGACATAAAGATTGCCAGAAAGAAAATACGAGAGAAGGTCAATACGAGGCCTCCTATACAACTTTCCCTCGTATTTATCCTTGGAAACCAAAGCATTAAAGTTACTTTGATAATACTTAGAGTTAGGGAGCATGTGCCTGAGGTACATATTGCAAGTTTCCATAAAGGCTAGGTAGATTATTAGACTCTTTACCACCGTTCTTGAGTCGTCAAGAGTGCTCACAGCGTGCAACCGCTCCATCAACTAATTATTGGCTTGGCCTTTTGTACTGGTACCAAGGGATCTGTCATCGACAACATGTTGCATAATCATTGTAACAGTTTTGGAACGTCGGAGCCTGGACCTTCCTCTATATGTTTCCATCATCTTCAGTAGGGGCCGTGATCCAGATTATTTTCAACACGAAATGAGAGCGGAAATGTAATAAATAAATGTACAGAGATATCTCACATATCTAATAATGTAACATAAATGTATCAGAGATGCAACTATAAACACAGAGATACAATAATACACAATTTTCTATTAATGAGTGAAAATGTACAAAGACTGTAAAATACAGAGTGAAAGATTCGTTAGAATTGTGGCATCTTATTTCTGAGAAGAGATGTGACAGCTACTCGCATCTGTAAAAAGATGATTTTACAATGAGTTTCCAAAGGCCTTTTTATCATAAAGAAAATCCAAAAACCTAGTCTCGGAAGATGAAAGACCAACAATTTTGTGGACCTCGTTTTGGATAGTTTGGTGTATCAACTTCTCGGAGGCGTAACTTTGGCATACGATTTTCGTTTGGGGCGCACGATAGTTCGTTGGAAAGGTATTGCCAAGGAGATTCATTTAGGGGGCTCAATCAGAGCCTTCAATTATCATTGAGAATCTTGATCCCGAAAAACCTTCATTTAGAGCCTCAAAATTGACCTGAAAGTTAAAAACTGCTAAAAATAGTAAATTACCAAAATTGCAGAAAATTGTTTTGAGCCAGCTGGAAAAGGTGGGAAGCCACCGATATCCACTTGGATCAATCCTCCCTCCTTAGGAAGTAATGGTCTCCATTGCGTTGAGTGCCTGGGAGAGAGGGAAAAGCATTTGTTGAATCTGCATCTTGATCAGCTGCTTGCCTTGTTGGAGAAGTTGCATTGCTTAGCTTGTTGAAGGTTGTCATGAACCTGTGGCTGGAAGGGTTGGACTTTTTTAACCAGCCTGGCTACATGAGATACCTGTGTGCAGAAGGAATCCTTACACTTTGCTGCAATCTTATCGACCTGCTTATCCTAGATAGAAGGTGCTTGGGCTGAGGCTGTAGTGATTGCAGTATCCATCCATTCACCTTTTGAACAGATTGTGAAAAAGTTGAATTTTGTAGTATGAGATACTACCTTGCGGCATTGTTTAGGTGGGACAGTAGTTGGAACTACCTCTGATATTCTGTAGAGATGACCCCCCAAAGTAACAATGACACTACGAGGTCAAGACTCATAAACAACATGGCGCTTCCACATATATGGCTAGCCCAAAAAAACATCACAAACATCCAGCTCTATTTGTAGTTTGAACATATCGCATTATGTAGATTCCAAGAGCCGCCGTCTCTTTCTCTTTTCTTCAAACTGCAAACCTAAACAACTCCTCGCACAAGAATACATGCACCGCCAACGAGAATTGTCTTGGGAATCTCCATGAACAAATTTTAGCAGTAGGACCTGCATAGGCCAAAAGCCCCTACAACAATGACCCCCAAAAGCAACCAAAGACTCCATCAGTCAGGGAAAAAAGAGAGAACATAGATCCATGGCAGTGAGGTCGGTGGCTTCTAATCGTAGAACAAGAGAAACAACCAATGTCGTTCCTTCAAAGAAGTTTAGAGCAAAGACAACAGAAAGGGCTCTGGAAACAACGAAACAGAAGGAGAAAAGCTACAACCCACAAAGTAGATTATGTGGTATATTGAAACCGTTACTTGTGCGTCCCCATTCCCCTACATTATGTTTGCAAGAGAATATCACCTTTCCTCCCTTCGTCAACATGATGACTAAAACCAGAGACGGCAATAGTAACGACAATGCTTTTCTGGATGGGTTAATGCTTCCCGAAGATTCAATTCTTTGCAGTCATTCAAGACTATGCATGAATTCTCTGATAAATTGTGAAGCAAAGAGAAATGCAGAGAGAAAAGAATAGAATAGTATATTGGAATGTATGAAGAACTGAAGAAGTTAAGAAGTACAATGCAATGGGAGATGGTTGAGCTAAATAGGCTCAAGGAAGACAAAAATAGAAAGTACAACTGTCCAGTACAACTGGCAGTGTACAGTCAGACTGTTGAGGTTACATTATATTTAACACTCCCTCTTAAACTCAACAGTTACAAACATCAGCACTGATTATGCCTAAGTACTGTCTCTGAAAATAAAAAACTGACTTTCCTAGTGGCTTTGTAAAGATATCAGCAAGCTGATCTCTAGAACCACATAATTGTAGTGCGATATCACCATTATTGACTAACTCGCGTATGAAATGAAAACGAGTGTCAATGTGTTTTCTCTTTTTGTGAAACACATGGTTTTTAGATAAAGCAATTGTTGAAGTATTGTCACAAAATATAGGAGTTGGATCATTTTCTGTATGTGACATATCTCTCAATAATCTTCTCAACCATACAGCTTGACATGAGGCTGAGGTAGCTGCAACATACTCTGCCTCTGCAGAAGATATTGAGATAATTGGCTGCTTCTTTGATGCCCATGAGATTAGGTTCGTGCCCAGTTGAAAAGCATGTCTAGATGTGCTTTTTCTATCATCTAGGCTGCCTGCAAAATCACTATCTGTGTAACCAGAAAGTTGATTACTATCAGATTTAGTGTACCATAAGCCAAAATGTAGTGTTCGTGCTACATATCTCAAAATTCGTTTTGCCATTTTCCAGTGTGAATCTTTGGGTGATTCCATGAATCTGGAAACAAGGCTGGCTGCATACATGATGTCTGGCCTAGTTGCTGTAAGATACAACAGACTGCCTACTAAACTTTTGTATAAAGTAGAGTCCACTGTAGGACCTTCATCATTCTTGCTCAATTTTGTGCCTAGTGGTATGGGGGTTTTCGCTGGATTGCATTCTTCTATGCGAAATCTTTTGAAAATGTCTGCTGCATACTTTTGCTGACAGACAAAAATGCCTTTGGCTGATTGATTAACCTCAATCCCTAAAAAATATTTCATTATGCCAAGATCTGTCATCTCAAACTCAGATTGCATGGCATGTTTAAAATCTGTTAACTCAAGATTTCCTATATAGATCATGTCATCAACATATAAACATACAATCAAAATTTTACCGTGCTGATCTGTTTTGGTGTACAGAGTTGGCTCATTTTGACTTGTGCTGAAACCACTTTTGATCAGATAAGTGTCAATTCTACTGTACCAAGCTCTTGGAGCTTGCTTTAAACCATATAGGGCTTTCTTCAACCGATATACTTTGGTTGGGTGCTCTTGGACTTCAAATCCAGGTGGTTGATTGACATAAACTTCTTCTTCTAAGTAACCATTTAGGAATGCTAACTTGACATCCATTTGATAAACTTGCCATTTGTGTTGTGCTGCTATGGCCAATAGAGTTCTGACAGTGTCTAACATTGCTACTGGAGCAAAAGTTTCACCATAATCAGTACCTGGTTATTGTGAGAATCCTTGGGCAATAAGTCTTGCCTTGTGCTTTTCAATCTTCCCTTTTTCATTGAGTTTAGTTTTGTAAACCCACTTAACACCAATACTCTTTTTGTGAATTGGCAAATCAACAAGATCCCATGTCTTGTTCTTCTCAATGGAGTCAATTTCTTGGTTCATGGCTTGAACCCAATGTGGCTCCTTAGCTACTTCCTTAAAAGATGTAGGTTGGCATGACATTAAAGCAAAAAAATTGTGTTGTTCAAAGTCATCCAACTACTGATGGATTTCTCTCAAACTTCGAGTTCTCTGATTTTGTGGTTCAGAGAATGATTCTCTGCTGGAAGTTGAGTTATCCTGTGAGTTATCTGGTTGTCCTTGTACCTGTAGTCTTGGAAGAGAAGTTTGAGGTACGTGCTGTCCTGAAATTTCTGCATTTTCAGAACTTGGTAGCAATGGATTTTGACTGTCCATTTGCTGATTTTCTGAATCAGTCCAGAATTGATTTTCCAGAAATTTTACATCTCTGCTATGAATTAATTTCTTTGAGATTGGATTATATAGCCTGTATGCTTTAAATGTTTCACTATATCCAGTTAAAATACATTTCTCACTTCTGTCATCAAGTTTCTTCCTTAATTCGGAAGGAATGTGAGTGTATGCTATGCATCCAAATGTCCTTAGATGTGCTACATTTAGCTTTGTTCCACTCCATGCTTCTTGGGGAACTTTCATCTTTAGACTCGTGGTTGGTGATCTATTCAAAAGATAAACTGAGCATGCTAGTGCTTCAGCCCAAAAACTATTTGACAAACTTTTCTCTTTGAGAAGTGTTCTTGCCATGTTTATTATTGTCTGATTTTTCCTTTCAGCCACTCCATTCTGTTGTGGAGTATACCTTGTTGTTGCTTGCATGATGATGCCTTGAGATTTGCAGAAATTTGCAAATTCTATGGAGTTGTATTCTCCTCCTCCATCTGACCTGAGTGCTTTGATATATTTGCCACTCTATTTTTCAGCTTCTGCCTTGAATTCTTTGAATTTGGCAAAAGTTTCAGACTTGTGTCTGAGAAAATAGATCCATATTTTTCTGCTGAAATCATCAACAAACGTTAGAAAGTAAAAACTACCACCTATTGACTCTGTTTGCATTGGTCCACATAGGTCAGTGTGAACAAGTTCAAGATGTTGTTTGGCTTGATTGGAAGACTGTGGAAAGCTAGTTCTCTTATGTTTTCCAAGTATGCAAGACTCACATGGGGGAATTTGCTCTTTAAAGATAGGTAGACCTTTGACCATGGAGTTTTTCTAAAGAAGACTTAGACTCTAAAATGGTAGATGTCCAAATCTTGTATGCCAAACCATCGTTTCATTCAGGGTTGATGCACTCTATGCATAAGGTTGACTCAGATTTGCAATTCTAAGGGTAAGGGGAAACATCCTATTTGGAGTCATGTAGATTTCAGAAATCAATTTTCTGCTGGGGTATTTGTCATATATTTTGCAAGATGCTCCTTCAAAAAGTACCTTATAGCCCTTTTCAATGAGCTGTCCTACACTTAAAAAATTATGTTTCAAATCTAGAACATGATAGACATTGTTTATGTCTTTCTTTACATTTTGTTTAGTAAGAATAGGAATAGTTCCTTTTCCTTGAACTTTGACTAAATAATCATTTCCAAGTGTAATATCAGATGAGATTGAAGAATCAATGCATGAAAGTAATTCTTTGTTACCTGTCATGTGATTGCTGCATCCACTGTCCAGTAACCAAAGATCTTTAGGTTGTTCTTCAGTTTTGTGGCATGAGAGAAACACACCTCCTGAGTTTTATCCCGTGTGATTTGACACATGTGCTCTGCCTGAGAGCTGATCTGCTTGCTTCTTCCTGCATTCAGATTCATAGTGCCCATACTTTTTGTAATAATAGCATTGTATGCCTGTTTTGTCATTTGATCTTCTCCCTCTGCCTCTTTGAGGCTGAAAATTCTGATGTTGATTTTGTTGCTGGTGTCTTTGACCTTGGAAATTTTGATTTGGATATTTTTGTCTGTTACCTCCACTATAGTGAGGATTACTTTGATTGTTCCCTCTTCATTGGTGACCTCTGCTTCTTCCTCTGCCTCTCCCTCTGCTGAAGGAGAATTGAGTTTTGAAGGCATTGGAGATTGACTCATCCGTGAGATGTAGTCTGGTCTCATGTGTCACCAGAGAACCAATTAATTCATCTGTTGAAAATTTTGACAGATCCTTGGATTCAAGGATTGCTGTTACAACCATTTCGAATTTCTTTGGTAAACTTCTGAGAATTTTCTCAACAATTCGTTGATCAGTGATGGCTTCGCCAGTCAATCTGATCTGGTTCACGATTCCCATGACTATGGTCATGAACTGATCCACATTTTCAGACTCTGTCATCCTTAGAGTCTCGAATTGTGTCCTCAAGGTCTGCAGTTTAACTGTTTTGACCCTGTCATTTCCTTGATAGGAAGATTTAAGAATATCCCTGGCCTGTTTGGAAGTACCAGCGCCTGTGATTTTTGAGAAAATTGAATCATCCACAGAATTATGAATCCAGAATTTCTCTTTATTTTCTTTGTTCCTCAGTGTTGCCTGAGCAATTCTCTGCGCATTTGTCATGGCAGAAAGGGTGGCTGGATCTGGTTCCACATATCCAAGATCCACTGGTTCCCAGCACTCTTGTGCTTGCAAGAACGACCTCATTCGAAGAGACTAAAATTCATAGTTCTTTCCCAGAAGAACCGGACCTTGAGATGGTCCTAAATTGCTACACAACGCCATATAAAAAATTTCAGAAAAAACAGAGGGAAATTTTTGAATTTTACCTCCGATCGCCGAAACGCCGATTTGCCGATGGCCAAAGGGAGCTTATCGGGCTTGAATTGGCCCTGAGTCTTCTTGCAATGTGACTACGCTCCTTTCTTTTAAAGCGCTATGAGCTTTTCCCGTTTTTGCCTTTCAAAATGCCGAGACGCGAAAAATCGCCTTTGGACTTTTCAACGGTCCAGATGATGCTAAGATTTGACGGTTCAGATCTTGTCGAGGTATCGCAAATCAGGATTTCGCGAGTTTTGATGACGAGCTCTTCCTCCTCGTTTCCCCGATCTTCAAGTTGCCGAAATGGCGAAATGAGTTCAAAGATCAACGACCCAGATTATGTCGGAGATTCGCGTATCGCGATTTCGCGACTTAAACGTGCGACCTCTTGGTCTCTCGACTCTCGAAAAGTTGATTCCCGAAATGCCGATGACCTTTTCTTGTCGGGACTTTTCTCGAGTCCTCGGATTTACGCCACGCGTCCTCACAAGATGGACGGTCCTGTTTCCACCTCGGGATATCGCGACTTGCAATGCTCCGTTGACACAATTTCTCTGTCAACTTGAAATCCCGAATGCCAAAACGCCGACGGGTTCTTCGATGTCCGCCATGTGTCCAAACAAAAGAACGACTGAGATCTTATCGCGATTTCGCGAGTTGCGAAGTCGTGTTGCGACAGTCTTTTAAAACCGCAAACTCCAAAATGTTGATGTGACGATGCTTTGATCTGCGGCCACCTGTCCTCTGAGATGGACGACCGAGAAGTCCTCTCGAGATTTCGCGATATCGCGTATCGGAGTTTTGGAGTGCAATCTTTTGCTCGTCCAACTCCCGATTATCGATTTTGCGATGAGATAAGATCGACGGCTCACGATCTTTCACGATCAACGATCCAGAATGACTCGTGATTTCGCGATTCACGAATTCTCACGACAGTCTTCTGACCTTACACCTTGCGAGTCACGAAGTGACGAGATCTCGCCACGTGTTTCTGGATGGACGATCCAGATGAAGTCGGGACTTCACAAGTCAAAAATTCTCCGGTGTGCTCCAAACGACTAAATGTCGTGCACCTTCTTGCTGATCTAACAGCTGTTGGGCCTTTGCGCAAGGTTTGACGGCTGAGATGCTTTCACCTTTTCCGTGCTCTCCTCGTCCCTTCTAAACTGGTTTCCCGCTTTGGATCCGTTCGCAGGACGACTCTTATGGCCACAATGGCTGTTCCTTGCGTGTTTGACGCGATTTTTGCTCCTGTGGAAGAAAGATTCGTGAATCTTTCAAAGATTTGAAAGAAATACACGAATTCTTTTTTCTCTGCTGCAATCTTTGACAAATTTGAACGAATTTCAAAAATCTTTAAACGATTGAGCCTTCTGCAGCAATCTTTAACGAATTGGAACAAATTCTTTGAGTTCTTTAAAAGTTTCTGCCTCATGTAGCTCTTCTTCGTCAATCTTTGACGATTCTTGAAAAGATTGCAAGAATCTTTAAAGTTTCTTCTTTCTTCGGTCTCTGCTTCCTCGTGAACATTTCTTGCGAGAAGCGTTCGTGAGAATGACGGACGGCTCTCCAAGCTTTGTGAAAGAGTCTGTGTCACGTGCTCTCAGGATCCGTTAAGCTCTGCGCTGTGAGGATCGTGTTGCTCTCCAGACTGTGTGAAGAGGCTTACTGCTGAAGCTCTAATACCATGATAAATTGTGAAGCAAAGAGAAATGCAAAGAGAAAAGAATAGAATAGTATATTGGAATGTATGAATAACTGAAGAAGTTACGAAGTACAATGCAATGGGAGATGGTTGAGCTAAATAGGCTCAAGCAAGACAAAAATAGAAAGTACAACTGTAGTACAGCTGGCAGTGTACAGTCACTGAGGTTACATTATATTTAACATTCTCTGCCCACTAAATCCAATGTTGTCTCTAATCCTCAACCAGGAGGCAGCAGTATTCAATCAACAGGAGCATTCTCCGGCTTAGATTCAGAAGACTTCCCTCTGGCATCTCACCCTTTTACCCAAGCTGTAGCTACAACCAATAACAGCACTTCGCACGGCGCGTTTTGTAGATCTAGCTTGCCTTGACGGTGATCTACCAATAGTGAATGATTATGTGTTCCCAAGTAACTAATGCTTCTGATACGTCAAACGAATCAAAAGTTTCAGAGTTCCAGAATCAGAATACACTGGACAGTAATGTCCGAGCGCTATGTTTGTGTTATGTGTCTTGCTTTAACATTCAGTATAATCATTTTAAACCGTCAGACTTATTTCACTCTCTGTTTTGTTGTGATTTCTTGGATTTTCAATCTCATAAAACGTTTTGACCGCTCGATATTGCCTCTCTGGTACTTCAGAAACTGCAGGGGAGTTTAAAGTTTGTCAGGTTCGAAGTGGAGTACTTGCAATACTCTCTGTTATGTAATTACAGTTATTTTTAAGCCGTGCAGGCTTACTTAACTATCTCTTACTTTTGGTATGTTGCTTCTACGTTAGCCTCACAAATTGAAGGATTGTTTATTTTTTGTGAGGCTTTAAGTTGAGTGCTTAGAATTGTGTGCGTTATACAATTCTTTGCGCCGGTCACATAAATGACACCTTTCATTGCAATGTTTATATTTTTAAATTTACTTTTAATGTTTTAAGTATATATCAAATATATTTGCCATTGTATTAGTTTAGTGCTAACATCAAAAGAGTAAAGAGTTCCGTTGTAGGGGTAATTTAAACAGATTATATATGACTGTATCAATTCAATATTATATATAGAATAATATTCTTTTCAAGTAGAGGCTAGCTGGTTATTCAGTACATTGCACCGAAACAGCCGCTAACTCGCGGCTGTTCCCTGCGCAATAAAAATCTTCGGCGTAGTTAAAAAAAAACCCTTAATTGACAGTAAATAATTTCATTAATGAATTTCAGTGATAATTAACTGTCACAACCAATTTCTTGTGAAGGCTAGAAATATTCATAAAAACCCTTTTTATAATTAAAAAATGACTAAATCTACCTATTGCCAATAAATATAAGCCTTTCTGCATAATAAATTAAATTTTTATTTAAAAATAAAATCAAAACTTAAAAATTAATATTAAATTTAAAAAAATATTATTTTAAATGATACAATTTATTTAAAAATTAAACTATTTAACTATGTTATCCTTTAAAAACTCTGACATTACCGATGCTATGCCTTCCCAACAACCAGAACAATAACTATTGAAATACTAATTAATGATTGAGAAATTAATTAAGAAGAAACTGACCCCTTTTATATTATTAAATTATGATTAAAATGTATTTTGAAATATTTCGCAGACGTATTCTTTTTGATGGACTTCGCAAATTCAAAGCTGTGCTTCATTATGAAAATTACGAAATTTGAAATTTGAAGTTGTGCTTGTGATTTATGGTCTTTGTTAATAAATAATTAATTAATTAAATTATAATTTAGCAATAAATAAATAAATAAATAAATAAATATATATATATATATATATATATATATATATATATATATATATA
>JASDQU010102384.1:206489-219340 GCA_032191745.1 Picea mariana
TATATATATATATATATATCAAATTTATTTTTTTAGATATATATAAAAGTATTGTGGATCAAGTTTATATATATATATATATATATATATATATATTGTGGATTAAGTTTATATATATATAAACTTGATCCACTTGTATTTTTATTATCAAATTTATTTTTTTAGATATATATATAAAAGTATTGTGGATCAAGTTTATATATATAGAATTGAAATTGAATAATAATAAAATTGTAAGGAATTTTGAAATTTTGAAATTTGTTTAATTAATATTGATTTATTATTTGAAATAATTAAATTTTTCATAAAAATTGTAATTAAAGTCCAGATCTTTATATTTAAAATTAGAAAATTAAAATAAAAATATTAATATCATACTGTTGATATATTTCTTTTATATGAGATATGTATTAATCCGATCTTGTCAACCTTATTTGGGGATAAACCATGTATAGAGATGGGATAAACAACGTATAGAGATGTAGGGAGATTTTTCTGTTGAAACACTAGAATCTCTGCATCTAAGTGAGTCATTGTTAATGGCTATGCAAATTACTGTTAGGTGTTCCCAATGATGAAAAATCACTAGTGGTTTAGAAGTCAGTAAATTTACCAATGTTTTCAGTGGTTGGATTATCAGATATTGTAATTAAATTTAACACAATTTGTTATTAAATCACAAGAGCATTATCTTTGTTCACCATTATTGCACTTCTTTTTTTTTAAGAGTTTGTTTTTTATTTTTTCAGATTAATTATAAAATATTTTTAAAATTTTTATGAACAATATTAATATGAAATTTTTTCTCGATTTTCCATTAACCTATTTAGAATTATACAATAGAAATCAGATAAAAAAATATCAAATAAACTTCATAATTTGTTCAAGAAAAATTTCCTTTGATTTTCCATTTTCCATTAACCTATTTAAAAATATACAAATCAGATAAAAAAATATCAAATAAAAGTCATAAATGTTTGTTCAATAAATATTTGTTCAATGAAAATTTCCATTGACTTTCCATTAATCTATTTAGAAATATACAAATCAGATAATGAAAATTTCTCTTTACTTTCCATTAATATCTTATGTCAGCCGATGATGTTCTTGATTGGAGAGCCCACTGGACTTTATTTGCATCTTACAAGCCAGAAACATATTTACTTTTACATATCCAAGTTAACTTCTTTCAAGTTTTCTACCTTATCTCGAATGTATGTATGTCCGTGGTATAATCTCGTTTCTCTGTATCCAACGTACACCTGTCTTTTAAGTTTGCTACCTTTCTCTGGAATGCATGTATGTGCGTGCGGAAAACATCCCATCCAGACGGCCATTTATTAGTAAGGCTGCCTTTTCGATAAGCAGATTATACGTCTACTTGTCTGTGTCTGATATGATTTAGGAGTTGCTGCTGTAGTTGGTTGGTCAGATACTTGTTTGTATCTATTTTCCACTTGCAAGGCAGCCCTTTTGATAAGCAGATGATACCTCTACTTGTCTGTGTCTGATATGGTCTAGGTGTTGTTGTCGCCCTTGGTTGGTTGCTCGGCTACTTGTTTGTATTTGTTTTTCATCTGCATGGCTAATAAGCTATTATGCCAATATTTCTCCTTACCTTCCATTACTAAGAAATCCATCCTGCATAGGAAAAATAATTGATTGAGAGTATCTTTTAGTCTATTTTGTTTCCATCCTATTCTGTTCATAAATTATTAATTTGAAAGTGGCTTTGTCTCCATCCTAATCCTATAGTGTTCATATTCTGGAAAATCAAGTTTGGTTTGTAGCCCCTAAATATATAGGGCAGGATTGCATTTATAAAAATTTTATTCAAATGAATTTATTTTGAACTTAAAATAACATATTAAATTGGGACAAAGTATTATTGTTTAGAGTACATGGATGTACTCTCTCAAATATATATAAGCCAGGATTATATTTATATATTTTTTATTCAAATAAATTTTATTTTTTATTCAAATAAATTTATCAAGATTGCATTTATATATATTTTTATTCTTATGTTTCACTTAAATGTTATAACAGAATTTTTGAATAAATTTATAAATATTATAACACAATTTGTTTTTTGTTTTTAAGGGGAGTAGTTCTTAATAATCAAAAAAGATTCTACATTTCAAAGTATTTCTCAAAATATAGTGTGCTCCCTCAAGACACTTCCTTCTTTACATGCTATAATCTTTTTTTATAATGGAAATTGTTCAAGACATGAAAAATTGTATAACATTCTCAAAATAATTAAGCACCTTCAGACTGTTTTCCAAACCGAAGATTATCTACCTTGAGTTATTATTTAGCATTCCGAGTATCTAACCAAAATGAATAGGGACGCAACTGTACTTATAGTGGTAATATTGGCATAGCTATTGATCACCAATAAGTTGATATTGCATTGTTATAGATATAAACTGTTAAAAGTATCATCTGACTAAATCTTCTAATATCATAACGTGTTGTTGCGATAGGACCCTGGACAATCAATATTTACTTGTAGTGTAACATACAAGTTATGTCCAGTGAGTAAAATTAGCGTAGAGGCATTAGTATCCTTGGGAGAGGGGGATTGGGTAAGATAGGAAGGTGACTATTTGATTATGTCAGTTTTTAAAATGAAATGTCAATATTTTGTATTAAATCCATCTTTTATTGTAAGTGAAAAACTTGTTCTTATTTCACAATTCGCTGTGAAATTATGAAAGGGCACTGAATTCGATATGAACTGTTAAAATTTATTCTTGAATAGTCGCATGATCATAATCATCTTTTAGACTTCAAGTAAATATGATTACATAGTACATACATCATAGTACATGATTACATAGTAGTTTTTTATGAACCCTGTTACCAAATCCAGTACATATAGCTTTAGTTTCTTATAAGCCCTGTTAACAAATCCCGATTTGAAGTAAACATGGTGACATAGTACATATAGCTATTTTTTCTCTTGCAAACCTTTTTGTTAGTTTCTTATGAGCCCTGTTGCCCGATCCCAATTAGAAGTAAACATGATTACATAATACATATAGTTTTTTTTACTTGTAAACCTTGTTATTAAATCCTAATATATAGCAAGAACGGTGCATTCCAGAATGAAAATTAATCACAAAGTAAATACTTAAAAGCATTAAAACTAATTTAAGCGAAGAAATTAGTCGACCTAAGTTACAAAAAGAATAGTAAAACTTAATAACATATCAATCCACATAAATGGTCCATGAAATTGATTGTGAGTCGAGCCAACCACAGCGCCGCTAAATAGGCACTACAAAAATGCATTTGGTCAATTTCCTGGGACATATCTTAATAATCTTTTTAAAACTTAATCTTGCAGCTGTAGAAAAAAGATTAAGATGCGGCATATTTTATTCTATTCTTACCCAAATCTATAACCTAGAGTAACTTTGTTTGCAGTTTTGGCTTCTTTTTTGAGGATTGTAAACAAGAGGAGAAATGGATGACTAGTGCTTCTCCCAACACCGACATGAAAAATAAATGGGAATTCATGGTGGTGTTAATGGAAGCAATACACCGTATTGCAGTATAGCTCTGGTCCATAGTAAGGATCCTTCTCGTCCAAAACCTCTGCATTGGCATGGAGGGAAACCAAGTTGGCTAGTATGCACATAAATGTTGGGTTCTAAAACCCACAGAGATTAATTTGCAGCACAGATAGAAAATCATAGCAAAAAACAATCACACATGGAGACACAGATGTTACGTGGTAAAACCCCGAGGGTGAGGGAAGAAACATCCACGGGACAATGGCAATGGCATTATATTGCTCAACAAGAGATTACAACCAACCAACAACCTGGAGAGGGCTTGAAGCCCCTTGCTCAATATCTGCCTCTAAGGTCTACATATTTAAACAACATCTTCATCAGTGATACAAACCTCATTACATTAATTTGCTAACCCTATCTTAGCTGAGTGGTTTCAACAAGAGGTAATAAATATGCATTAAATCTTGACCAGTTAAAACCGCCTTATCCAAAATAGTTGTCAGATTCCTAACAATCTCCATCTTGACAACAATTTACTTGATGCCATGCCATTGTCCGTTCATCACCTTCTTGCAAGCTAAAGATAGGTGATACCAGTGCTTCAAATCCGAAGCACCCATTTCATTGTTCCACCTGGATTTATCATGTGACCACTGGCAACTCCCTGCAAGTGAAATATCTGATTTTCTCATCGCAAACTTATACATTTTACCAGCATATGATACATGAGACATATAACCCTTTTCTTCTGCATCACTTGGACATAAACCTGAAGAAAGATTCTAAAAGATTTATGCTGGTTTCACATTTTATTCATATCAAATTTCTGAGAGTCTTTTCCATGCACTCACATTGTGATAACCAAAAACTCACCTTTAGTCCCGTCTCTGCGTATTCCATGCTCAAAAATTGTTTTGTTGCTCTCAGATCCTTCATCTCGAACGTCCAAGTCAACTGAGCCAACATGTTGATCTTAACCATACTACTGCTTGCTACAAGCATATCATAAACAATCTAAACACCAAGATAGTGAGTACGATAAACACAATGGTTACGTTCACTTCTTGTAAATCTTGGCTCACCATGAAGGAATCATCATTATGTACTAACTTGCCTGCTCGAGTTCCAGGCCATACAATAATCACTTGAGCTTTGCAAACAACTCTTCTGTCGTGATCTTGAGCACCTGCAGTGCTCCACCTCGAACACTATGTTCAAGGCCTTTGCCAAAACAATGACGAAGCCTGCCAAGTGAGCTTGACACCAGCTCACCTCCAGGCACATTTTAATGGAGTCCCATAGCTCCACCTTAACATGAACATCCCCTTGACCAAATCCGGCCAAGCCAACCAAGTAAGCGTTCACCACTCACCTCCAGGGCAATTTACAATAGAGTTACACATAGCCTAAAGAGGCCTTATTACATTCAATTTCATGGACATCAAACTACAGGAAACATGACGTGAAACCCACCCCTATCACCTAAGCCTATGTCCAGACTTTACTGGCGAAAACAGGGGTACGCATGCCTATTTAGGTCTTACAACCATATGCCCAATTACATATAATAAATTTACAACTCTATAAAAAATAAATGTTCATAGGTAACTTTTACTATTACCGTTTCTCTGGTTGCTGCCATTTACAAACACTTCTCTCATCCATTGCTTGACCGCAATGGTGACTTTGTCATGCCATGCTTGCTACTAAGGGCACCACCTCACTTTACGTTGATCACCCGAAGCTAGAATCCTTGGAGCACCTCCACCTCAAACTTGTGGAGTCTAAAATGGGCCTTCATCAAATGATTGAATGTCACATTACTGGGTGTCATTTCAGCATCACATATGGTCTTAAGCATGTCGAAGGAGGCATCCATATCCCGTTTTTCACAATGGGTATTCAAAACTATATTGTATGTGACGAAATTGGGAATAACACCAGATTGTTGTAATCTAGAACCCACATAAATTAATTTGCAGCACAAACATGCACAAAAAACAGTCATACAAGAGAACATAAAGATTACGTGGTAAAACCCTCTAACCTCCAGAGGGAAGCATCCACGGGACAATGGCTGATCCATATGGATATCGGTGGCCACCCACCTTTTCCAACTGGCTCAAAACAATTTTCTGACAATTTTGACAATTAACTATTTTCAGCAATATTAAGTTCTAGGGCCATTTTAAGGGCCTAAATGAAGGTTTTTTAGGATCGAGATCCTCAATGATAGCCGAAGGCATGATTGAGACCCCCAAATGAATCTCCTTGACGATACCTTTCCAATGGCCTATCACACGCCTAAAACAGAGATTGTATGCAAAAGTTACGACCCTGGAAAGTTGATGTACCAACTTACCCAAATGGGGCCCACATGACTTTTGGCGCTTCATCTCCTAGGGTTAGGTTTTTGGATGTCTAGGGTTTTTGGCATTATTGCTTATTGTAAACAGGCTTTCAGAGTCTCATTATAACCTTCTTCTTATGAATGCGCGCTGCCGTCACATCTCTTCTCAGAGATAAGCCGCCACCATTCTAGCAAGCTTGTTTTTGCTGCATTTTACAGTTTCAACTTATTTCGTTATTGAATAGAAAACCAGTTTTACTGTATCTCTGTTATTTTGTGTTAAGCACCTATTAATAATCTGTATNTTTTGGCATTATTGCTTATTGTAAACAGGCTTTCAGAGTCTCATTATAACCTTCTTCTTACGAATGCGCGCTGCCGTCACATCTCTTCTCAGAGATAAGCCGCCACCATTCTAGCAAGCTTGTTTTTGCTGCATTTTACAGTTTCAACTTATTTCGTTATTGAATAGAAAACCAGTTTTACTGTATCTCTGTTATTTTGTGTTAAGCACCTATTAATAATCTGTATTCATTTTGTTCTGCTCATAAAATCCGGATCAGTGGTATCAGAGCGGTCTGCTCCTTGTCGTCTTAATGCATGTCCCCAACGAGGTCAGAGTACAAAGAGTTGGGTCTCGAGCTTGTTTCTCTTTAGGACAGAAGCTCTCGCACGCCCAAGCGACCTCCCATGGCAGGAGAAAAGAAAGATGACAGGACAGGAGATCCTTTCAAACTGTTGATTGAGGAAGCCCTCATGCAACAGAGGAACGAGATGATGGATAGTTTCGCGCAAATCCGTCAACGACTACCAACAGGTGACACATCTTGTTTGAACAGAGGCACCGCCCCCTTCAAGGTACAAATAAATTTCGATCTTCCTATATTTGAAGGTCAGATAGACGCAGATGCTGTAGACAAGTGGTTTAATCTACTAGAAGGGTATTTTTCTATCCATAACTTTTCGAATAGAGAAAATATTACTTTTGTGCTCCTCAAAGCTGTTCCCCATGTTAAAGATTGGTGGGAAATTTTCTGTGAGCAGAAGGAGACAGAGGAAACCTCATTATTTTCAGTCACGACCACTTGGGAATCCTTCAGGGATGCTATTAAGGAATAATACTACCATGTCGGAAGTTATGACGACCTGTATACCAAATGGACCACATTGCGGCAAGAAAGAGACCAAGCAATGCCATATTTCACAAATATCTTCTATACCTTGCGTACCAAGTTGGGTATCAAAGATTCGGAGTGACATCTGGTGCTTAAGTATCGCGGTGCTCTGCATAGATACATCCAGACTGAAATGGAATTTCTGGACATCTCATCCTTGGGAACGGCCTACCGATATGCCGTCAAAATCGAGTAGAAGCTCAAACAAAAGACACGATAATTTGGGCCTGGGAACCCCTCACAACAAAAGTTAGGAAAGGGCGACCCCAACCCACCGAACAAAGGACAGAGCAAATATGGACAATATTAGGACAACTAGTCCAAGCCACAAGCAAAGAAGGACACCAGAAAGACAAAGAAAGATACTAGAAAGTGGTCTGACTTCCATAAGAGCCCTTGGCATAACACTGCTGATTGTCGCTCAATGCAATCGCTAGTGGTCGAAGTGAAAGCCTCTGAATCAGATGCGGATTCTGACTCTGAGCCAGAACAAGAAAGGGGAAGACGGATCATTGACGCGGAACCCAGTGCCACTGTTGCTACCACCAAGCTCTAGCCTGGTGAACTAGACGAGCCAGCAGAAGGAGAGCGCCTCTTCCATTCATAGATGTGGGTAAAAGGCACCCCATTGCACTTCATCGTTGATAGCGGTAGCCAGAAGAACCTCATCTTAGCAGAGGTCGTCAAGCGGCTGGCCCTGCCAACAATGCCGCACCCACAACCCTACACCATTGGATGGCTCTGCCAAGAAAGCGATCTTTGCATCAGCCAATAGTGTCGACTGTCGTACGACATCAAGCCCTTCAAAGACGAGGTATTGTGTGATGTTTCTCCTCTCAAAGTTTGTGATGTTCTTTTGGGCCAACCTTTTTTATGGAAACGTCATGCTGTATATGAGTCTAGGCCTCGTAGTGTTATTATTACTTTGAACAGGAAATTGTATAGGATACCCGAGGCAGTCCCACCTAGTGCTATTTCCTTGATCTCTGTTAAGCAATACAGGAAGGTCATCTCTCAAACGGGGAAGTTTGTCTTCTTCGTGATTGGCTCTCAGAATAAGCGAAAGATCATAGCCACATCCAGGGTCTCTGTGGCTGACCTCTCCACACAGCGAAAGCAAGTAGATAAGGTCGTGGAAGAATACTCAGATATCTTCTCCTCAGCTACATGGGTACCTCTGCACTGCTAGGTCAAGCACCCCATCGATTTGACCCCCGACGCACTGCTTCCCAATGGGTCAGTCTATCATCGCTCTTTGTTAGAGAATGAGGAGATCAAGCGACAAATCCAAGAACTGCTCCATAAGGGGCACATCTGCCCCATCTCATCACCTTGCGGGAGACCAATCGTGTTGGTACAAAAGAAAGATGGAACCTGGCGACTCTGTATTGATTACAGGGCTCTGAATAAAATCACAGTCAAAAACCAGTACTCGATTCCCCGAATCGATGACCTTCTTGATCAACTCACGGGGGCCAAATACTTCAGTAAGATTGATTTGAAGTCTGGTTACCACCAGGTCCCGATAGAACAAACAGATGTATGGAAGACCGCCTTCAAGTCAAAGAAAGGCCTTTTTGAATGGTTGGTCATGCCCTTTGGTTTGACAAATTCTCCAGCCACTTTCATGAGGATGATGGACGATATCCTGCGAACATTCACCAATACTTTTGTAGTGGTGTATCTCGATCACATTCTAATTTACAGCAAGACTTGCGTCGAACACTTGCAACATATTTAGCAGTTTCTACACACCATGCGACAGCACAAGCTATACGCCAACTTGGAAAAATGCTCCTTCAGCATGGACAGGGTCCATTACCTGGGCTACATCATTGATAAACATGGTGTACATGTGGATCTAGCCAAGATCCAAGTCATCCGTGACTAGCCAGCCCCAACAACACCCACTAAGCTTCAGAGCTTCTTGGGCCTTGCCAATTTCTATCGCAGGTTCGTGGAAGGTTTCTCCCATATTGCATGGGCCCTCAGCCAAATAAACAGGGGTGGTGGTAAGGCAAAATTTGCGTGGGGCCGGTCCCAACAACAAGCGTTCGATGATTTGAAGCAGCTCTTGTGTTCAACCCCAGTACTTTCACTACCAGACCTACAACATCCCTTTGAGATCGAGACAGATGCTATAGACTATATTGTGGGCGCCGTTCTCACTCAGCACGACCACCCTGTGGCCTATGATAGTGAAACACTGTTAGATACTGTCCGTAAGTATCCTACTTACAACAAAGAAATGTACTCCATTGTGCAAGCATGTCGCTAGTGGAGACATTACATTCTTGGGAAGGAGATAGTCATCCACACTAATCATAAGCCACTGCAGTTCATGCAAACACATGGAAAATTGCAGAATGACCGCCATCAAAAGTGGTCCACATACTTGTAGCAATTCCACCTCAACATCAAGTATAAAACAGGGAGCACCAATCGCATCGTTGATTGCCTTAGCAGACCGCCAATGTGGCACTCACCACGGTGCTAGACTCTTGCAACCATGAGACATCTGGATGGCCCCAACTCTATGAGACAGGCCCTAACTTCACCACCACCTACCAAATGTTGGGTGCAAACACAGTTGTCGATAATTTCCATCTTCAGGATGGGTTGTTGTGCTATTTGGGCCATATTTGTGTTCCATCAAGTGAGCGAGCAAAGTTGATCTGGGAAGCCCAATACAGTCAGGTGTCAGGACACTTTGGCGTCGAAAAGACAGTGGCGATGCTACAAAAACATTTCTACTGGCCAAAAATTCGACAGGAGGTCAGTAAGTATATTAGGTCCTGCACTGCCTGTGCTATTTCCAAACTGACCACTAAGAAACATGGCCCGTACAATCCTCTTCCTACTCCTAACACGCCATGGGAATCCATCTCAATGGACTACATGTCGGGCCTTCCATCCACCAAGCGGGGAAATGATTGTGTTTTTGTGGTTGTTGATCGCTTTTCTAAGATGGCGATTCTGGTTGCCTACAAGAAGATCATCATAGTAGAGGCCACTGCCAAGCTCTTCTTTGAATGAGTCTGGGTACATTTTGGAATCCCACAAACCATTGTCTCAGATCAGGATAGTCGATTTCTTAGCACATTCTGGTCGAGCCTCTGGTCACTGCTGGACACCAAGCTCACCAAATCCATGACCTTCTACCCCCAGACAGATGGCCAAACCGAGGTTGTAAATCGAATGATTGTGCATATCCTTCGCATGTATAATTCAAAGCGCCCTCGCACATGGGATGAGATCCTTCCCTATGTCCAACATAGCTACAACCGAGCCCTGCATAGCTCAACTGACCACAACCCCTTTCAAGTGGGGTTGGGATTCCAACCATTGGGTCCCATAGATGTTGCACTTCCCCTTGCAGTCACCTCGACCGACTCATCTCCTGCTCCAACTGAAGCTAACAATGCCACCCGGTTCATTGAGTGGATCCAACACATCCGCCAACAGGTTCAGGATATCCTATAGAAGTCCAATGACAAGTACAAATAGTGCCATGATCAACATCCTGTGTCGCATAAGTTTTAGATGGGTGACAAAGTTTTGTTGCACTTGCAGAAATAATGCCTTACAGGACCCCATCGGAAGATTCACCCACTCTGTTATGGGTTGTACACTATCACCAAGGCTGTGGTGGATAATGCTTTTGAGCTCAACATTCCTCCTTTCCTTGGCTTGCACCCAATGTTCAACATGGATCTCCTTCGCCCTCATTTCCCACCATTATTGGACACCTCAGAAGTAGCATAATAGCTCACACCAACAGAGCTCAACCCCAACTGCATACAACAAGCATCCAATGATCAGATTGTGGATAGATAGATCAAGGGCACTCGACAACAAAGGATCCATCTTTATCGAGTCGTCAAAGCAGAGCAGCTCCTGCACCAAGGCAAGTGGCTCACTAGGGGCCAAATTCAGCAGAAATTTCCTCATCTGATGGGGGACCTCAATGCAATGGATACCATTTCTTCCTAAGGAGGGGGGATTGATCCATATGGATATCGGTGGCCACCCACCTTTTCCAACTGGCTCAAAACAATTTTCTGACAATTATGGCAATTTACAGTTTTTAGCAGTTTTAAATTTTGGGGCCATTTTGAGGGCCTAAATGAAGGTTTTTCAGGATCAATCTCCTCAATGATAACCAAATGCATGATTGAGCCCCAAAAATGAATCTCCTCGACGATACCTTTCCAACGGGCTATCACATGCCTAAAACGGAGATCGTATGCAAACATTACGACCTCGGGAAGTTGATGTACCAACTTACCCAAACGGGGCCCACATGACTTTTGGCGCTTCATCTCCTAGGGTTAGGTTTTTGGATGTCTAGGGTTTTTGGAATTCTTTCTTATTGTAAAAAGGCCTTCAGAGCCTCATTGTAACCTTCTTCTTGCGAATGCGCACTGCCGTCACATCTCTTCTCAGAGATAAGCCACCACCATTCTAGCAAGCTTGTTTCCACTACATTTTACAGTTTCAACTTATTTCGTTATTGAATAGAAAACCAGTTTTACTGTATCTCTGTTATTTTGTGTTAAGCACCTGTTAATAATCTATATTCATCTTCATTCTGCTCATAAAATCCAGATCAATGGCAGAATCAATCTATTAGCAGAAACCAGGAGATTACAACCATAGCTTAGGAACCAAGCAACCCCGGAGAGGGATTGAAACCCCAGCTCAATATTTGCATCTACGGGCTACATATTTAAGCCATTTCTCCTTCAGTTACTTAAAACTGAATACATTGAATGCTACTCCTATTCTTGCTAATTAGTTTTAACTAAAACCCAAGAATACTATCTTGTTGAAAACAACCGTGAATTGGTTGTCACATTCCAACAATAAATCCCCATGAAAACCAAAGAAGGAACATAATCAACATTCCTTTTTGAGCACCGATTACGGGAGAATACATGAGCCATGGGAAAGCTTCGAAGAGAAGCCTCTGCGTCATTTCTTCTATGAGCCGATCAGATAAAGAGATCCACGTGTGACGAATGTAGAAGATAAAACCAGACATTGAACCATAGCTTCTCAACTAACCAGTTCGGAATATCGATTTCCACGCCATCGTGAGTCAGTAAGTCAGCTCTAGGGCTTCCTAAGCCCAAACAGGAAGAAGGGAGAGTGAAAGGAAGTCAAACGGACTCTGAGTTGCCCTTGGTTTTCCTAAACACGGAGATGCCTACGATAGTGAAAGAAAGACAATGAAAAACACCGAAATGATTGTACAAAACCGAATTAACCACATGATTTTAGATTTGAAAATAAATCTCCGTGAAATCTGGATGTTGTCGCTGAAAATGGATATAGATACATGGCACTCGCTAAAACCTAAATGGACTAAGAAGCCTCTTTTATCGCTTCTTAAAGAATGTGTTCTAACGTCTCAAATTCTGACTTTTACTAAAATATGAAAGGACAAGGAAGCTATTTTTGGTTCACATTTCAAAAACATTTCGCCAAAATTCAGACTTTACTATGCACTTTATTTTATATGCATATATAAAATAATTGGGTCTAATATTGATTTCAATTGAAAATAACATTTATATTGAATTAATTTGGTTACGCCCTATAGTCCATGTAACATAACACATTAAAATAATAATTAATAAATAAAATTTAATAATAATAATAATAATAAAAATAAAAATTTATGTGCATATACTCAGTTTTTCTTAATCATTAAGCCTACTCAAGTTATATATATATATATATATATATATATATATATATATATATATATATATATATATATATATATATATATAT
>JASDQU010102384.1:219973-232348 GCA_032191745.1 Picea mariana
TATATATATATATATATATATGATAAAAATGCAAGAAATTTCTATCATATCACAATATAATAAAAAAAGGGTTGAATAGGGGGGTCTACCAAAATAGGAAACCAGACCCTTGAACCCTGTTCAAAACAACGAAGATCTTCATATTTGTAAGTTTTTATCCAAAGTTCCAGAGATGAGCCCATAAATATAGCCTGAGAAAAAGATCGTAGGGCCACTAACAATCTAACCAGAGACAAAACGTAATAGAATTTCAAAACCTACCGGGGAGTTGGCACTCGCTTAATCCCCCTCTCAGACGTCCCGGTGTGGCTCCTTGCCTCCTTATTAGCGTGGAGAATGAGCTCTTTCTAGGTTGATCGTCCTCTTCTTGGAGCTTTTCATCCTCATCATCGACCATAATTGGACATTGGAGAGATCCTGGAGGAGACTCAACTTCCTGACCTTTCCAATGCTAATTCAAGCACTTATATGGTTGATTAACCTTGAAATTGATATCATGTTGAGCCCTACAATAAAGCTTGAATTTTCCCTCCAAAATATGAATAGCTTGGAGGATCTCGACATTATTTCACCTAGTTTCGTTGACAGCCTAGGCCACTAATGCCTTGACCATCCAATAAGTTTCGACCATCCTAAAGTACTAGGTATCTCTAGTCTGAGGGTTCACTGGGTTTGCCACCCACTTGGTTGCTTCCTTTATTATCTTTTCTTCCCTGGTCATCCTATGATGGGATAGAACTCGATCCTTGATGGCATCCGCTGACCATATTTCGTCCATTGAACAATGGACCCAAAATCGCTCCTCGGTGGCTTGAGCTTCCTTGTCTTCTATGGAGAGGTAGCCCTGACCCCTTGACGAGGAAGCTTCCCTGTCATGAAAGCCCACTGAACACCTCTTATTCTTCTTGTGCCATCGACGGTCCATTCTCCCCCCCAACCTGATCCTACTTTTTAGACTTAGAATCGACATAAAGATTGCCAGAAAGAAAATACGAGAGAAGCTCAATATGAGGCCTCCTATACACCCTTCCCTCATATTTATCCCTGAAAACCAAGGCATTAAAGTTACTTTGATAGTACTTAGAGTTAGGTAGCATGTGCTTGAGGTACATATTGCAAGTTTCCATAATGGCTAGGTAGATGATTGGACTCTTTACCACCGTTCTTGAGTCATCAAGACCTCTCACAGTTTGCGACCACTCCATCAACTAACTACTGACTTGGCCTTTTGTACTAGTACCAAGGGATTTTTCATCGACAACATGCTGCATAATAATTGTAACAGTCTTGGAACATCTGAGCCTTGACCTTCCTTTATATGTTTCCATCATCTTTAGTAGGGGGTGTGATCCAAATTATTTTCGGCACGAAAAGAGAGCAACAATATAATAAATAAATGTACAGAGATATCTCATATATCTAATAATGTAACATAAATGTATCAAAGATGCAACCATAAACACGGAGATATAGTAATACACAATTTTCTATTAATGAGTGAAAATGTACAAAGACTGTAAAATACAGAGTGAAAGATTCGCTAGAATGGTGGCAGCTTATCTCTGAGAAGATATGTGATGGCTACTCGCATTCGTAAGAAGATGATTTTACAATGAGGCTCCAAAGTACTTTTTATCATAACTAGAATCCAAAACCCTAGCCTCGGAAGATGAAAGGCCAACAGTTTTGTGGACCCCATTTTGGGTAGTTTGGTGTATCAACTTCTCGGGGGCGTAACTTTGGCATATGATCTTCGTTTGGGGCGCACGATAGCTCGTTGGAAAGGTATAGTTGATGAGATTCATTTAGGGGACTCAATCATATTCTTCAACTATCATTGAGAAGCTTGATCCCAAAAAACCTTCATTTAGGCCCTCAAAATGGCCTCGGAAGTTAAAAACTGCTAAAAATAGTAAATTACCAAAATTGCAAAAAATTGTTTTGAGCCAGTTAGAAAAGGTCGGTGGCCACCAATATCCACCTGGGTCAATCCTCCCTCAAGAAGCAATGGTCTCCATTGCGTTGACTGCCCGAGGGAGAGGGAAAATCATTTGTTGAATCTGCATCTTGATGAACTGTTTGCCTTGTTGGAGAAGTTGCGTTGCTTAGCTTGTTGAAGGTTGTCACGAACCTGTGGCCGGAAGGGTTGGACCTTTTTAACCAGTCTAGCTACATGAGATGCCTGTGTGCATAAGGATTCCTTACACTTTGTTGCAATCTTGTCGACCTGCTTATGTTGGATAGAAGGTTCTTGGGCCGAGGCTGTAGTGGTTGCAGTATCCTTCCATTCACCTTTTGAACAGATTGTGAAGAAGCTGAATTTTGTAGTATGAGATACTACCTTACGACATTGTTTAGGTGGGATAGTAGTTGGAACTACCTCTGGTATTCTGTAGAGATGACCCCCCAAAGTAACAATGACACTACGAGGTCGAGACTCATAAACAACATGGCGCTTCCACATATATGGCTGGCCCAAGAGAACATCACATGCATCGAGTGGGGAAACATCACATAATGCCTCATCCTTGAAGGGTTGGATGCCATATGATAATCGAAACTACTGGCTGACATGAATATCTCTTCCCTGGCGAAGCCACCCGACGTTGTATGGTTCTGGGTGTGGTGTTGTCGACAATATCAACTATTTGACGACCTCTGTTGAGATGAGGCTCTTTTGGCTTCCACTATGAATAATAAAATGCAGTGGGGTCTCCTTCACCCACATCTATGGATGAAAAAGTCGCCCCCCCTCTTCAGGATCTCTTGGTTCTCCTGGTTGAATTGTTGTGATCGTGACAATAGCAGTGGGGTCTGCGTCAATTTTCTGTCTTCTATCAGTATTTTTCGAATCAGATTCTGAATTAGGGTTTGACTCCTTGTCTTTCATCTTGGCCACCAATGACTATTTTGATCGACATTCATCGGTGTTGTGCCATGGAATTTTGTGGAAATCGCACCATTTTCTGGTGTCCTTCTTGGTCTTCCTGTGATGTTTCTTTTCATGTGTCTTAGACTGGTTTTCAGGAAGCTGTTTATTAGGGTCGTCTTTATCATACTTTGGTTGTTTCAGATTTAAGCACCCAAACTCCCGTTTGTTTGGGTGCTTAAATTTCTGCTCAATTTTAACATCATAGCGATAAGCAACACCGGGTGATGAGATGTCCAGAAAATCCATTTCAGTTTGTATGTATCTATGTAGAGCCCCAGGATATTTCAAAACCAAGTTTCGTTTGGATTCTTTAATACCCAACTTGGTGCACAAGGTATGGAAGGTATTGGTGAACTCCAGAACTTCTTGGCCCCTCTCTTGTCGCAGTGCGGTCCATCATATATACTGCTCCTCATAGTTGCCAACAACATAACACTGTTGTTATTGGATAAATCAGTGAATGCGGACATAAAGTAATCTCCCTAGATCCACCTGGATCTAGAACAAAACAAGACAGGACATGACGCTTTCCCTAAGTTACTACCATTGAATTTACTACCAAAGAAGGAAGAGATGACATACCTTTAGATATCGCTTCCTTATATCTCTGTTGTCCCTGCTTCGCTCCGGTGTTCTTGTGAGATCATATCTGCAATGACACAAACCAAACAAAGTGAAAGCAACAATAGTAGATTCAATGGAGACCTAAACATGTGATCAATGAGTCATGCAATAAAACACTAATGATTTTACAGGAAAGAAACATGTCACTATATCATATTAAGTAAAAGTGGAAGATACAACCAAATTGCCTTGATGTTGCAAGTTCCCTTTTAGTGGTCCTTTGTTCCGACACACACATACACTTGCTCCGAATTTGTGTGAAGATGGTCCACAAAAGCTTGATGGACAAATGGAGGCCTCAAGCATCAATTGTAATAGGATCCTTCACACAGTCTTCAACCTATTCTTTCAGGAATTCTTTGCTCAATCTTTCTTAACCTTTTCCATGAGAAACCCATCATTATATAAGATAAGGTGAAGTGGTAACAAGGATGAGGATGATCCCACCAAATCAGAGCAGTGAGTAAGATCACAACCATACAGACGCCACCTCACATTCTAGAAGATTCTCCTTCTAGAAACTTCACGAAACTTCTTCCTTTCCTTAGCTTGAAATGTTGTCGCACCCTTCCTATATAACAACATGCGAAAATCCCCCTAGCTAGGCATAGAGCAGCCTGTGGAAATTAAGGATTTCCACACTGTGTACCACTATCTGCCTGCGGTGTCATTCTAAAAATATGTCTTGTAGGGGAAGAACTTAGTCATTTTTCTCATTTAAAAGATTTTTTTGAGAGCTTGAACACATGCCTATAGAGTCATCATCGGGGTGACCAAAATAATGTGTAACAACTGTTCCTTTACTGCGTCCACAAAAAAATACGAAGTGGGATCGACCCCATATATTCTAGACTCTTATGTGGAACTTTGCTCCCAATAAGTTTCCCACCAATGCTTGACATGGGGGAGAGCTTTAAGGAGTGCGAAGGTGATCTTTTCTTTGTCTGAAAAATGGTGAACTCTATAACCTTCTAACAAATTTAACCATTTGTCTAGGGCATCTGCATCTATCTAACCTTCAAATATGGGAATATCAAAATTAACCTGTACCTTGAAAGGAGAGATGCTTCCAAAGTGGTTGTTTGATGAATATGCGCCTGTTGCTATCAGTAGGTGTTGAAATATGTGGGAAAAATTCTCCATCATTTCGTCCCTCTGTCGCGTGAGAGCTTGTTCAAACAACAGATTGATAGAATCGTTTGCTTCGTCATTTTTTTTTCTTCTGCCATGGGGGGTTTCAGGGCATGCGAGAGTGATTGTCTTCAAGAGAGACAAGATTGAGACCCAAATTGCTATACTCGAACCTCGTCGGGGACATGCACTGAAAAAAATGATCAAGAGCAGCCTGCTCTGATACCACTGATCTAGATGATTTTCGGCACGAAATGAGAGTAGAGATATAATAAATAAATGTACAGATATATCTCAGATATCCAATAATGTAACATAAATGTCTCAAAGATGCAACCATAAACACAGAGATACAATAATACACAATTTTCTATTAATGAGTGAAAATGTAACAAGACTGTAAAATACAGAGTGAAAGACTCGCGAGAATGGTGGCAACTTATCTCTGAGAAGAGATGTGATGGCTACTCACAACCGTAAGAAGATGATTTTACAATGAGGCTCCAAAGGCATTTTACCATAAAGAAAATCCAAAACCCTAGCCCCAGAAGATGAAAGGCCAACAATTTTGTGGACCTCGTTTTGGGTAGTTTGGTGTATCAACTTCTCGGGGGCGTAACTTTGGCATACGATCTACGTTTGGGGCGCATGATAGCTCGTTTAAAAGGTATCGTCGAGGTGATTCATTTATGGGGATCAATCAGAGCCTTTGCCTATAATTGAGAAGCTCGATCTCGAAAAAACCTTCATTTACGCCCTCAAAATGGCTTCGGAAGTTAAAAACTGCTAAAAATAGTAAATTACCAAAATTGTCAGAAAATTGTTTTGAGCCAGTTAGAAAAGGTGGGTGACCACCAATATCCACCTGGATCAAAGATGGTCCTCATTTTCGTGTGTATCGACATAGTTTGTCGTCTTTCCTCCGGGTTCATATCAAGATGCAGGCCACCTACATAAATGAGCACCATCCCTTTCATTGTACCTTCTATCCCTATCCTAGGCCATCTATCATCCTATCCCGTTTCATGATGCAAACCTGTACATCAAGTGGTCCACCTAACCAGCTCGGCCCTGACCCTCCACGTGGTCAGGTCGACGTTGAAGCATTTGTGCCTCTTCCATCCCTTCTGGCAGTGTGTCCCTTGGTCGCCAAATCCGATGCAACTCTTGTAACATGACATCGAGGTTGGCCACACAGTCACCACCAAATTTTTTTTTCTTCTGATATGCTTTGGGACGATGGTCGCTAGAGAGGTAACCATACCCCCAAGCTAAGAGAGACCATAGCTCAACCTCCGATTATTAAAAACCTTATCGGCTTTCACCCTATTCAGGAGTTTTTGGAGGCCTCTAATAATCAATTGGGAGTTACCTTCTACCAATAGGGTCCAGAAACCATGATCCTTGGCTATCACTATTTTTCGATGAAGCCCTGCCAATTCTACTGCATTGTTCGTTGATATCCCTAGATTGGATGCATAGACTAGGACTACTTCTTTGTTGTGGTCCATAAAGACTCCTTCTCCTGCTTGACCGATATTCCCCTTTGATAATCCATTGAAATTTAGTTTTATAAAACCAACCCGGGGAGGAATCTAGTGATCACGAATCCAAGCTTTCCCCACCTTCGGAGCCAAATAATTCTTGTTGAGAAAGGACCCCAGATTTTTGTTTTTGAATATCTCTACCTTAGAAATTTCCAGCTACAGATCTTGGACCGACCATGAAGTTACACCAATGGATTCTTTCACTTTGACGCTAATGATTTCCGATATTTGGTTCTTGGTAAGGGCTTTATCTTTGAAAAATATTTTGTTCCTTTCTTTCCACACATTCCACATGAGAATGTCTGGAAAGATCTCCCAAGCTATGTTAATGATGTGGTTGTTGAATGAGTTAGTGCTCCAAAATTCTATAGGTTTTATCACATTGTGTTAGTATTAAAAAATATTGATATTATCAAATATATTAAAATATATTAATACTTTAAAAAATATTAATATATTTTATAATATATTACCACCTCTGTAACCACTACATTGTTTTTGTGATCTATTAATTGGAGTAAGGGCAAATGGAAAATCAATTAAAACTAATATATATATTTTTAATATATTAAAATATTTTCTAATATATTAATGTATATTAAAATATTTGATTTTTTTAAATATATTAAAAAGTAATTATATATCAAACTAAAGTACTTATTACTAACTCCATATCTTAAGACTTATATATATATAGAGAGAGAGTGAAACTTCTTTTTCTCCCGAATCTACAACTCAAATTACTTTTAAGATAAAAAAAAACTTTGTAACCTTCAATAATTCCCTTTTTAAGGTTACAATTTCAATTTAAATTATGATGAATATCAATTCCACGATACTTATAAAAAAAACCTATTAAAATAAGTTAAAAAAAAAAAAATACATTGTCACCCAAAAGGAACTATAAATGATATTTCCAAATCTAAATGAAATGACACATTCACACCCAAAAGTTTCTATAAATGATATTTCACATGTAAATAACTCACGTCATAATAATTACAACACTAGCTAAGGCATTCTTTTTATAAAATAAAAAGATGGGGAAAAGATTTATCAACCTTTAAGATTTACCTAAATTGGTGTATGAGACTTCCTTGTTTGTGGGACAAGGGACCCCCCTCTGTTCAATGATATACCCTACCCCTCTCTAGATTTGAACTTATAACTTCTTAAGAGGAAACACATGTTCTTAACCATTAGGCCCACTCAAACTATAGTTATAGTTGATTATGATCAACCATTAATTGATCGTAAACATAATTGACTTTATTAATGAATTTATTTTGATTATATTTAATAAGATTGATTTTAAATTAAATGATTTATTTAAAAATAACTAATAATTATAATTATTAATTTACATTAAATAAAATCATAATTTTTTTTAGGATTAATGAGAAATTATTAAGATTTTATTGAAATACAATGCATGATTAGGTATGAAACAAGCCAAAGTTATAGTGGGACATTTGAAAAAGATGAAAAGAGGCTTGAGTTGCATTGTAACACTACACAATGAGCAAAAAACTAATTAACTACTTTTACCAATTTTATGAACATTGATTTATGTTCATTAAACTTGTTATTAATAAGTATTTGTTTGGTTTGAAGGGAAATTTGAAAATCTACATTTTGGCATGATTTGGCATGATATCATTAGAGAAAAAGAATTTGGCTTGATGAAACTATAGATTTCAAATATTAATATTGTACAAATTAATTATATTAAAAATATTTAAAAGTATAATTATATTAAAAATATTTAAAAGTGTTATTATACAAATTAATTATATTAAAAATATTTAAAAACACTAAATCAATTTCTTAAATAAAAACAATAATTTCATCCATCAAAAATTTCAATTTTGATTGCAATTAGATAACCATATTTCTATGACGTTGAATTGTAAAAAGTTAAAAATTTAGAATGTTTATCATTCTCCGATGTTTATTAATGTTGACAAAGTTAACTCATGTTTTGTTGAGTAATGTTAACTATTATAAACTAAGTTATTTAATATTAATGTAATGATAATTTAATTGAATAATACTTACTAATTCTAATTAACATTGATTAAGTTCATTAACCATCTTTTATATTGATTAATTATATTGTATGTTAACTAAACTAACTAATGTTTACTAAATCAAAATCAATTAACTTAAGTAACTTTAACTTAGAAAACATTAATCAATGTAAATTATGACATGTGTAAATTATGACATGTGAAATTGTAAATTATGACAAATAAAGATGATTGAGTTACATTGTGATGTTCACTAAAGAATAAAAATGTGTTATGTTACAATATGAAATTTGATAAATAACATAAAGAATATATATTGTATAATAACTAAACTAACTAATATATCTTTTATATTGATTAATTATATTGTATGTTAACTAATGTTTACTAAATCAAAATCAATTAACTTAATTAACATTAAGTAACTTTAACTTAGAAAACATTAATCAATGTAAATTATGACATGTGAAATTGTAAATTATGACAAATAAAGGTGATTGAGTTACATTGTGATGTTCACTAAAGAATAAAAATGTGTTATGTTACAATATGAAATTTGATAAATAACATAAAGAATAAAAAAGTGTTATGTTATAATATGAAATTTGATAAATAATATAAGTAGGTTACCTTTCAAATTTTGATATTTTTAATAAATAATTAAAATGTTTCATTGTAACATATCATAAAGAATTAATTTGACTAACATTGATTTGTGTTGATTTATGTTAACTAATTATTAGAATAGAATATTTAATAAATTGACTAATGTTAAGTGTTTAATGGTCATTAATATTGATTAAAAATAATAATGATGATTTATATTCATTAATATTGTCTTATGTTGACTAATGTTTATAAATCAATATTGATCAACTTAGTCAATGTTACTTAATTCAAAAAACACTAATCTAAAAACATTTATCAATGTTAATTATGAGGATAAAATATGGTTGCCTTACATTGCAACACTAAAGAAGAGCTCAGTCTAAATATGGCATGACTTGGACCTTTTTTGTTCCACTTTTTTTCCAAACATTTTTTTCCTAAATTCTAGCTAAAACTTTAGAAGATTTGTTGGAATTGTGGATATCAATTGTTGAGATTGCACAATTCACATGTAATAGTGGTTTTTTAGGACGTTGAATCCATTTATACATTAAGAAAGAAATGAAAAAAATGCAATTTGACCAACAATTATATAACTAAATTTTGGTGATAATGGCCAAAAAAATCTCAAATTTTATAAAGTTTAGATGCCTTCTTAAACAAACAATAAAATATGATTATGTTACATTATGACATTTCATAAATAACAAGCTATGTTATATTGCATTGTAAAATTTCATAAAGAATAAACGATACCATTAGATTGCATGGTGACATTTTGATAAGGAATAAAAGTGTGTTTTCTTGGATTGTAAAATTTCAGGGAGAGAACCAAGCTTACCAACGCCACTCTATACATAGGTCAGGTTCTCATTCATAGGGTGTTTTCTCTTGGACTAGTTCTTATGTTTCAATTTGCATTCATGCCTCCATCTCGTGGTTATGCACGTGGGTGTAAGAGGGGTCATCATAATCCTCCTGACCCATCCTCCTACAACAACATGAGTCAGGTGCCTCCTAGCCCAAGAGTTATGCTCTCCATATAGCAAATTGTTAGAGAATTTTGTCAAGGAAGCCCCCCTCAGATTTCAACAAATTTTGGAGTATGTAGAAGCAAAAATCATATAGGAGAGAGCTTCCCTTCATGACTCGGAGGTGGATGCAAAGATAGGGGATTGGGTTCTAGATATGGGGGCATCGAGAGGTATAGACATGAAGTATCCCAAAACCGTGGATCTCTACCAGCATATTAAAACGTTCTTGGGAATAATTCATCTTGAGAGTGATGATGAGCATGAAGCTATGTAGGAGCAAATGAATGAGATGAAAATCCAAATCTAGGAGCTCACAACTTGCATGGATTCCCAAGCACACCCAGTGGAAAACCATCAAGGTGGCGTGTCTTAACAATAGGTTTCAGATCGCCAAGAGGGGGAAAGTGGCCTCTCTCCCCCCTAATTTGTCTTGAATGCCTTTTATTTTGGGTTTTCTAGAAAGATCTTTCTTTAGTTGAGAAAAATACAATGTTATGATAGATACAACTTGGATGCCTATTAATAGTTTTGCAAGTATATTATTGTTAAACAATTTGGACTGACAATCTTTTTTACATTGTTCTTGGTCTGGTTTCCCAAGTGGCATGCTAGTAACAATGTGGTTTTTGTATACATGTTCTTACTCAGATATATAATATAGTTTACTTTGTTAGCCGAAAAAAAACCATTTCATAAGAAGTTAAATGGACTAATGTTTACTCTTCTAAGTATATTGATGTTAACTAAGTGGAATATTGACAAAGTTGACTAATGTTAACTATTTTTTCTAATATTGACTAATGCTAACTAATATTGTTTAATTTTATGTGGAGTTTTTCTTGAGGATCCTAACTTTATTAAAGTGTAGAAACATTGGCAAATTTTACTGATCCTTAAAATGCCAACCATAAAATGTTTGGTAATATTTTGAAAAAAATATTCAAATTTATAAAGATTTTTTATAGTTTATAGAGAATTTTGGAGGCTTTTAGAGTAAAATACTTTTATCCTCTTTTTATTGACAAAAAATAAAAAAGGATTGAGTTTACTTAAGATGTTTTATAATAAAAAAAAAAGTAGGTTATGTTTCATTATGACATTTCATGGAGAATATAAGAGGGATAGATAGAGTTACATAATTTCCTAAATAATAAAAGTTGGTTATGTCACAAGTGACATAAGGAATTGAATAAACTAATGTTACTTGTGTTGAGTAATGTGATTGGATTAACTAATGTTAACTAAGTAAAATATGGACTAAGTTGACTAATATTAACCAATATTGTTTTATGTTGACTAATGCTTAATAATATTGATTGAGTTTATTAAAAATTACTAATAATAAATTTGTGATTTCTTATATTAACTAAGTTAACTAATGTTTACTAAGTTAATATTAATTCAACTAATCAACAATATAACAGATGTAGCATTAATCAACGTTAATTATTAGAATAAAACCTAGCCACATCTCATTTTGATATTCAATAAGTAAAAATGAGTGTTATGTTAGATTTGGATGTTCCACAAACAATAAAAGTAGGCTACGGTGCATGGGTTCGTGCTATAAAGAATACAAGAGGGTTATATGACATTGTGACATTCCATTAGGAACACAAGTGGGTTATCCCACATTGCAAACTTTCATAAGGAATTAAGGTGACTATTATAACTTGTTGTAACAACCCTAGTTAAATAGTTGCATAGGGTTTATCAAGTATAGTTAATTAAATAATTAACTGTCCTAGTGTGTATTAGTTCAATAGCGATTACATATTAATAATATTATTTATTTATTTATTGTTTAATATATGTTGATTAATTAATTAATTGATTAATTAACACACTTAAGGTTTGGGTAAAGAATTAAAGGATTAATAACTTTAATTTATTTATTATAAAACTTTACGTATGAAGGGAAAGGGCATTGAATGGAGGGATAAGGTAGTAAATGGAGGGATAAGGTGGGTGGCATTAAATGAAGGGGGAGTCGGTGAATGGGGAAGGATATGACTGGGCAGAGGCCTTCGGGAGAGGATTATGAAAATTTGGGGAGAGGAGAATTATTGCAGGAGAGGACTGTATTTTCTGGGGGATATTTTTCTAGTTTTGGAGTTTGGGTGGACTGTTACAGGGGGCACCAGGTTGCTGGGAGTTTTGGGCTTGGGGGCCAGGAATCCTCACGGAATCCTGGAGATAGGGAGCCGGACAGGCTCTGTTCCTAGCTGGCAGGGAGGAAGAGTCGGTTTTGAGCAGTTTCTAGGCATAACAGCAGAGAGGACAACTAGAGGTCAAGAATTTAGCATCAGACATAGTTATTTTTATTTATGCATTCTCATGAATATGTGATGGTTATTTAAATTTATTAGCATGATGTTCATAAATTTAAATTTCTGTTGCTTATATGCTGAATAATGAAATCGCTTATTGCTTATACGTCGAAATAATCTTAATTGTTTAAATTTACA
>JASDQU010102384.1:242200-286245 GCA_032191745.1 Picea mariana
TAATTAATTAATTGATTGATTAATTAACACACTTAAGGTTTGGGTAAAGAATTAACTGATTAATAACTTTAATTTATTTATTATAAAACTTTACGTATGAAGGGAAAGGGCATTGAATGGAGGGATAAGGTAGTAAATGGAGGGATAAGGTAGGTTGCATTAAATGAAGGAGGAGGCGGTGAATGGGGAAGGATATGACTGGGAAGAGGCCTTTGGGAGAGGATTATGAAAATTTGGGGAGAGGAGAATTATTGCAGGAGAGGACTGTATTTTCTGGGGGATATTTTTCTAGTTTTGGAGTTTGGGTGGACTGTTACAGGGGGCACTAGGTTGCTGGGAGTTTTGGGCTTGGGGGCCAGGAATCCTCACAGAATCTTGGAGCTAGGGAGCTGGATAGTCTCTATTCCTAGCTGACAGGGAGGAAGAGTCAGTTTTGGGCAGTTTTTGGGCAGAGCAGTAGAGAGAAGAACCAGAGGTCGGGAATTTAGCATCAGACAGAGGTATTTTTATTTATTCATTCTCATGAATATGTGATGGTTATTTAAATTTATTAGCATGCTGTTCATAAATTTAAATTTCTGCTGCTTATATGATGAATAATGAAATTGCTTATTGCTTATACGTCGAAATAATCTTAATTGTTTAAATTTACAAATTGTTTTTAGGCTTTGATAAATTAGGGCCTTACACTTGTATTGATTTGTATTAAGTAATGTTCATTAATTTTAACTAATGTAACTAATGTGTAGAATATTGAGTAAGTTCAATAATGTTAACTATAATTGTCTAAATAATTTTGACTAATATTAATTAAGCTAACCAATGATGAATTATAAATTGACTATTGATTCCTTATGTTGAATAACTTGAGTACTTATTACTAAATGGTGATTAGTCAATGTAGTCAACATTAGTTCATGTATGGAAACAAAAAGTAATTATTGCAATGTTCAACAAAGAACAAAACAATGTGGGTTGTATCAATGTTTTGGATTGTAATTTTTGCAATGTGTCACATTTTGATGCTTTACTTGGAATAAAAGTGGGTTATATCAAGGTTTTGGATTGTGATCTATGAGATTTTATTCGAACTTATTTCTTAGATTTTAGCTTCGAAGGGGCTGGGATGGTTTATCATGATGCAATCATTGGGTCATAGGGTTGGTTAGGGTATTACGTTTTTATCACAACATGAAAAATCTCTCATTATGTCAAAAGTAGTGACTAGCCTAGAGAGTTGTCTTCGAACCCAAAGTTTACCAAGAAATTTATTTTGAAGGTCTATCATGAATTAATGACTCCCCTCACTAGATCGTTTTTTCTGATTCTAAATACGATTATTTATACAATAATTTTAGAACATAGTTCTTTTTGGTGTATTTTTTTTGGAGGGTGCTTATTGATGTAGTTATTTCAAGATGAATTACGACACTGTGGGAGCCACATGGCTATCACTACAACCATACTTCAATATTTATTAAAGGTTTTTTTTTGCTTAAGTTCAATGACTTAGACAATGTGCTATAAATCATGTGTCATGCCCCTTTCCTTTATCAGAACACTTTCCTTATTTTTTCTATATTGTCTCATGACTTTTCATTTATAAAGTTGCAAAGTTATCCTACCTAGTCTTGGTTGAATTTCTCTACATTCCCATGAAATTATGGGCATCCTTAGAAAATATCTCTAACATTAGAGGGAATATGATATGAACTTTATCAATCCCTTGCTCTTAGGCCCCAATGCTCAATTTTTATTAAGATGAACCTCGAAAAGGACCTTAAGGAACATGTCCTCATTTGGGTAAGGGACAAAGTTATTAGATAATCGATATACTACATAAATATTCCCAACATTTAGTTTCAGTTCTAAAACTTGGCTCAACATATATGTGACTATTATGTAAATGTATTGATCCTACTCTATATCATCCTTTCCCACAAGGACCCCCCTAGTCACCAAAACCCCCAACGACTGAAGTTACCCATTCCTCAAATGTGAGTGAAGGTGTTTGGACTCAAGTGGTAAGGAAGAACAAGAATGTTGGCACTACTAAGGATCAATCCAAAAAATATCTTTCCTCTAAAGCTCTAGCCACAGTTGGACCCAATAGGTCACTAGCAATGAAAACCAATAGGCATTCATGGAGTGCTAGGGGATTAAGTGTGTAACAGACCCGACCCCTAAATACTCCTTTAAGGGGTGGGACATCATAATTTTTTTTTCTAACTATCTCAAATCCTAATTCTGAGATCTCCATTCACTACTGCTCGCCACGAATTTTCTAGCGGTCGCCACCACACTAAAATATGAGTTATGGTTTGCAAGTTATTGCCTCCCCAAGCTCTTCAGATGTTATTAGTCAAGGGCCATGTAGCATCCACCTTATACATATCATCCAAAATTCTTAGATGCCCCGAAACTCCCAATTCTCTTGTATCTATGGTGGAGATCCATTCCCCATTAAATATGACAGTGGATCTTCCTCCTGGTTAAGACATGCCCCTAAGAATAATTCGACATTCGGCGCTGAGCACTCCCTTTATTGTGTATTCACGAGACTTCCCAGAGTCTCGAAATCTCTCCATTTGGCCTCGACCATTTGACAATCGGTGCTTGGTGTTCTATGTTGAACGTCGGTGTTCAACATTCGACATTCTATGTTGAATGTAGACGTTCAACGTTCGACGTTCTACATTGAGTGTCGACGTTCGACGTTCTATGTTGAACATCGACGTTCGGTGTTCAACGTTCTACGTTGAACGTCCCTTTACAATTTCACCACAAATCTTCCAAACTCTTGAAGTCTCGAACTCCCGGTTGGATCACCAACCACATTGGCTAGGCGGGCACGAACCAGAGGCTAACACGTTGCAAGGGACAGGGGTAACACCTGTCCTCATTAGGGGGTGACAGATGTCATGCGCTAATATGCATAAGGGGTCTGCGAAACATCCATATATCGGTGACACGTGGCACCTTAGTTGCGGGTCCACGTCACCCTAGATGACGTCAGTGAGCCACGTCAACCCTAGACAAACAACCTTCTAACATCATTCAGATCTCATGGTCAAGATTTTTCCACGTAGATCCATAGATCTACGGTTCTCGTCGCTTTGCAACTTCGAGCTTCAGAGCTTATCAACTCACCACATCTCGAGTCCCTCAGAGTGCCAAGTCTCCAGACTAAAGGATCTGGCGCCACACGTCCCCTGTAGATTGACGGTTAGGATTTACTTTGTTGGTTGTGACTTTGAGAGTCTTCACACTTTGAAGACTCTTGTCCAAATTCCTCCAGAGTGTCAAACCTCCATACTACGAGATCTCCTGCCATGTGGACCAAAAGGTTAATTTCCAAATATGACATGTGGCAAGGCAGAGAGGAGACATGACCCCTTCAGTGGGTGACACTTGTCAGGTGTTAATGGACCTATAGGGTCTGTGAAATGCTCAAATCCAGGTGACACGTGGCATGTTAATCATGGGTCCATGTCACCCTGGATGATGTCGTTGTGCCACATCACTCTGGATTGATAGCCTTCTAACATCCCTCAAATCTCACGATTGAGATCTGACCACGTAGATCCATAGATCTACGACTCTCGTTACTTCGGGAATTTGACATTCGAGAGTTCTTCTATGAAAACTCTTTGTGACTCCCGGAGTTGGTCAATGTTGGACTGACCAGAGTCTAAGTTTGATGGTCAGGGTCTATCCATGTAGACCCACAGATCTACGACTCTCATGGATTCAAAACTTCAGTCTTCAGCCCTTCAAGAGTTCTTCTTCCCATTAACACAACGAATCAAAACTGTCGAAGATTCACTCTTCGAACCGTGGGATTTGGAGACACGTATCCCTTCTGATGGACGTTCCCAATTCACTTCGAAATTTGGGACTTTGGAGGATCCGTCTCCCTTACGATGAATACAGAATGTTCACCAAACTCACGAAGGATGAAGGGTTCGGGGGGGTTTAATACCCATGCTCCTTCTCCAAATCCAACGGTCGTGATGAACCTTGGCTCCTCCCAAATGGATCCCATTCGCTCGTCTTCCAAACAAAAGTAGCCTCCCTTTCGAGACTTAAATATTGCTATCCTCATTTTCCCAAGGTCAATGGGCTCACAGTTCATTTCTTTAACTTGAGCCACTACAGGGCCTAAGCCTTTACGTGTAGAAACCATATAGTTCCTTACTTGCTTAAATACACAATCAAGAAAAAGATAAGGGAACACAGTCTAACCATCAAGCAACATGCACATCCCTGAAACATTCACAGAATATCCAACTTTATTTTACAGTTACAACTCAAATATACAGGGTATGAGAATACTTATCTATTTCATATTGTATCCAACAAACTAATTGTGGGTGTGCACCTTTCCACCCAAGCATAGAATCAGAGGCATTCACTCTTAGTACTCTAGCCACCCTCGTGCCAAGCCATGATATCACTAGGGAAATTTCACAGTTTCTCAGGGGTTCCTTCTCTGTCACGGTCACTGCGAGGTTTATCGGATGCTTCCTCAGCATGAAGTTCGCAGTCTCCTGCTCAGTTCAGGCTCTTTTGTAAGTTCTTAGAGATATTTTCTCTTGTTCTCTCTAGTAACCAGAACAACTTGTCAAGCTTTCAGTTCCTTTTCTCAGCTGGAGAGCCTCCCACCCTCTCTCTTCAGGTCTGTAACACCCCAAGGCCGAGCCCCTGTTGAATTGTAATTATGTTTATAGGTTGGTGAGACAAGTGTTTATAAGCTGAAGAATTATATGTTTATTAGGCCGGAGAGACTAGAGTCTTAAGTCCATGAGCTTGATTTTTGTATATGTAAATGCACATATCATTAATAAAGTTACACTGTTGCGTGTAGACTAACCACAAAGCAAGAGTTATGGGGGACTAAGCTCCACTAGGTAGGGTAAGGGAGGGGGATAAGTGTCTAGGCATAGGGGATAAGCTAGAGAGCTTACTTCTAAATGAATACTATTTTATTATTATTTCCCAAAGGCAATGGTTGACATGAGCTGTGTTGTCCCAAGTTCTTGTGAGAGGGAACAAGTGCTAAGTGGATCTCATGCAGCTTCAGAAAGACATGTGTCGACTTGGGTGCATGTATTTTATAGATGGGAAAGACAACTCATTGGGGGTTGGCATCCCATTCTCACATTCCTCCTCACCATTCTCGTGACCCTCACCTGCTCGCAAGTCTGCGATCTTACCCAATTCACCCACTGACTCCGATATTGAGCCATCATCTCCATCGTTGACCTCTGCATTTGTTCACACACTTATGGACCTTGCAGGCACTGTGAATTATCACGTACATTTCCTATGAAGAACAATGCACCTGTACCTTGCAAGAGACCTATCGTGCCTTAACGGTTTGTTGTTACAACCCACACAGTTCCTTGACTGAGCATGGATTGCTGCCATCATCTATTCTATACTGAGCTTTGTTGTTGCCATCACATTTTCTGGAATTGGCTTAGGAGTTGGATTGAAGAAGCAGGTTGTCAGGCCCATTGTTTGAAGAGGCAGGTTGTCAGGCCCATGGATTGAAGAAGCAGGTTGTCAGTCTTGTGAACAACTCTCCTCTGGTGAGAGAGGTTGTTAGAGAAGTGATTTCCCAGAGGGAGTCCAACAACATCTATAGTGCTCTGAGAATTCATGTCCAATTCATTGTTGAAGCCTTGGAATGGAAGTGGGGCAACCGAAGGATTGTTGAGCAGAGAAGGGGTACACTTCCTGGGGTGGGACAAACATGTGGGGAATTAGAGGTTGTAGGCTGTTAGTGTGAGCTGGCTCTGGGAGATAATCCTTTCTGATGACCTGTGTGACTTTCCTATTGCCCTTTCCAAGCCTAGGAATCCCTTGCCTAGTGGAGTTTAGTCCCATCTCGGGGGTGACCCACTGCTAAGTGTGATGAACAACGTGGTCTAAGGCTAGGAGGTTCATGGAAGGTCTGCATGCAGTTGGTGGTGATTTGTTGAAAGATAAGTACCAAATCTCTATTGATTGTATGTTGTGTAATTGTACATGTTTTATAACTTGATGAGTAATTCCTAGATATATCATATATGGTGTATGTGTAGGCTTACTATTATTTCCACATTAATCTGTGTATGGTTATAATATGTCATCTGTATGCATATAGTGTCAGAATATTTTAATGATTATTTCCACATGAATAAGTGGCATGAACATAATGGTGTAGCTGTTAATTTGCATTAGATATGCATGCATATAAATTCACGAAATGGTATCAAACCTTAGAGAGATGCCTAGGAAGTGACATTGCCTGACATGTTGATGGTTGGGGATGTTACAAAATGGTATCAGAGCCATGGTTTCGACACTGATCATGGATGGGCCACATCAGCGGTTAACGAGACAAATATGTCAGAGTGAATTGTTGTCGAAAGGGACAAAAATTCGAAGTTTAGAACATCACTTGGACTATGTTCGGAAACACAGGAGGTGTAACAAGTTTAATAAATGGCCACAGAGAAATAAATCACAACATTCATGGTGTTGGGTCGTTATATCTGGACGAGATCAAGATAAGATTTCAGATCAAGTGAAGATTAAGTCACGATCGTCAGATCTCATTGAAGGGAGATCGACGATGGGGAACCATTGCGGAAATCGCAAAGGAAATTAAAGCGTAAGTAAGTTGAGAATTTGCAATCCCTTAGGATCGTTGATCTTGCTAGATCAACAAATCAACGATGGATATCGATACCACTATGGATGAGCATCTTCACATTACGGATATCTGGAAGGAAATTAAAGCATGAGCAAGTTGAGTTCCCACAATCACTCCTAGTCCTTGATCTTCATGGTCCATTAAAACACGACTATCAATCTTGCAAACTGAGATAGGTGCCCAAATGTTAAGTCGAGGTCATAGATCTTGGTCACATGTAGAGATGAAAAAACAAACTTCGTGCAATTTATGTCTGTTGATCCAATCAAGGAATGTGTTTCGGAGAGTTAGCTTGTTCGAGAATTCCGTGTTTAGGAGAAATGGAGTGTGTTGATGCACAAACTCTCGAAGTCCCGAAGTGACATGGCCGTGTTGACGTCACCAAGGATGATGCGGACACATGAGATGTGTGTCATATGTTAGTGAGTTAAGAACCTACAGAGGATACCCACTTCAAGGAAAAGTGGGGGTGCATGAGTTGAGAACTCCCGAAGGTCGGAGCGCTAGAGTTCCGAAGTAAATGACAACCATTGGATGCTCGGAAGCCAAGGACCGTTGATCCACACCCCTTAGCGAATTCATCAATGTGGCACTTCAAGAGATTGGTTGTGATGCACTTTGTATACTGTCGAAACTCGGAGTTCCGAAGCTCCTATACACTATAGATCGGAGCAAGGACTGTGGACCGTAGATCCACCGTTCTTCGTGTGTTCTATAGTTCGTTGTTCTGTAATGTTGGGACGCGCAAAAAAAGGGAAACCTCTGAAGCCCCATAGCCTGAAGTTTCAAGGCTCCGAATAATCACCCAAATCATTAGCACTGGGTCACAATTGTGGTCCCATGCAAACCAAGGGCATAAGAAAAAGGGGCTAACGCCCGAAAATTTATTGTAGAACATAGAAAATCTTAGAGATAAAAGACTAAAGGGGTTCTTGATCGACCAAGACCTGTTGAAAATGGAATCGAATATTTATTTTATTGAATCAGATTGGTTTATTCTTGAAAACTATTAAAGTCTATTATCCTGACAAAAATTCGGTTGATTGCACATTTTGCAGAATTAATAATTGTCAGAACCGAACCAAATTGTCACATAGTGCAGAGAAATGTAGGAGGCAAAAGATGCTTACAGTTCGAAAAATGAAGCTAGAGGAATGGATGTCCATTTGGGAGTTGAAGGGACTAACCCCAATGGGCATGGAGAAGAAATAGATAAAGAAGTGGGCATGATGAAAATCATTAAAAAGTTGCAAAAGGATGTCCAAATTCACCGGGTAGATAACAAAAATATCATGAAAGCCATGGAGCAGTAGGGATAATTCAACATAAAGTTGATGCAGAGCATGCAAAGAATATAAAATAAATTATATAAGGAGATTGGCTCAAGCAAATCAGGAAGTCACAGAAGAACAAAAAGTGATAGCAGACATCACCAACACTCCCCGAGGCATTCCAATAAGAGAGTACACAACAACTCAAGTCCATCCCTTGTTAGGAAGCATAAGAGGTATGGGGAGGATGAGCTACGGGGGGAAATGAACAAAATATAATCTCCTACATTTGATGGAAAGCACAAGAAGGATGAAGATTAGAGACATGGTTGTTGGGAATGAGAAAGTATTTTCAATTGCATAATTATTCTTCCCATGCAGAAGGAAGAATTTCCATCTATCAACTCAAAGGTAAGGCATCCATGTGGTGGGATCACCTTGTGTAGGTGCAACACATTAAAGAGAGAAATGTTACTTGGAGGGAATTCAAGAAGTATTTTGAAAAGAAATATTTGACTAAGAGGTACTATGATAAGAAAATGAAAGTGTTCTTTGAACTCAAACTAGGAAGTATGTCCATTGATGAGTATGAAAGAAGGTTTTTAGAATTGTTGAAGTATGTCTCTTTCATCAAGGATGAGACAATCAAGATTCAGTTGTACCTGAGTGGTTTTCCATCATCCATTAGTGAAAAAATACAATATGATGATCCCAAAACATTGGAGGAGACCATAAGGCGAGCTTAGTGCCTATATGATCAACAAAAAGCAAGGCCAACTTTCCAAAAATCTTGGAAAGACAAGAAGAAATTCAAGATGGATCAGAGGAAGAAGGGAATTAAGACACCATTCTTTAGAAATAATCCTCAGGGAAAACCAACTTCTAGAGAACCCAGAACGATTGAGACAGGTGGTCGAAAGCCAAGGCAACCACCTATTCAATTTTTGGGTTGTAAAGGAGATCATATATTTAGAGATTGTCCTCACAGAAGTGACAAAGTGAGAGTTGTTCACAATGTTCAGCGAGCTGAAATAGTGGGGGACATGGGTAGAGATGTACCAAGGATCTATGCAGCCTTGGACAACAAGCAAGAAAAGTATCAGTCACATATGATTGAAGTGGCAGGTATGATCAACAACCAAACCATTACTATTTTAATTGATTCATGAGCTAGTCATAGTTATATAGATTCTAACATGGTGGAAAGTTTGCATTTGCTAAGAACCAAACATGAAAAATCTTGGTTTGTGCAGCTGGCTACTGGAGCCAAGATAAAATTCAATGAGATGGTTAAGTCATGTCTTATGGCCATGAATGGACTGAGCACAAGGGAAGATTTGAACATCTTTCCTTTAGGTTATTATGAATGCCTAATTGGTATGGATTGGTTAGACTAACACCATGCCTTCTTAGACTGTTGTAACAAGGCATTCACTTGCCTAGATGAGGAAGGAAATCAGAGAATAGTCTAAGGAATTCCTAGGGAAGTGACTATCAAATAAATTTCAGAAATGCAACTGAAGAAATGCTACAGGAAAGGCTATCAAATATTTGCATCCCATATGGAGGAAGCATCTAAGGATAAGGTGCCAAATTTAGAGGATCATGCAGTCCTGGAAGATTTTGAAGATGTGTTCAAGGAGATACCAGGACTACCCCCAAAGAGAGATATTGATTTCTCTATAAAGTTAATGCCTGGAGCAGCTACGATATCAAAGACTCCTTACAGAATGAGTACACCAGAATTGAAGGAGTTGCAAATGCAGCTTGAAGAACTTCTGAAGAAGGGGTATATACACCCAAGTGTGTCACCTTGGGGTGCCCCAGTCTTTTTCGTGAAGAAGAAATATGGGACATTGAGATTGTGCATCAATTTCCAACAATTGAATAAAGTGACTATAAAGAACAAGTATCCGTTACCAAGGATTGATGATCTCTTCGATCTGTTGAAGGATGCAAAGATATTTTCAAAGATAGATCTCAGGTTAGGATATCATTAGGAAAGTATTAAAGAGGAAGATATCAACAAGACCGCCTTCAAAACAAGGTATGGTCATTATGAGTTCACAGTGGTGCCATTTGGGCTGTCAAATTCACCAATTGTTTTCATGTGTCTAATGAATGGTGTTTTCCAAGAATATTTTGACAAGTTTTTCATTGTCTTTTTGGATGACATCCTTTATTCCAAGTCAGAGGAAGAGCGTGAACATCATTTGAGGATGGTGTTGCAAGTGATAAGAGAGCATCAACTATATGCCAAATTGACCACGCTCTCATTTTATCAAAACCAAATTCACTACTTGAGACATATCATATCTGAAGAAGGGATATCCATGGAACATGAAAAGATTGAGGCCATTAAAGGGTGGAAAACATCTAAGAATGTGATAGAAGTTAGATCCTTTATGGGTCTAGATGGCTACTACAGAAGGTTCATTGCAGGGTTTTCGAGAATAACTCACCCCATCACTTCCTTGCAAAGGAAGGGGAAGAAATTTCAATGGATAGAAGAATGTGAAAGAAGATTCCAACAATTGAAGCAACTGTTAACCAGTGCTCCAATTTTGAGGACTGCAGATCCAAATGAAGACTTCATTGTATGCACAAATGCATGTAAAGAAGGACTTGGTGGAGTCCTCAGTCAAAGTGGGTTTGTTGTATGTTATGAATCAAAGAAGTTGAAGGAGCATGAAAGGCTCTATGCCACTCACGATTTGGAGTTGGAAGCCATAGTGCACACTTTGAAGAAGTGGAGGCACTACCTCATGAGAAATAGGTTTGATCTGACGATGGACCATAATGGTTTGAAGTATTTGTTTGATCAACCAACTCTAAATGCCAGGAAAAGCAGATGGTTAGAGTTTCTCATTGAATATGAATTTGATATAAAACATATCAATGGGAAAGAAAACAAAGTGGTTGGTGCACTCAATAGAAGAGTGCATGAGTTGCATGCTACAACCACTAGCATGTACCAATCAGATTTGAAAGACATATTTGTAGAGGATGCAAAATCAGATTTGCAATACATGGAATTGGTAACAAAATTGCATCAAGGTAAAATGCAGCAAAAGGTTGAGGATTATGAATTGGGAATTAATGGAATTCTCCTGAGCCCCCCGAGCCACAAAGGGGACACACACAAATTGGAGAAAGCTAGCTCCCAGCTTGCCTCGCAAGGTCGATCTCTATGTGAGCTCGGTATCCCAACTCCCACAAGAAAAACCAGTCAAGAGAAAAATCCGGCAGCATAACCTTACGCATACCAGTCGTGATCCATTCTCCTCCTCTGTCATTTCTTTTATGGATTTATCTTAGTGTCCATTGCCAAAATGCATGTAAATTTACTTTTATTTAATTTTTATTAGGAAATATTCTGCCCGTACACTTGTCACCCAATCCCTTAGTTGCACCATAAATTTACTTTGTTAATTAAATTAAATTGCCAATTTCCCTCACCCACCTAAAAACATTCCTAAAAACGCTACTTGATGTCCCTTTATTCTTTCACATTCCCTTAATGACTGATGTCTTTCTTAAAGCTTAGTTGAGTTCTAATTTGGAAATTTCTCTAGACTAGATTCCCTTCTATGTTCCACATTCCTTTTGCATTTAATTTTCCCCTTTTTGTCTAAGTTCTAAATTAGCAAGTTTTTGCACATAAGCAACAATGAAATTTTTGATAAATTCTTTCTCCCTTAAATTTTAAATTTGATTTTTCTTCATCCCCCTTTTATTAATTCATTAATTATTTTTTTAGTCCTTATACCCCATTTAGATCTATGCTCTAATTTCAACCAAGTTTAGCAAAATTGTTTTTAAGGGAAATTTTATAATTATTAAACTTTACTCATACAACTTTTATTTTAAGGCTGACCAAGTCAAAATAAGATATTGTTTTCTAGGTACCTAGGTTCATTGACTCACAAGTGTTAAAAATCACGACGTTCCCTTCCGGATGCACTACATGCTCCAAGGGTGCCACTCGCCTTTATTCATCTTTCATTTATGCGACGTGCACTTCAAGATGCACTACGTGCTCCAAGGGTGACACTTTCATTTTGACTGATTTTGGTAGACGTCCAACCCTTGGAGTCAATACTCCATCAGGTGACCTTGTGGGAGACTAAGGGCCTCTAAGGAATAAGGACCCTACCTTAGTGTGTGCCCCTTAGAATATTCACGAGCGACTGTCTCAGTCTGCTCTCACAACATCGTGGATCTATCGAACTAGGTAATCGTTAACCTACACTTCAAGCCATGATAGGAGTGCTAGTAGGCTATGGCAGGGGTGCTACCACACCTACCCCTCAATATCTCTAGTTGTCGTGCATGGCCCCTTTACTCTTAATGTGAGTCTGATTAGCAAGCAATCGTCGAACTGCATCCATCAACGAAAACATGTCAGTTATCAATAAACATCATCATGATACACCTGAATACACGCCACATATGCATAAACAAAAATACCCAAACCATATATAGTCCACTCCCCGACTCAATCCGGAGTCCAAGGAGGTCCACCGATGCCATAGACATCCTCAAACTGTCAAGATTCATGCACACTCAGGAGAAATTGGTTAATAACACCTGTCTATACATAAATAACATATCATAACATCATAATCAACAGTCTCATAATCATAGTCCATAAGCGAAGCAGTCAATCATATAATGAATTGGATCACTTGCATGCAAGTGTCCTCAAAGAATAAGTCATATCAGTTGCGCGCAAGAGCAGGATGTTACATGCACTTCCATTTATACAAGTTTTCAAAGAGACACTTCTTTGCGAAGTAGTGATATCCATTGTTATTGGTGAATTCCACTAAGGGGAGGTAGTCTTCCAACCTTCTTCATTGAATCTTCACATATATTCTGATCATACCTTTCAAACTTCTATTGACCCTCTATATTTAACCATCTACCTCTAAATGGTAGGCTATGTGTTGGATTACTGAGGGGGGGGGGTGGGGGGAGGCTGAATCAATAATGAGAAATTTTATTCCTTTTAACCACAATTTATTCTTCAACAATATTTAGCAGTTTATCTTTAACATTCAATAGATCATCAAGATTATAAACATAAACAACATCACATCAAAATAGATACACAATACACCAATATTTACATGGAAACCCAAATGGGAGAAAACCACATAATTCTTTTTTTATATATTTATCAAAAGAAAACATTCACTGGAAGCACCGACTTTTGATTCTCCAGCTACAATTGGAAGGAAGATCCAACCCCCTATTCTCAGGCTCTAACCTAAAGGAAGCTACAACTCCCTGATTCTCTGGCTCCAACCAGAAGGAGGTTACAGCCCCCTAGGTTTTCCGGCTACAACCGGAAGCTAGCTACAACCACCTTTCCTTGCCTCGTCATGCCGCCTTGAAATATAAATGTAGACCAATTGTTACAGACTCTGCCACAAAATATGTCACTATAACAACTCTGTCACTGTTTGTCACACACTCGACCCCCAAGTATCTGTTTAAAGGATGGGGTATAAATGTTTTTCTTTTCACAATCATCTCAAATCTCCTATATCATAGCTCCATCATATTTTTCTCATTAAGAGTTTTCCAGTGACGGTAAGTTCGCTCAGAAGTAAGCTCTGGAACGAGGGCTATGAACTTTCAAAGTTTTCAAGTTTACATTGGCAACATATCTCTTACTTACACGTGGCATCCTCATGACCTCTCATTTCCCACACCGACTGATGTGGCGACACCCTGGTCTCGATGTAGGACTAGCTTAGCCTGTCATAGTGGAACTTTGATCCATGTAGGCCTGCATCCATCGTAACTCGGGCCTTCTCCCAACACACTCTTCTCTTACCTCCGATGAATATGGTGTCGAGGAATATTCCTTTTCTCTCGAATGGACAGTCTCGATGCATGAAAGATCTCCCAATCTACGGTTAGGATCCATTCGGCACCCAAGGTTCACCAATCCTACTGGACCCCACTCAACTCGTCAAGCCATTGAAAATTAGCATGCGCTATCACATTGATGTTCTTAGTCATCATCAATTCACCATGTCACTGTAGGGTGCTTAGGCTTGCTCGACTAGAGGATGACATTTGTCCCTCTCCTATAATCCAATTAAAATACTTAATTGATATTTCATAGAATACCATTCTTTGGTAATTAATTACTTAAACCACATTAACGATAATTATTCTCCACAAACTAATTATCCAATAATTAATTTTTTCTTAGCCTAATACTCATAGCCCAGTAATTACTCGGGTTTTACTTTCTCTTCCCCTCCCCCTAGAAGTAATTTAGCACTAACTCAATAAAGTACTCATATGATAATTATGAGTAATTATATTATAACACAATGAGGCTAATTTCTCCATAATATACTTAAGTTGATTAACCTTAATTAAGGTATATAATTCAATCCCTCCCCAACACACAATTCCATATTGAATTTTCACGTAATTTCACACACACACACACACATATAAATATATGCATATTTATTTATTTACTAGGGAAAATGATTAACTATATTCAATTTGATATTTATTATTACAAATTTGTTCTTTTATTAATTATATTATAATATAATTTTATTTAATTATATTACAATATGATTAAATATATCAACGAAGAACTTAGAATTATCAATATCCATTAACACCTAAGCCTCCAAACTTTGGCGAAATTCCTCATCATGCTTTTATGAACATACACAAATCTCTCGAATGTTGGAGTTTCGTAGAGGGTCCCACTCATGTTGTAAGGTGACGCAAATATAATTAATTACATTAATTTATAATATAATTAATCACCTTCAACGTTTATATCGACATTTGTGCAACCATTGGAACAATACAGGGTAGGTTCAGGCCTACGACCCTTCTTTGCTTATTCATTATGTTACCCCAAACATCCTGGAGTCTCGAACTCCCATAGCTCCAGAGTCCCGAACTCCCAAAGGGTCCACACTCACACGTTATTGCGCATTAAATATTAAATTTAAAAGGGAAAAGGGTTGGTACTTTATCACATACAAATACCATGACAAACTCATTTAATATATATTATATTACACCTTTTTGGAAGTTCTGTCCAGGTTTACAACATCCCCTAATATTATATTTAATATTTGAAATGAGAGAGAGAGAGAGAGAGAGAGAGAGCTCTGGGTCAACTTCTCCGACTCTTCCACACAAATCTTCATTCTCAATTAACTTGGAGTTCTCGAATCTCAAAGGGGACCCACTTGTATTACAACATGATATAAATACAATGAGTTATTTTGAATTATAATATAATGAATTGCAATAAAGGGTTATTATACTCAATTATGTTAATTTGATCACAATTAAATATAATATCACATGATTAATTATATTTCTGATCTAAGCCACCTTGTACAGGGAAAGGTAGGGTTCGAGCCTTCCGCGACTTTGGCTCATGGATTCCATCACCCCAAACATGTCAAAGCCCCAAAGTGTCGAAGTCCCGAAGATCACGAGATGATGGCTAAAGTATTTGGTCATGGGTTGTGTTTTGACATTAGAATAATAATAAATTATATTCTCTTTAGTCTCAGGTCTATTACGTTCCACAAACTTTAACCTCCATTTTCTGAATAAAATAATAATAATAATATTAATAATAATGATAATAATAATATGTATATAGACATATATATACATGTATTTCCATATCCGTGCACAATTTTATTAGTTGGAGAATTTAAATGAAATGATTTTCTCTTACATGAAAAATAGTAAAAGGAAAAATATTATTTTCAAGTCTTTATAAAGGGATTTAATAAAAGTTTATATTCCAAGGAAATTTCTCCATTCTAGAAATTAAAAATATAATTATAATCTCTCCCTTCTAGTGGGTAAACACGAGTGATTTTTGTTTCCTTATTAGTGTGCTTTACTACTCCTACTAAATTTAAGGAAATATGGTCCTAAAACAAGGATTTACCTTCATAGTGAAAACTTTTTACATTTCTACCCAAAGTTACAACCCACCACAATTATGGGGATCCTTCCCAAATTGTAGAAATTTAACACAAGTTTAACATAAATGTTTGTTAATGCCTAAATAGAGTTTTGAGATCTTTTGTATTTTAATTCAATTAGGAAATTTCATGTTTATTTCCTAATTATTTTTCCTTACTACCCATTTTTTTTTTGTAAATAAAAAAGTTGTATTTCCTGATTAATGCGTTGTCACTATACAAAAAATAACGGTTTCACAGGCTTTCCACCTATTCCGCCAAACTAGTGGAAACTGAAATAGGTGGCAACCGTTTATACTTATGGATAAAAGTAGCAACTGCCACTTGCTCCGCCATACAGTTGGAAACCAGAGCAAGTGGAAGATGATAGTGTTGACAGTTCTGTCTGGACATGCATTCAAAAACTAAAAATACAAAGTAAACAGAAATCCTAAGCCGGAAGACAAGAAAAAAATCCCATTTCCATGAAACTGAGGTGCATAGATCTGAGAAACTTTAAACATTAGGAGGGTTGTTTGAACAGTGGAACTTGCCATCCGACGAGTCATCGTGAGGAGTGTCATCGCTAGGTGTGAGTGAAAAGGGATGCGTGCAGGTCAAGCACTTCTGTTTGACAGGCACATTCAAGAAGGCATCGAACAACATGTCGAGTTTGTTGCTAATAAGGGTATGCCGGTGGAACTTCTCCATCATGTAGCCTCTCATCTCAAAGATGAGCTCCAAGTGCTCCAGAGTGAAGCAATTGGGTGGAATCTGGCCATATACCATGTATAGGTTGGGCAATGGGGGCCTAACTGGGTTGCCCTTCGGGGGGATTTCCTCCTATACTATGCAATTGACACCCTCCATAGTTGCCACTATATCCATTGCTATTGTTTTGGTGCTGGTTCTATCCTAGGAATTAGGGACCGTGTAGAGGAGGAATTCTGATGGAACCTAAATTGCTTCCTCCAGGAATTTCTCCTCCACGTAGGCCATTGGAGGCATCGTCGGCATATTGATTTGCTGCTTCTGAGCTATCAAGGAAGCCTTCTCCAATTTGCGCAGGCGCCTCTGCCTTGCAACATAACCATACCAAGAGGGTCCCCTCTCGAGTTTCCCTCTCTCACATGACATGACAGAGCCTGGATGCTAGAGAGCTATAAGAATGAGTTCAGAGAAGTCTAAGAGGCCGAGAGCTGGATATCTGAGTAGAGCGGATCCTCGACAGAGAAAAGAAACCAAGTAAAGGATGCCATGGCCAATCTAGAGTAATATCTATGGGGATGATAAGACGGTGCATCCTCCTCCCATACCTATCGTCATCCCCCTGCCATTACTTAGTGAGGGCGCCTTTAAACCTGCACGAGGGAGCTATCCCTTTGTCCCCTATGTGCGTTTATGGCTGTCCTCCATCTGAGAATGAGTCTTGGGGTGGCTACCAACCATATTTATGGCTTGGTTTGCATGGGGGACGCATGGCCTCCCCTGTGCTACATGTCACCCCATCCAGGGGCTTACTACCCATTTATAATGACTTATACAATTTTCAATATTTGGGTTGTTTCCCTTAAGTGCAAACCCATATATGATATGCTCTAAGTGTTCTGTAATAAGATTTGAGAGAAAACTAAAAAAGAGCAGAAGTATGAAAAAATCACTTTCTCTCTCATTTGATGCTTAATAAAATTTATTGTTCCTTCATTATTGCATATGAACGAATTAAACTGTGAAACACAGTCAACCTCAACAATCACTCCCAAAATTTAGCACAGGAAGTCACATAGTGAAGTTGTTCACCCACATAGAAATTTATCTGTAACATTTCCACATTCACACTTAAATTCTCAAGGAACTTTTAACAAAAAATTGAACTTATATTTCTCTAAAAACAAAGTGTATAATTATCTCTGAGATTGACAGTATAGAGATTTTGACAAAATATACTTATCTAGAATCTATAAAGTGCTGCAAATTGCTGAAAGGGGTTCCCTTTTCCACCCAACCGTAGGCACACCAACTCCTGGAAGGATTTACCACTGACGACCCCCTAGATAGGTCATGATGCTTTGAGAGAGATTCTTCCTTATGTTCAACAACACCCATGGATAGAGATCACTCTCCTCTTCCCATATGAACTTGGAAGATCAATTTTATCTCCATCAACCAAGGGGGTCTGCAATGAGCTCTACCTCAGACACTCATCTTCTCTGCAACCCCGTTTATCAACTTGGATCGAAAACGTTTTCCAACAATTTCTTTACCCAGAAACTGAATCATTTTTTAGTTCTCTTCCCAGCCAGAGAGTTGTGCATGCTCTCCATCTTTTGAAAATGGTAACCAGACCCATTTTCCTTTCACCCCTACTTATATCCACAATTTTCCTGCCTTTTCTTACCTTCCTCAACAAGATTTCATGGGACCAATTCCCAATTTCATGGGTCAGTCTAGGAAATTTTCAGATGGGTACTATGCCCATCTCCTCATTGACTCTTGAGGAAGACTTCCCAACTACTATTTTGACTGGTAATTAAATCATCTAGGTCAGAGGACTGTTTTGGGTTTGAAAAATTTAAATCCATCATAGTATTGGTTTGGTAGGGGTCATATCAACCATTACTAGTTCCCCTCACCATCTCTCTCATGCATCATGATTTACCTTGGAAAACTCCTTGAACAATTATGCAACACTTTCCATTTTATTTAGTATCAGAAATATATACATTACCTTTTATAACAAAAAGTTTCATAAATTCCAACATCTACACATATTCAGTCTTCCCACGATCTTTTAGAAGGTTATAGTTATATTTACAAGCTGGGGGAAACAAGGGTGTTACACTGTCACAACATTGTCACTGTCACTTTCTATGTCACTATCACAATTTTGTCACTATCACTGTCACTATCACAACTCTGTCATTGTCACAACTCTGTCATTGTCTCATCAATCTATATCTAATCATCAACCAACTAAACCTATACCATACCATGCATCAAGTGTATACCAATATACATACTATCTCATGCATCTATCATGAACCAAAATATTCATCAACAAAAATAGTGAGTCATGAACTAGAGCATCAGCTAGGTACAACCTGTGCCATATACCATACCATCAACCATATGCGGATCTCTACCATGCCATCAATGAAGCATCTCAAAGAACATATGCATTCCCCTCATGCATACATCACCATACAACATGAATATCCCTCAATTATGTACAAGAAAATCAAAGATGTAATATATAAGAACCATATCAATGTTGTACAATATATATGAGTGCTCCTCACTCAACCAACCATATACCATATCCAAGTACAATACCAACAATACCAGGAATGCCTCAAGCATTCACCACATCATATGCAAAAGTAACCATCAAAACAAACATATAACCATACCAGAACTTATATAGTTGACTTGAACTTGTAGAATGTTGACCGGTGTACTTGTTTTAGACTTCAGGGACCTAGTACTAACATTTACCCTAATTTTCAAGTTCCTTACAAGACATACATAGGGAAATCCGTGAGTGCCTCACTGGACATGTATAGTGCAACAAGAGAGGGCCTCACTAGACAAGTATAGTGCAACAAGCAAGGGCCTCACTGGAAAAGTATAGTGAAACCCGCGAGGATCTCAATAATTAGGATTTTTCAGAAACCATTTCCTTATGCAGCTCCAAAAATTTCACACTTTTCCCACATCTTCTTCGTTGCCTCATGATTACTATCACATTCACAAAAATATCAAATATAGACCATTACAAAATCACTAGACCATAACAACCTCACAAGATAGATTAAGAAGAATTAGTGTGAATGACTCCTTCAGGTGTATTTATACTTGTGCTAGGTAAATCCTCTCCTTAATTTAGGGCTTCTAGGGTTTTCTTGTTACAACAAATTTACCCTTTCATTCATTGAGTTGTAACCAACTAAGGGCTTCTTGACCATTCTTTGGGGCTTCCAACTTTACAAGGCCATATCTCCCTAACCGTGAGGAACCACATGGTGTTCCACATATCAACGAAAACAATACAACAAGTACTATCCATTTATGAGGGTCATGCCTAAATTTACACTATCCTTCATGTCCATATTATGAGGCTACCGAAATATGCTACTGGAATTCTTTAAGGATTGACATCGATCACTAAGAGTTGACATTATTCTCCAATGTCACTCTCCAAGGGTTGACATCAATGAAAACCAACAAACCACTATCCAAAAATCTCCCCCTTTGGCATTGATGTCAACACTTAGGCATGGAAATCCTTATGCTCATGCTCCTCGTGTGACCATTGCTCCCCCTGACTACATGCCTCTATCTCTCCATGCCTTACTCTTTATCTCTCCCCCTTTGACATCAATGGAAAAGGGTACTCCTCATTCGAGGTTGCTCCCCCTATCTACAAGCCTCTGCTAACTCTACAAGATTTTCTATTCATGGCGCTTCCTCGTGAAATTATTTGATGTATATATGAAAAGCATTCAAAAGTTTCTTTACTTGAACTTCTTCGAGACTTATGTTTCTCTCCCCCTGTCCAGTTAAGCTTGATGATGAGTGGATCACTATGGGGTAGAAACTACTCCAAGTTTTTGTCACAGATACTTGAAAGGTTCCCTTGAAAGCGGTTTGGTGAAGATATCTGTAATCTTCTCCTTTGTCCCGACATATTCTAGATTGGTGTTCTTCTCTATATTCTGTTCATGTAAATAAGTGATACTTTAGCAGAATGTGCTTCGTCTTAGAGTGCATCACTCGATTCTTTGAAATACTGATGGCACTAGTGTTGTCACAAAGTATTGAAATAGGATCATCATACTTTCCTTGCATATCCTGCAATGTATGCTTCATCCAAAGAACCCGAGTACAACAAGCTACTGATGCAATGTATTCTGCCTCTACTATGGACAAAGATACTGATGATTGTTTCTTTCTTATCCATGATACCAAACACGCACCCAAGTAGAAATCTTCTCCACTTTTACTTCTCCTATCGTGAATGCAACTTTCCCAATCTGCATCTGTGTAGGCCACAACATATAGATCCTTCATTTTTGGATACCATAAACCAAACTCTTCTATACCTTTGATATATCTAAATATCCTCTTTACTACCAAAACATGTGATTCCTTTGGTGTTTCTTGAAACCTTACAACCTGTCCAATTGCCTACATCACTTCTGGTCTGGAAGTTGTCACATAGAGTAAGCTGTCAATCATCAATATTTATTGTCTCTGATTTGTGTCCTTAGAATCATCATCCTTACTTAACTTACAACTCGTCTACATGGGAGTATTGACTAGTTTTCAGTTTGTCATCCCAAACTTCTTCAACATTTCTCTGATATACTTGGTCTGAGAGATGAAGATATTTTTGTTGCTCTGACATATTTGGAGACCCAAAAAGAAAGAAAATTCTCCAAGCAAAGACATCTTGAATTCCTTCTGCATGTCTTTGGTAAATTTCTTACTCATCGTATCATCGTCACTTCCAAAGATAATATCATCAACATAAACTGCAATTAAGAGGATACTATATTAATTTATCTTTATGTATATATTATTGTCTACATTTCATTTTCTAAAACCTTGCTACTGTAAATATCTGTCCAATCTCGAATACCATGCTTTGGGGGCTTGTTTGAGACCATATAAATCCTTCTTTAACCTGTAAACATAATTTTCCTTCTCTGACAACTGAAATCATTTTGGCTGTTGAATGTAGAATTCTTCCTCTAGATATCCATTTAGTAATGATGATTTTATGTCCATCTGATACACCTTGATATTCTTGGAATGTGCATAAGATAGAATCAACATGATTGCTTCCATTCTAGCAACTCGAGAAAAAATCTCTTCAAAGTATATACCTTTAGCCTAAGCATATCCTTTACATACCAACCTTTCTTTGTTCCAGGTAACATGTCTATCCTCGTTCAATTTGTTCTTAAAGACCCAATTTCTACCGATTACATTCTTGTTCTTCGATCTTAGAACCAGTTTCCAAGTGTCATTTTTTTCTATCTAGTCTAACTCTTCATCCATAGCTTTTCTCCAAAATTCATCCTGGTTGGATTCTTCAAAACTTCTCGACTCAATAGTATATAGTAGTGCTAGATGTTGTTGTTGTTGTGAGCATATTATTCTTTTGGTTTCAAATCTTGCATCTTTATTTCCAATAATCTTCTATGGTGGATGATTTTTCTACACTCCTCTGTTAGATGTCTTTGGAGGTACTTGAATATCTTGTTGTTCTTGCGCTGCTTTTGGTTTCTCTTCTTCTTCATCTAATTATTCATCTACTCCTTCTTTCAAATCTTCTTTGTGATTCTGTTCCACTAAATCTTTGCTACTTTCTTTTATCTTTCAACCATTTGTCTCATCAATCATTACAATGATGCTTTCCACTATTTTGCTGAGTCTGAGATTGAAACATTTTTATGCTTTCCTTTTTCTTGAGTACCCAAACATTTTTCCTTTTTCAAATTGTGAATCGAACTTTACCATTCTTCCATCTTCTCTTATGATGTAGCATTTGCTTTCGAAAACTCTGAAGTGCTTCACATTTGTTGGTGTTCCTTTCCATAGTTCGTATGGAGTCTTAACATTGTTAGTTCTAAGCATCCCTCTATTCTGAATGTGAACTGTTGTCTGCACTTCTTGTACCCAAAAACCATCTTTTAACTTGGATTCCATTAACATGGTTCTAGCCATATCTTGTACTATCTTTTCTTTCTTTCAACAACTCCATTTTGTTGAGGTGTCCTAGTCGTGGACAACTTTCTTTTTATTCCATGCTCACTGTAGAAGTCCATAAATTCCTTTGATGTAAATTCTCCTCCATTGTCTAATCTCAAGCACTTGATTTTCGAATCTATTTCATTCTCAACCATCTTCTTGTATGTCTTGAAGTTTTCGAATGCCTTTGACATCTTATTTAGAAAGAAAACTACAACCATTCTTGTGTAGCCATCAACTAATAGCATGAATTACTGTTCCCCTTTCAATCCTTTTTTTCTTATTGGTCCAACTAGATCATTATGTATAATCTCCAGTGGTTTTGTTGTGGAGTATTCCTTTGACTTGAACTTTGTCTTAGTCTGTTTTACCTATAGAAAATGCTTGCATAGTATGTTTGTTGGCTTCGAGATCTCAGGCATTTCTCTTACTGCTTCCTTTTTGCTGACCTTGACAAGATTATCAAAATTTATGTGACCCATTCTTATGTGCCAGAGCCAACTTTCATCGTCCTTTCCTAAGAAACATTTTTATTTTCCAATTTCATTTAAAACATATATATTACTTGAAGTTATGACAGTTGTAACCACTAACATGTCTGATCCTCCTTTCCTTATTTCACATTTCTTTGAATCAAACACAAGTTTATGTCCTTGATCACACATTTGAATTACACTTAGCAGATTGTATTTCATATCTTCGACCAATAGAACATTTTTCGTCGTGGCATCCTTGCTTCCCAGTTTGACTATGCCTTTTCCAATAATTCTGGGTGAGTTTTCATTCCCAAATGACACTTATCTGTCTCTTTCCTTATTCAAAATGACCAACACCATCACAATTAAAAAAAATCAATGGAATAATACCTGTGTATTTGTCGGTTCCCTTTTTCAGCCTTTTGATGAAGTTAGCCACCTCTTCATCTTCTTCTAAATCATCGCCACAACAACAATCTGACTTTTCCTTTTTTTTTTTTTATCTTTCTTCTTCGTCTTCTTGGATGCCTTGAATGTTGCTTCCTTCGTGACTAGATTGACTTGCTCTGTCCTCATCACATAATTTGTGAGTATTCCGTGCAATTCATCCATGGTCATTGTAGCTAGGGCCACTCTTTCTTCTAGAGATGAAATTGTTGGATCAAATCTCATTGGTAGAGATCTTAATGCCTTTTTAACAACGACTTTTTTCTTTATCTCATCTCCCAATCCTTTGATACTATTTACTATCTCGTCGACTCATAGAAAGTAGTTTGATATGTTTTCATATTCATTCATCTTCAATTGTTCGAACTTGGCTATGTAAATATGAATTTTAGCTTCCTTAACTTTTGTATATCCTTTCTAGATAGTCTTCAGTTTATCCCGCATTTCTTTTGTAGAATCATAATGCATAATATTGGTATGTATTTCTTGAGTCACACCATTTTCGATAGCGTTTCTAGCCCTTGAATCATTTTCTTCGAGCTTCTTTCCATCTCTATCCATCAGGGGGAGTGGCGGGTGATTTGTATCCATCTATGACTGATCGCCAAACATCGAATCATTTTTCTTGTGTATAAGTTTTCATTATTCTTGTCCACAATGCATAGTTCTCACCATGAAATTGTGGTATCCCAATCCTAGCATGATCCATGATCTCCTTCCAGTAGTTAGACTACCTCTTGAAGGACCTGCTCTGATACCAATTATTGGATTACTGAGAGGAGGGGGGGGGTGAATCAGTAATGAACACTTTTATTCCTTTTAACCATAATTTATTATTCAACAATATTTAGCAGTTTATATTTAACATTCAATATATCATCAATAGTATAAACATAAATAACATGAAATCATAATATATACATAGTACACCAGTATTTACTTGGAAACCCAAATGGGATGAANTTTATTCCTTTTAACCATAATTTATTATTCAACAATATTTAGCAGTTTATATTTAACATTCAATATATCATCAATAGTATAAACATAAATAACATGAAATCATAATATATACATAGTACACTAGTATTTACTTGGAAACCCAAATGGGATGAAAACACATAATGTTTTTCTTATATATTTATCAAAAGAAAACATTAATTGGAAGCACCAACTTCTGATTCTTTAGGTACAACTCGAAGGAGGCTCCAAACCCCTATTCTCAAGCTCGAACTTGAAGGAAGCTACGACTCCCTGATTCTCTGGCTCCAATTGGAAGGAGGTTACAACCCCCTAGGTTTTCTGGCTACAACCACCTTTCCTTGCCTCATCGTGTTGCCCTGAAATATAAGTGTAGACCAGCTGTCACAGACTCTACCAAAAACTCTGTCACTATCACAACTCTGTCATTATCACTGTCACAACCCTATCACTGTCTCATCAACTTGTCTCTGGTCATCAACCAATTAAACTTGTACCATACCATGCATCAAGTGTATACCATTATACATATTATCTCATGCATCAATCATGAACCAAAAGATACATCACCAATGAATAGTGAATCATGAACTGGAGCATCAACCATGTAAAACCTATACCACATACCATACCATCAACCATATGTAGATCTATACCGTGTCATCAATGAAGCATCTCAAAGAACCTATGCATGCCCCTCATGCATACATCACCATACAACATGAATATCCATCAACCATGTACAAAAAACTCAACTATGTAAGTTATAAGAACCATATCAATGTTGTACCATACATATGAGTGCTCCTCACTCAACCAACCATATACCATATCCAAGTACAAGTCTCAAGACTAACAATACCAGGAATACCTGAAGCATTCACCACATCATATGTAAAAGTAACCATAAAAAAAAACACATAACCATACCAGAACTTCTGTAGAATGTTGACCTATGTACTTGATTTAGACTTCAGGGACCTGGTACTAACATTTACGCTAATTTTCAAGTGCCTCGCTAGACAGACATAGGGAAACACGTGAGGGCCTCACTAGACAAGTATAGTGCAACAAGTGAGGGCCTCACTAGACAAGTATAGTGCAACCTGTGACGATCTCAGTAATTAGGGTTTTTCAAAAACCCTTTCCTTCTGCAGCACCCAAACTTTCACACTTTTCCCACATCTTCTTCACTTCCTCAGACTTGTCGCTGTATTAACCAAAATATCAAAGGTATACCATACCAAAATCCCTGGACCATAACAACCTCACAAGATAGATTAACAAGAATTAGTGTGTGTGAGTGTACTTATGAATGAATCCTTGAGGTGTATTTATACTTGTGCTAGGTAACTCCTCCCCTTAATTTGGGGCTTCTAGGATTTTCTTGTTACAACAACTTTACCTTTTCATTTATTGACTTGTAACCAACAAGGGATTCTTTACCATTCTTTGGGGCTTCTAACTTTACAAGGCCATATCTCCCTAACTGTGAGGAACCACGTGGCGTTCCACATATCAACGAAAAAAATATGAAAATTACTATCCATTTATGAGGGTCATGCTTGCATTTACGCTATCCTTCATGTCCATATTCCTCATTCAATTTTAGGTACCAAAATCACACCGTTGGGGTTACCGAAATTCTTCAAGGATTGACATTGATCTCTAAGAGTTGACATCATTCTCCAAGATCACTCTCCAAGGGTTGACATCAATGAAAAATGAAAAACCAGTGTCCAACACTATGTTGAAACTTAGCTTCATGTGCAACTCATGAAACAATATTTTCCAAAACTTACAAGTAAAATTTGATTCAAATCTATCACAATCACATTTGGCATGCCATGCAACCTAACTATTTCTAGGATGAAGATGTGGGACTTATCACATACTCAATGACTAGTCTTGACTTGAATGAAGTTTTCTACCTTCACCAGATGGTCGATTACTACCAATATTGAGTCAATAACTTTGGAGGTACTTAGTTATCCATAAATAAAATCCATGGATATTCCCCCCCACTTCCAAAATGGTATATTTAGGGGATTCAACTTTCCATTTAGATGTTGATGTTCTACTTTTATTTATTGGTACCCTAGTCACCAAGCCACATAAGCAGAAATATCTGGTTTTAGTGACATCCAATGGTATATTTGTTTCATACTTTGAAATTTCCTTTGGACATATCCTGAGTGGCTTAAATATGGGGATGTGATTCATGAAACACCATATATCTCAATTCCTTGTGGTTTGGTAGATAAATTAAATTCCTTTACAAAAAGAATCCATTTTGGGTTAGATGTTAGTCATCATACTTCCTAACCTCTTTCTATACCTAATCCTTTTTTTCAACAAGGCTTTGAATACTTCTTGTTACCAATTATCCTCCTTAGACCTCATCGTCATTACTATTCTCAAATTTGTATGAGATTGGTAAATTGCACCTATATACAATTTCCATCTTAGGGCATCTGCTAGTAGGTTTTTTTTCCCTTTTATGTGTAATATGTCAATGCCATATTTTCTTATAAAATCTACCTAGTACCACTACCTCAATTCAATTGAGGTTGAATATGCGAGTATGTAACATTCATTGTTTGTCCACAATTCAAATTTCTTGATAATTAAGTAATGTCTCCATGTCTTCAAGGCATGTACTATTGCAAGAAGCTCCAGATCACGAGTTGGGTATTTCTACTCATGAACATTAAATTTTTTTTCACTTGTAGCTCACTACCCTCCCTTCCTGGATAAGTAATCCTTTAGTTATTTGTTTACTTGCATCAATGCACACAAGGAAACCTTTTTCAAAATCAGGGAGTATCAACATAGGTGTTTCCATGACAAGTTTATTAAGTTCCTAATTAAATTAGTCCTTATCTAGGGATGTCTAGAGGAACATAACTCTTTTACCTCGTTGTTTTGATAAAGGGCCCACAATCCTTAAGAAGACTCTGAAAAACCTTCAACAATAACTAGATAATCCAAGCGAACTTCTCACCTAAGTTACATTCTTTGGGGTTGGCCAACTAGATATAGATTCATTATTATTAGGTTCAAGTTTTAGTTTTTATTCAATAATTAGGTGCCTAAGGTAATGTATTTATTTCTTGAGTAATTCACTCTTATTCAACTTCCCATATAATTAGTTCTCTCGTATCTTTTGCAACACTAGGAGGAGGTTTTTTTGGTGCTCCTCCTTTGTCTTAGAATATACTAGGATGTCATCAATAAATATCAACAAAAACCTATCCATATACTTTTTTGACACCTCATTCATTAGTCTCATGAAGATTGGAGGGGCATTAACCAATCCAAAGGTTAGGAATAGGAGCTCATAATGCCTATATATTGTCCTAAAGGTACTATTTAGTATGTAAACGGTTTTTACTCTTATTTGGTGATAACCAAATTTTAAGTCCAACTTGGTGAACACCTTCACCCCTTTGATTTGATTGAATATATCATCAATCCTAAGCAAGGGGTATTTGTTCTTAATTGTTACTTTTTTTAGCATCATGTAATCTATCCACACTTGAAATGTTCCATCATTCTTCTTAACAAACAATATAGGAACTCCTTAAGGTCAGGCACTTAGGTTTATGATACCTTATCCAATAGTTATTTCAATTTCATCTTAAGCTTACCTATTCCATTAGTCTCCAATTTGTTAGGTTCCTTTAGGTTTCCTTAGGCATCAGATCTATACTATAGTTCACTTCTCATATTGGTAGCAAATTTATTAATTCTTCCAAAAATACATCAAACAATTCCTTTATTATGGGTAGTTGGTATGTTTCCATGCTTGATTTCAATGTGACTTCAACAATATGAATGACTTGATATCGTTTAAATTCTTTCCACACACTGTGCTTGGCCTACATGGTTGATATTTATCTTTTCTCCTTGGATACTTCTATCTAATTCTTCATCATCCATGCATTCAAATATTTTCTCATGGAAATGTACATTGGCCCTATGGAGTTCCAACTTGAGATGCCCAATTATCCCATCATAAGCTCCTAAGTCCAATTCATGAAAACATATTCCCTCTAATCCATCCTCTCAAGCCTATCAAACATACCTCAATTGCATGGCTAATCCACTTCTTACAACCACTTTCCATTTATATTTTTGATAGGTCTTGGAGCTTCTCGATGTTAATCTTGCAATTGGCTACTATTACAAGGGTTATAAATTTGTGTGTACTTCCAGTGCCGATGAAGGTGTAGGATTGATTAGAATTAATACATTTAGATTGTATTAGAGATGATTGATACTCCACCTATAAAATGACTATGTTTGCATATATATTTCCTCCTAGTACATCCTCAACAATTCCTTCAGATTCTAAGTGGTTCACTACTTGTCTGGTTTGATTCTTCCTTTTTAGACATCTGTAGGTTTTGGTTCCACTAATTGTTCTAACACATCAATTTTCACTTGAATACTTGTTTTAGGGTTAAAATAAAGTTGATTTCTATTCCTATTTTCCTCTTAATCAACCTTACAAGAGTGTTGTGTGTGCTAACTCTTGGATGCTTATTTTGAGAGTCAACATACATAACCCTTAAACTCAATACAATTTTATGAAATACGTGAAAAGGTAGAGGAATATTTCATTGAAAAAGTACTAGATTTTGGGAGCTTTGTGAAAAGGTAGAGGAATATTTCATAGAAAAATTACTAGATTTTGGAAGCCAAGCTGGAATATTTGAAGTTTAGTGCTAAAACTACACCATAGCCATTATTGAAATAAAAAACTACAAATTACAAAATTTGAGATTTCTATCACATTCAATTAAAAGCAGAGCCACAACCATTAAATTCAATATCCATTCATACAAATTTGTTGGAAATTACAAAAATATATCCTTTAAAACATATCCAAACTTTGTATCCATAATCAAATATTTGAAGTTGCATTCCAAATAAAACTTTAACCGTTGTTACCATTTGAAAAAAAAAAACATAAATTAAAATAATAATAAAAAATCACCAAACTAAAATTGAAAAGAACTTTGTTTTTAAATATGTATGGTTTCCATGGACCTAAAAATGCCCTCGCAACAAATATTTTTTTTTGTAAATAAAAATGTATTCTATTACCTTGGGCTAACAAAAGCTACACATGTATCAGTATACACTAAAACTTGCCACCTATTCTGCCACATAAGTGGAAACCAAAACACGTGGGCAGTATTGTTCAGAGACCAAAATATGACATCTGTCTTAGAGAACATAGGGACTTTCCACCTATTCTGCCAGAAGCGCAGAAACTAGAACAGGTGGTTGACTGAGTGCCTCGACCAGCTAATGAACCAGAACTAGAGTTTGAATTTCTCAAAAAAAAAAAAGTTATCACTAAAACTAGAGAAAAAACAGTAAGGAGACTAGACAGGAGGCAAACTCAGGCGTCCATCTTGGAAAAATTTGAAGGCGAATGGCTGACAACAAGTCGGGCATCGACTTTTCACAGGCTCGCTTGACAGGGATTCGAATAGGACGTCCAAGCCATTGCTGAGGGTATGCAGGTTATGCAACTTCTCTACCAAATCCTTTTTCATCTAGAAAATGAAGACCAGGTGGTCTTCTATGAGTATGCAAGAGCTAGGAGTTGGGTGAGCATGCCCTTCTATGTCGTCCTCATTCCAGCATTCATCCCAATTTATTTCGGGGTCCTCATCCTTAGAAACAACAAAATTCTTATAGTGATCCTCCATCTGAGGAGGGATTTCCTCTTCAACCATACATCCTATTCCGACTGGCTCTGAATAAATTAGAGGGGTGATGGTACCTGTGGTCGACCGCTACTCCAAAGTGGTCTTCGACAAATTTAGAAGAATTTCCTCCCAATTGGGAGGAATCTCCTCTTCCACTGGACATCCTCCATGGAAATTCTCTGTGTTAGATGGACAGAGCTCTAGATAAAAATTATCCTAACTTTAATCATGGTCACTTTAAATGAAAATTATACTAACTTAACATTAAATTAATGAGTTTTTGGATTTAGAAATGAAACCATACATACCATATCAATGATATCATTTATTATAATGTAAATGATAACTCAAATATAGACATGAATGCAAATGTTATAGGATATGTTTATTTACACAATTTTGAAAATGTTTATAAAGATGTTAGTGCAAATTTATTCATGTACATTATTTTTAATTTAGACATACACATTTATATTGCCTCACATGTGGATGTATCTTTGGAGATCAAGAACATCTTAATTTTTATGGTGTATTATGTTGTATTAATGGACATTAGCTTGTTAGCAATTATGAATACTTATTGGGTAACCAATAGAGTCATTGTTGAAATTTCTATGTTGAAAAAATTGGACATTTTAATTTTTTCAACCTTTAAAAGATGACATTTTGTTACTAATTATTTTAAATGACATTTTTGATATTTGGTTTTCTATAGCTTTCATAGAAAAGTGATTTTAACCTTTAAAAATTGACATTTTGTTACTAATTATACATTTTTTATATTTGGTTTTCTATGGCTTTCATAGTGACTGGTTTCATGGATCTCCACAAATATGTATAAAATAAATAAAATAAGTAAGCAATGCACAAAAAACTATAGAAGAAAAGAATATACCATTTACATGCACTCTTGATAAAATGGATACTTTCTTATCTCATCAGTTGATTGTTGATGAAACCTAAGGTAGAAAAGGAAGACATCAATCAAAGTGTGGGAAAAGGGATGATTGAGACCACTACAAGATGATCTCATCTAAAAGTATAAAATAAGACACAAACGAAGGTTGTATTCAATAAATATAGGATTTTGATAATAAATGGGGCTGACGACAATAGGGAATGAATGGAGATTGAAGAGCACATGAGAAATACAATACACTAATATTTAATGAGAGTTAGGAAGATTTCACATAATCTATTAGAGAAGAACAAATTAGGACAAAGAGAAACCTATTTGTACACTTCTTTTTGTTTGTTAGGATGCAATCACAATGTGATCTACAACTCGTGCATACATAATTGTCCTTGTTATAGTCAAACTGTGAGTCTTCACTTTCTAACTTTGGGAAAAAATATTCAATTGTGCACATTTATGGCAAAACATGTCCTCTTTATTTCATGGAAAATAAAAAAATTGGCATAAATGCAAGGGACAAATGTGGTAAAAACAAAACCCCTTGTAGGATGAGGCTACAAAATGAGACCAAAAAGGAGGAACAAAGTTAAATTCAATTAACTCATAAATAGAGTGCATGTGGTCTGAAAGGTGCATTGAAAGGAAACTTTTAGGGATTAAATTTTTCTCATGAGATAATTTCCGATTTTTTTTTGCACAAAAGATTCACCAATTTTCATTTTTTTATAGAATGATTCACCCAAATTCTATAGGATAAAAATATTTGACTCTAAAAATCACCATTTTTTTTAAAACTATATAAAATCCTTAGAAACATGAATGTTTTTACAGAAATGTCACCAAACATTTTATGTTTATTATTTTAAGAATTAGTAAGATTCACCAAAGGTTCTACACTTCAAAATAAGTATGGATCCTTAAAATTATCCATGGTGCATCCTATAAAACATGAGAAATATTTGGTAGGAGGCCAGAAAATACCCAAACAAGTTAGAGACTAACCAGAACGTTATTCCATGTGGCCAAAATTGATTATTTAAAGTGAGAGAACAAATAAAAGACCACAACAGACCTTCTGGTGGCCCAAACATAATCAATTAAGAAACTAAATCTAAGCTAAGGACCCTTAGTCATATATTTTGATCATATGAGGGACACTTGAGGGGACATACTTCAATTCTTGTGAGTTAACCATATCAAAGTGTAGAAGTCATTATGGTTTTCTTAATGTGGGAATTCGTACCGCTAAGGCATGATACAAAAAATCATGCCATGAGGATTTGTGCATTGCTAGTACACATAAAAAATTTCATATGAAGTTATTCATTTTCAAAATCAACTTGCATAAAAATGAAATATTTCCCAATTTATAAAAATGATTTTTTCTCGACTTAAAGTATACTTCAATGCTAATGAATTGACAATATCAATGTAGAATTCATTCTAGTTATCCTAGGTGAACATCGATATATGAATTGTGTTATGAAATAATCTATATTAAAGGGGTTCATGCATCACAAAAAATACACAATCTCAATTCTATACATATATTACCTTTTTCCTTGCAAATAGTTCCTAAAATCATTCTTGGTATATTCTTTAATGGTAACAATCCTTACAATATTAACATGGTCACTTTGTTCTTCAATCAATGTCCTAAATCTTTATTCTTAAGTACTTGTTCTTTGTTTTTTCAAAAAAATAAATCCTATTTGTTTTAAAAATAAATCCAAATGTATCCATAGAATCCATAATCCATCATTTAAAATAAAAAATGCATCGAACATGTAATTTTTTTTTTCCATTGGTCCTAAACTACATGTAAGGGTATTCATGGTGTCCTTATTTTTTTTCAAACATTCCCTAGTTTACTTTCCAAGAACTCAACCATCACATACATGATATTCCATGGAAGTACTCATGGGAAAACCTTTAACCATGTTCAACATGTTGAATTAAAAGATATGGTAATTAAGATGCCTAAATTATTCTGATGTTGAAATTTTCTAACATCATTAGCATGTAAAACAAATGCATGAGATTAATATGGAACATCAAATTTTTCAAACCTACTCAATTTAATGCCATGGTCAACAAAGCTACATGCACCCATAATAGAAATGGAGTATATTAAAATATTTAAGAAAAAAATTGATAGATTTTGTTTTATGTGTATTTATGTAATTTAGTTTTAAATAAAATCACATGAATATGACAAAAATTACTAATTTTTTTTTCTAGAGATGGTTGGGTCCCCTAAATAAAAATTAGGTGAAAAAATAAAGGAGGAAAAGGTAGGAAGACTATGTTCCAAACTTAATAGGACAACCAACCACAAAAAAAAATGATGGGAAAATGAGTATGATAAAAAATAGTAATTTATCTTTTTTCTAGAGATGGTTGGGTCTCCTAAAGAAAATTAGATGAAAAAATAAAGAAGGAAAAGGTAGGAAGACTATATTCCAACTTGAGAGGATAACCAACCACAAGAAATTGATGGGAAATGGAAATGGGGCATCCCTTAGTAAAACAAGCCAACTCGCAACCAAACAATGTCATCCTAGCTATGATGATTAATCTAGGAGGTGGTGGAGTCACGACCCATTTTTTAAGAAAAATCATCCTAGCTATTATGATTAATCTAGGAGGTGGTGGAGTCACCACCTAGTTTTTAATAAAAATCAAAGAAACTAGAAAGTGGAATAAGAGAAGGATCAATAAATTAATTCAGGTCTTAATTATTCTTAATATCATATCCTCGTGAATAATGTGATGATTTTGAATAGAAGACTAATCTAAAACAAATGGAAAGCACAACAAACAAAATAGACAATAAAATAGTTTAGATTCTTTTTTTCTTTCAATGATCTTATTTAACTACAAAAGTGAAAAATCTAAAAAGTAAATATTAAAAACTGAAATAAAACTTTGAATCCTTCCCTTCAAACCTCATGAACATGGTAAAAAATAAATCAATAAACATTCAGGTCTATTCCCACTTGATTCCGGTGTCCAAGAAATTAGAAAAGAATGAAAATGGTGACTTAATTCCCTAAGTGAGAAAAATCCCTTTACCATCTACTTTTTTTTTTTCTTTATTATGTCTCGCGGAATCGTGTTATTCAACTACTACCACTATAATCTCCAGGTGTTTCCACGATGCCCCATACGCGACACACAAGATAAGTTGGGGGGAGTTGAACTTGAAACCTCATGGAACTTCATATCACGACACTTGCCAATTGAGCTACCTCCTGAGGGCCTATCTACTCTAATATGATAATGCTCTTGAAATCTTACAAGATAAAGTAAATAAGGTAAAAAATAATAGTAAAAAAAGGGTTAGGCATTTTTTTGCATACCGGGTTTTCTATAATCCTTCTTGAAAAAGTGATTTCCTTCCTTGATCTCCAAAAATATGTATAAAATAAATGAAACAATCAAGAAATATGTATAAAATAAACAAAACAACCAATAAACACACAAAAATCTATAGATATAGTTATAAAAGAAAATAATAAATGGTTCCCATGTGTTCTTGATAAAAGGGAGAATCTTATCTCATAAGTTTATTGTTGAATGTTGAAGAAATAACTTGAGGTAAAAGGAGGATATCAAAGGAAGAGGGATGATTGAAACCATCCATTGCAAGAAAACCTCCAAGCAAAAAAGCACAAATAAGGTCAAAACCAACAATTGAAAGTTGTAGTTAGTAGTTATAGGATCTTTCTAAGTAATGAAGATGACAACAATGGAGAATGAATGGAGATTGAAGAGCACATGAGAAATACATTACATTAGTTAATCTATAACGAGAGTTAATAAGAAATTGGAGAGCCTATTTGGGAAGATAAATTGGAAGGAAGATAAACATATCTATGCATGTCTTTATATTAAGATGCATTGCCAACATGATCCACAAATCATGCATACAAAATCGTCATTGTAATAGTATTCAACTATGGACACTAAGGGAAAAATAATTCCTCACTATTGCACGGAAAATGAAAAATCAACATAAATTCAAGGAACAAATGTGGTAAACACAAAAACCCCTATGGTAAGGAGTCCATAAAATGAGACCAAAAAGTAGGATCAAAGTTAACCAAAATAGACTCATAAATAGTGCATGTAGTCCCAAAGATTGGTTGTAACTAATGTGAGCAATATTTGGGTGCAAGAGGCCATGCAATGCCCAAACAAGTTAGAGAGTGATTAAAATATGAATCCATGTATCGAAATTGATCAATCAAAATCGAAGTAAGAGATGAAAGAAAAGACCATGGAAGACCTTTTAATGAGCCAAACATAATCACACAGGGCCCTAAATCTATACTAACTACCCCAATCATATATTTTGATCATAGAAGGGACATTTAATAGGACACATTTAAGTGCTTATGAGTTAACCATATCAATGTGTAGGAGTCCTTAAATGGTTTTCTGAATGCAAGAATTTGTACTCTTGATGCATAATACAAAACTTTATACCATAAATATTTTTACATTCCAATTTCACAATGCAAATTTCATATGAAGATATTCATTTAAAAAAATAAATTACATAAAAATAAAGTATTTTATCATCTATGAAAAGGAATTTGTTAAGACTGGAGAGTAGAGTATACTTCAATGCTAATGAGTTCACCGTATTAGTGTAGGAATTATTCTAGTTGTCATAGAGTGGGTATTGATATAGCTATTGCATGATACAAAAATCTGTATTGGAGGGGTACATGCATCATCAATAGTACATAATATTACTTCTAGACAAGGATGTGTGGGGTATATATATGGCTAGTATAAAGTCCAAATTCTATACATTACATTTTCAAGATCAACATTACTAGTTTGAGTAATATTTAGTACATCATTATATATATACATATATATATATATATATATATATATATATATATATATATATATATATATTCACCTTAATTCTTATTTTTATAAAGAATATTGAATAAATAACCATTATGATTCAAGTGATAAGTAGAACGATAATCAATTGTCATACATCCTTTGCAGAGATTTTAGTAACCAAAATAATTGGAGTAGAAAACAAAGTTGAAGAGGCTTACCCATATCGGTGTTTTTGGTCTACAGGTCATGCATTCACTAGGAAAGATGTTTTTCATCGTGATTAGACTTGTCGCAATAGTTTCAAATTATTTTTGAAGTCTTAAATTCTTCTCCACATGTTGGGAATCTTAAGATTTGGAGTTCTACTTTGATGAACCTTGTTTCTTTTGAACAATGTTACCTCTTGTCACATTGACATGATTAGTAGAGCCAAAATTATTCACATTTCTCAATTTCTCTCATTCAAGAATAATCAAATTGCATAATCATGTTTTGGATAGCATCATTAAAGAATATTAAAATTGAAGGCAAAAGTAAAAGCCAAAAACCACATTCAAAACAAAAACCTCCAAAATGAGATGGTAGTATTATTTTCCTAACTTAACATATTAAATCCTAGAAACTAAATCTTCAAATCATAAAACTTTGGAAGATAGTTATCAATGTGTTAAACTCATTGAATTTCAATATGCAATGAACTTGCAAAATAAAATGGTAATATTCAATTTTCATAAATTAACCTATTAAATCTTACCAAATAAAATGGTAATATTCAATTTTCATAACTTAACCTATTAAATCTTGCTAGTGAAATCTTCAAATCCTAAAATCTTGAAAGGTAGTCCTCAATGTGGTTAGAGTAATTTGATTTTAATATGTAACATTTGTATTATTGACTTGTTAAAGGTCAATGTGAAGAATGCTTCAATAGTCTTATCTTTATCAATGTTAATGTGAAACACAATAAAATTTTCAATAACCTTCTTAATATATCTAAAATCTCCAATAACCTTCTTAATTTTCTTCATTTTATAATTTTGTTCAATCTTATAATTATTGAGATCTTGTTCTTCCTCTATCCCTTTAACATTGTCGAAATCATTTTTTTATCCTAAAAGAAGTAATCATCTGCATTCAACGTGTATGGATAATCAGTTATAAATGATATATATATATATATATATGAACAAATGAACTTTTTACATCACTACTATGTAATACTTTTACAATATTACAAAATTTAAAATTATAAATAACAAACCCTTGATTTTCTCATATAGGTTTACTATGTGCTCGTTAAAAATAATGCAAAAGTTATGCAAAATCGTGAATTAAAGATGATAGAAAAATAGCAAACCTTTAATATTATGAAAATCCTTAATAATACAAATGAGAATCACTGCACATTTCCTGAGAAAAAACTAAATTAAAAGCAGCAAAAGGAATACAGACCTTTAAACACCAAGGACAATTCTATAACAAACCCTTACTAAGAGGGAATTCTTCAAATTGAGAAATGATAAGCACTACACCCTCTTACTCAAATGAGAAAGATTTTTGGAAAGAATGCTTTATACATACAAGGTTATGGCACAACCCGTTTGAAGGGAGAACGCTACCTTAGGCAAGCTAGCAAAGCAGAAAGGTAAATTAAGGCTAGAAAGCTAGCTGGTTGTAGCCTTTGGATACCGTGTTAGACTGCTGTAGCCTATCTAGAGACTCAAAGAACAAGGAATAGGAAGAAGAGTATGAAAAATGAGAAGAACATTTGTGAAATGCGTAATTAGTGCACTCTTCATTCGTATTAACATATGAGACTTCAAAACATGCGATAAAGCTGAGTCTCGCATTAAAGCAAAATGCAAAACTCAAAAAACACAGATACTTTCTTAAACATACCTTATCAAAGAAACTAGGATGGCTGTTCCAAATCACCAGTCTGGTCAGGTTTGTAGGAGACAGAAATTCCGATGTACGCGAACGGATTACAATGAATTCATGAAAGCACCCATTGGATAGATGACTTGATACCTCGGATTTTAGTTTACTTGAACTCCAGGAAGCTCCCTTTGTCTGAAGAAGACTGCCTTCCATACAATGACTCCAATGCAGCGTCGTAGCTACAGGGTATTTCTATGGACTGTGCAGTACAACATCGGCATAAGTTGCATGATTGCAAGTCGGCATGCTCAAGAGGATATGTGGAAAACACACCCTGTGAACTACTAGTATTAGGTGTAGCCACATCTTGAAGAAATTGACCGGATGGTAGATGAAATGTTCCCGGATCTATGCCGGAGAATGCTCCCGTCGATTGAACACTGCCGCCTTCCTGTTGAGGAGTATAGTAGTGAGCACTGGCTAGAGATGAGCATTGGATTTCAGCTGGTGGAGGACTTCTGCATTGTCTTGACTGAGTGTCCAGCATTGAATCTTTGGTAAACATTAAACCATGTAGAAAAACGTTGCTGTTACTATTCCCGTCGGTGGTTTCATTCAACATGTTGAGGCAGGAAGCCGAGGTCGTATTGTCTTGTAAACAATATATAGGGGGTTGGGGACGCACTGATGACGACCGCAATATACCACGTATTCCACTTTCTAGGTTGCAGTGTTTCTCCTTCTGTTTCGTTCTCTCCCGAGCCCTTTCTCTTGCCTTTGCTCTAAACAGTTTCCGAGGAACAGGATTAGCTGTTTCTGTTGTTCTACAGTTCGAAGCCACTGAACTCAGTGCCAGTAATCTATGTTTTCTCTTTCCTTCCTGAACGATGGAGCCTTTGTTGCTGCTTTCGGTTGTCGTTGCTGTAGAGGACTTTTGGTCTATGCAGGATTTTGCTGCTGGAATTTGTTGATGGAGATTTACTACACAATCCCCGTTGGCTGTGGAAGTATTCTCCTGCGACGAGGTGCTGAAATCTACACAATCCCCGTTGGCTCCGGTGGAATCTACAAATTGTGATATATGCGAACTAGAGATGGAAGCGACTTGAGCTAACTCCAGAATCGCTGCCTGGGATTTTTCAATGAGCCATTCGACAGCTTGACTTGGTTGTTCGAAGCCAAGCATATCTTGGACGCAATATAGCTTGATAGCGGTTCCCACAGATAATCTCATTCTTCGGTCTCTTGGTCCCTTTGAGGTAAGCACCATAGTGTGCCGATCCTTGCTTCCCGCAGGTCGAGAAATCAGAGAAGGATTCATGTTTTTTTCGGTCCTTTTAACCCTAAAACCAATTTGTGCTCTCATTCCAGCTAGGATGTTTGCATCCATCTCTGCTTTCTTAGGTTTCCTATTCCCCTTTTTATCCCTTGCAGTGAAGCTGGATGCCTTTCCCACCACAAAATCCCGGTTTTCGAGAATTATATTACTTCCCTCGTCTCGATTAGGACCTGATGGCTCGTCTTGCTCTCTAAGGTTCCAGTCTTTGCAGAACACTGAAGGATTTAACTCTGTACTATTATTATCGGTCTCTCCGCCACCGATTTCATGATGAACTGCGAATGAACTAGAGATGACGTTCCCAGCGTTTAATGGGTGAGCATATGTCCTGGGACCAGAAGGTCCCTCGTATGCAATGTCATAATGTTGTGATTGACGTATATAGTGGCTCGAAGGCATGCCAGAATACAAAATAGAGCTCCCACCTTCGCGTATCTTACCAATCATAGAACGACGCTTGCTTTGAGACCAGTCCTGCTTTTCGACATATCCAGGTGTTCCTTCCAAAGAATTATTGTTTTCAAGCCGAGAATACATATCTGACAAAATCATAATTATAAAGGGAAATGATGCTCACACTCTTGCGCCTCAATCTCTTTCTTTCGTTTGGCGTCTTCAGATCTGCTTCATTTCATTGCATAAGATCCCTTCAGTGAGAACGCTTGTGCTTTCAGCTCATCGAATTCTTCAGGCCGTCCTCAGCACACTTTGATTTGGCGTTCCAATGCATTCGTGTGAATCAACAACTGTTGACCGCAGAAGATAAACACGCTCTTTTACATATCCAACAGCTGCTCCCATGGATAACTCAAGCAACATTTGCACATAATGGTGCACAGCTAGTCCACCCTCGCTCCTCTTGTTACAATTTATCTTCCAAATGAACACAACCATGACATGATTACCTGATCCAGACCCCTTCTGAAACCTGCCAAGAAACCGAACCGACAGCAATGTAAAAAATAGATTGAATGATGCACATGTCCAAAATAACACCGCCTGAATTATTGTTTTCTTATCTTCAAGCACGGCCAAAAATCACGAGACAGCAGTATTGAATGTATTGACCCATAGGCTTTCTTTCAGCGAAAAAATATCCTTTTTCACAAATTGTAATATTTTCGATATAGTTTTATAAACAGGCACTGATCTGCGAACATATACCGGGCTTGCAATGATAAACATACACAGCGTATTCACAGAGTATTGAAAATTAACGATCGGTCTCCGACTCAGAGCAGTAGGATTTAACATGAAAAGTGGGCAAGCAAAATCTTATACACACGGAGAAGGGGCTAACACAATCCTGATACTGATCCGGAATTTTCTACCTTTCAATGTAACTAATTAAAGAGGCAGTTTATAAATCCCTCTATGAGTTAGCTTTGGCCTCTTTTATTTTGAAAACAAGTGCTTGAACGTCCTCATGAATACTAAGATCAACCAAGCCAGTGGAAGTTCTCTTTACCCCGGCAACGATCTCATAGTACAGGGTTATCTTTGAAGCATTTATGCAGCAAGGAGCAATCTTGTGTTATTAGCATAGGTGTATCTTAACCCCAGGCAATAACCTAGTGTGCACTTAGGGTCAAGATGCATCTGTGCTTATGAACATGATTTACGCGACACATCTCTTCCACCGCAAGCTGTAAGAGAACATCTTATCTCCCTTGTTTGGTGCAACAAAATTTTATCACTTCAATTCAGGCTGTAGTTGGTGCCTTAAAAGTTAGGGTTTTGGGTTGCAGCATGCATAATTCTTAAATCAACAATTTACATCACTCTCTACTGTCAATCTCATAAGAAAACGCTGCAGACTAATTTGTTTATTTGACATCAACCCATGCAAATTTAATTTTTAAGTGTACAGATATTGTAGCATCATTCAAATATGTATTTAAACACAACAAAAGGTGTTACACTGTACTTTATAATTCTGTGGCCTATTGAATAACGCATACCTCTGGCAGATTTAACTTTTAATCAAAGTGGATTACCTGATTTTTGAGAACTGGAAATATCCAAAATATACTTTAAATGAATATACCACGAATCTTCTGAGTAAACGAGCATAATCAGCATGTATAGCAGGCTGCAGCTAAGCATTTCAAAACTTGAGGATTGGAGCGGATGTCAAGGGTTTTGGGAAGCTGAAGGTGCCGATCCTTATTTAATACAATTCTATTTTGGGCAGATCAGTTTGCTTGAGGAAGAGCTATTGGAGAACATCAACACGCTCTAGGGTTCAGTACACGGTTGTTACCTCACATATATACATACATATATATTTATATATACATATGTATATACAAATGTCGGTACCTATCAACGAAAGCTGGAGTAGCAGGCGAGAAAAATATCCGCTGTAGATGGATGCCCGCTGAGGAGGCTTTCCACTTAAAGAATAGATAGCTGGATGACAGACTCTTTCCACTTTGGTACCTATCCCTCTTCAATAATGCTTCTCTTTAGCAGTGGTGGATAGAGAGAGATCATAGTGCCCAGACAGATGGTTATCGCTAATTGCCAGGGGTTCTGTTCCGATGGTTTCAGTAAGAATGCCCTTCACATCATTGCTGTTGTGCTCATAGATGCACGGTTCTGAGATAAGGCATGTGTGTTGCACATGGAACAGGAGAACTGCCTCGAATAGAAACAAAACATATGAAGTATGCCTCCATCATTCCGTACTTGTAGTGTGAAGTAGTCAGACACAAGACTAAAATGGAGTCCAGGCCTTCCCAGCTGGTTGCCTCTCTGTTCTCGGGTCACATTTTGACGGTTGAATTTTGACAGATTTCATTAGGAAATTTCTGATTGAAGTTGAAGGATTTACAGTAGTACCATAATCAATCTCTCTGTATTACGCAACACGTGTTCTCACCCGAGAGGGAGAGTACAACCGTGTCAGGTTAGCAGAGAATTTGTGATGGTAAGTTTCCCTGGGAGATGGTGAAAGACAAGGAACATGCCTCGCACTTTCATACGAAAACATATTTATATATTAACATGGTCTGAAATTGGTCACGGGGATTGAGAAAGATGTACAATATTGAAAGAGAGCCCTGAGTTTGAGAGGACTTCACTAAACAGAAGCTGAAACTAAAGTACAAGGTATGACCTGAAGGCAATCCATATTTACCATACACAGTTTTTACCCTGAACTTTGCTGTGATGTTTATGGCAAGGAGAAACCATGAATACATCAGATCGTAAAGCCCCACTTTTTTCGATTACATGATTGACCAGAGTTTCCACAGAGGCCAGCACTATACAAGATAACCACCAAGATGATAACGGAGCGCTAATAAAACAAGAACCGATATTGGCTCGTAAAATGTGACAAAAGGCACTCATGATCATTTTCAAGCATGCCTTCTCGGAGAAATGGTTCTCCCTTTACTGAACATTGCGAATGATATGTTTTCTCTCCGTGTCCTGGTGGGAATGTGTCGTGTCGTGTCATATCAGACTTAAAATGTTAATCACTTTCCCTCAACTCATACCTAACAGATAAGATCATTGTGGGGTCGGCCTTCACATCCAAATAAAATTAAAAAGAGTGATACATCATAACAAGAGACCCAATATTCCGAGGAATGGTCAGACTCCAATTATGTTTTGCTTTTGTTTGCTTAGTTTTACAAGTTAGTTACAATCACTCCTCGACTTCCATGCTTCCAAATTGTAGGACATATTCTTCCAGATTAAGGATATGTCACGGTAAGGACAAGACAATTCCTGGTTGAATAAGGTAATTCATCCATTCTAATCTATCAACAAGGAATTTCGCCATCTAAATCCACATAATCACTATCAAATGTAAATTCATAGTCACTTTCTCTTAATCATTTGAGGTTTATTAAGACATTGTTATTGGCATTGCACCTCAAATGTAATAGCTTTTTATATACCAATGTTTTTTAGATCAAGAAAAATCTTAAAGATTCATTTTTATCTTAAAATGTATAAACACTATCAAATGTAAATTCATAGTCACTTTCTCTTAATCATTTGAGGCTTATTAAGACATTGTTATTGGCATTGCACCTCCACATAATCACTATCAAATGTAAATTCATAGTCACTTTCTCTTAATCATTTGAGGTTTATTAAGACATTGTTATTGGCATTGCACCTCAAATGTAATAGCTTTTTATATACCAATGTTTTTTAGATCAAGAAAAATCTTAAAGATTCATTTTTATCTTAAAATGTATAAACACTATCAAATGTAAATTCATAGTCACTTTCTCTTAATCATTTGAGGCTTATTAAGACATTGTTATTGGCATTGCACCTCAAATGTTAGATCAAGGAAAATCTTAAAGATTCATCTTTATCTTAAAATGTATAAACTTTGTTGAACTTTACTGATTCTTAAAATGATACTTCAATGTTATAAATATTTTACATAGTTTCTAGAAAATGTTGATAAATTTAAAAAATTAAAGGAGAGATAAAATTTAACTCCTAAAATTTCCTTGCTATGCACCTATAATGACAAAAAAGAAACACTATTTTTTTTTTTGGGGATTATGACAAAGTTTGGTGTTTTAGAGTTTCATGTGTGAATTATCCACTATTTATTAAAAAAAATATTGATTTTGTTTTTATAAATAAATTTATGATAATATTATTTTTTTCTCTATAATATTGAGTTGGAGGGACATTTTATTACTAGTCACAATAACCATG